>CM077450.1:25033870-25386370 GCA_039654765.1 Mylopharyngodon piceus
ACCTGACTTTGTCGGTATCCCTCATGTCCGCGAGACACAGCCAGAGATGGCGCTCCTGGACCACTAATGTGGACATCGCACGACCCACTGACCACGCCGTAACCTTCTTCGCACGAAGCGCGAGGTCCGTCGCGGCACGAAGTTCCTGGAGAACTTGTGGATCATGACCACCCTCGTGCAGGTCCTTCAGTGCCTTGGCCTGATGGACCTGCAGCAACGCCATAGCGTGCAGGGCAGAGGCGGCTTCCCCACAGGCCTGATAAGCCTTGCCAGTAAGATCCGACGAGTACTTACAGGCCCGGGAAGGGAGAGACGGCTCCCCCCGCCAAGTGGAGTTAGGGCACAGTTGCATAGCAACGGCCCGTTCCACAGGGGGTATGCGCGTATAACCCTTAGCCGCCCCGCCATCAAGGGTGGTGAGGGAGGAGGACCCACCGACATGGTTTCGGGCAGTAAAAGGTGCCGTCCATGTGCCAGTGAGCTCTTCATGCACCTCCGGGAAGAAAGGAACTGGGGTGGGGGGCTGAGAACCAGCCCTGGCCACCCCGAGAAACCAATCATCCAACCTCGAGGGTTTGGGACACGGTGGCCACACGAGCCCAACCCTGTTGGCGGCCCGGGAAAGCATAGCCATCATTTCCGGGTCCGAATCGGGCACAGTTGTCACCCCCGAAGGAGGCAGCTGTGCCGAATCATCATCCCCCGAAATATCAGGCTCACCCTCCGATGTAGCGATCGACATTCTATCATCTTGGGGAGCTCCGAAGGATACGGATGGTACACACCTCTGGGGTGGTCCACCACGTTCCCCCGGCAGCTCTACTGGCTGCGGAGTGCAGGAGGGATGAGGGTTCCTAGGGGGTTGGTTCCCCGAAGGAAGCGCGCTCACCGTGATCCTCAGATCACCAGCACTGCTGCCCGAAGCAACCCTCTGAGGAGGATTGGAACGAGGCAGCGGCACCGGGACTCCGCCCCTTTGCAGGAACTGGAGTCTAGATCGCAACTCCGAGACGGTCATCTTCCCACAATGGGTACATGACTTGTCCACAAACGCCGCCTCAGCGTGCTTTAAGCCCAGGCACGTGATACAGCGTTGGTGACCATCCCGCGGTGACAGATAACGACCGCATCCAGAAACACACAAGTAGAACGACATCTTTAAAAAGACGCGAATCTACTTGTGTAAGCTCTTTTAGGGACTGAACTCTTTTAAGTGCCGAAGCACGCAGGGGAATGGCCGCTGCAGCACAGACAGGGAAAGTGCAGCATGTCGTGTGCACTCTCTCTTTGAAGCCGCTCTCTTACCAGCTGTCAAAACAGCCTTTCAGCGCTCAACAGCGCACCGTTTACCAGCCGTGAGAACGGCTCTTCTGGAAATGCTGCACAATGAAAGGCAAACAAAACAAAAGAGAAAAATAAAAGAGAGAGATCGACCCCGCTGCAGTGCTGTCCGCCTGCACCAACAAAGAGCAGTTTCAAAGGCTCGTCTAGTTTTACACACTCCGTAGACACCATAAGGTTCGGCTCCGAAGCGAAAAGCTGAAGATGCAAAGCACCTGCTGCTCATTTATACCCGCACTGCGAGGCGAGCAGCTGATGCATATGATTGCATGCCAATGTGCATTGGCTCGTTGTAGTTACACTCGAAGTAGATTGGCCTCTCTAGCGAGATTCCTATTCGTCGGTCTGTCCGACGTACGTCGAACGTGACCGACTGAATGGGAACCAAGGGATCTACAGAGAGCAGAGAGCATGGCCAAAATAGCAAGCCTCACTTGCTCTCAGAACCATTGATGTGATATGTGTGAACACTTTGGTGTATATATATATATATATATTGCTTTGCATGTCAGCCTGGGGGGAATATGTGTTAAACTAATTCTGACTCACAGAGCTCAAAGAGAACATGTCATAAATTGAAATAAGGCCTAATCCTGTCTGTGAAACCGGCCTATAATTTCACTGTGTTGCTCAATAGTATCATAAGATTTTGTGTATTCATTAATCAAAATCAAAAAACATCTCTAACGTTTAATTCTAAACCCCCTGACATGTTGAGCCAGACTCCTCAATATCCACGTTACTGACAAGCTGCAGACGTACCCTTTGGAAACAACAGCGTTTGAGAGCTGTAGACCAGCTCCAGTCAACCTCCCCGCACTTCTAGTCACATATTCACAGATAACACTCATTACTCATGCAGAGATTGTGAATCAGCCTGGGGGGAATATGTGCTAAACTAATTCTGACTCACAGAGCTCAAAGAGAACATGTCATAAATAAGTAAATGTCTGTTCTCTTGCTCTCAACAGACAGTGGGACCCACCTGTACTCTTCCTCAGTGAAGATGGGAATCCTGGAGGGCTGAAGCACAGTGATTTCCACTGTGGTTCTGTTCATCTTCACCGGCTCTCCATCGTCATAGGCGATGACCACCAGCTATGAGAAGAGGTTATGAAAAATACATTAAAATGCAGTTCATACAGACAATGACTTGTTTCTGAATTAAAATTTAGATATTTTTGTGGGCCATAAATAAAATGTCTAGGTGATGTAACCATCCAGAGATTGCAACAAAAAATAAAATTCTTTTAGAAAAAACATAATTTTGCAGAATATATTAATAGTTAATAAAAGAAGTAAGATAAAGCTTAAAAATGTTTAAAAAGATAAAAGAATAAAACTTTTGCCTGCCACATCATTGTTAGTGTCGTATTAGTCTCGTGTAGCCAGAGCTTCAGACTGACGGCAGAAGGTCTGGACTTTGGCTTTCATTTGCCAAAGACCGCCCAAGAAAACATCTGACTGACATGTAAAGCAACCAATCACAGTTCATTTTGTTCCGTGTCATGTTTAGGGGCGTGAAAATGCAAAGTCGATGTCTCTACAATAACAGACTGGCATGTAGCTAATAAATTATTCGTTCAAGAACGTTATGCAAGTGTACTGCAACAATGGCGCCGCAAACTTCACATAGTTGATCCTGAGTTGATCCATTGTCACAGATGTAAACACAACGGCTTTCTTCTTCCATGAGGGGGTTTGGCCAAAGACACTTGAAGGCAAGCCTGCAACCTTAGCCGAAAAAAGTGTAATGCCTGCTAACGCTGCGGTACACAGGGAAGGAGACATATGGGTCATTGATGAATAAGGTTTTTAAAAGTGTAAAAAAAAAAACTAATGGAGATGGAGAGTTTTATTAAGTGTTAACAATGAGATTATGTGGTTTTTATAATCAATTAACACTGCTTTTTTCATTGTTTTCAAGATGGACAAAATTTGTCAAAAAAAAAAAAAAAAAAAAAGTCATTTGGTTTAACCAAAATTTCGGTTTTACCGAATGACACTTTCGGTTATACTGAATGACGATATTTTCAAACAATGCTAACAAGCTGGTATCTAGCTAGCTAGCTAGCAAAATGACAATCAAACATTTTATATTTAGTACAAGTTTTTAAAATATTACAACATTTTCCATGTTTAATAGCGGTTGTACCAAATGACCTGATGTTTCAGGACATGGGTATGAGCAAGTGAAAACATGAATTTTTCAAATAGTTTAAAGAGAGCTAGTTACTTTGCTTCAGGACCATGTGCTCCTTTGCAGGTGTCTGAATGATGTCACATCCTGTCACATGATATTGACCGCATGACTTGATCCAAAATGGTCCCTTTATATTGGTTACTCCGAATGACATCAATGAAATTCATTTTTCCGGACATTTTTTCTCATAACAAAGCAACAACTTCTACACATAATTTTAAAACCATTTTGCTCTATGTTGATATATGATGTTATAAAATCATGCCAGAAAAAAGAAAAAAAAAAAAAAAAAAAATATATATATATATATATATATATATATATATACACATTTATTACATTTTAAGATATTTTAGTCACAAATAAAATGGCTGTATTGGCCTTTGGACGGTTAAACCGAATGACTTTTGATCCTTCAAAATCATTAAAATACCTTTATATGTAGCAAAATATAATTAAAACCTTTTGGATTCAATAAAAGAGATCTAGTTGGATATCATCTCTTTGTTTTTTATTATTATTAAGGCTTTTGGACAAAAAAAATGACTCGTCAAGTCATGTGATTGAGTACGCTGCAATTAAAGTCTGTTAAATCATTGATGCAACTTAAAACAATTACATTTTCTGAACGAGGAGTTTAGTTTTATTTTTGTGTAGCTCAAAATTTTTGAGTAAACCCTTATACTTAAATTATTATTTTTAAGTTTACTGAGCGAGATAAAGATGCGTCATCCATGTCACGTCGATGCCGATGTTACCGACTTAACCAACGTTATCAGAAGAGTCCATTCAACATTAAACTGAGTTGCAGCAGATTTCAAGTTCCCAGCATGCTTTGCGTCACACTCTGTAAGGGAGAATAAATGTTGAAATTGAGTGTTATTTTGTGTGTTTTTTCACAAGATTAATACAGGGGAAGATGTGTTATTATTTAATGTTCTGTTATTTTGGTATTTAAAGGTGTTTCTGTGATGTTGAAGTTTTGAGGGTTACCATTGTGGTGAAGAGTAACTTGAGAAACTTCAAGGCTTTATATACTGCATGTTGATTAACAGTTCATGCAAGTAAATAGTGATGGTTACATTAGCACATACTAGTGCTAACTAACACTTAACTGTAAAGATTAGGTGTTAGTTTATTCAATACTTCAATTCAATTGTAATTACTGAATTTGTGTAGTATAAAATAATATTTTTTAGGTTCTACTAAAATAATCCTTGAGTTGTTTACTCAAATGTTTTGAGTATTCTTAACTTACTGGGTTTTATAACCACTGCATCAAAATAATTGAAAAATAAGAAACATTACGTATGGTAAACAATAGTTTTAAGTAAAGTGGACTTAAACATTAAATAAAAAAAAAAAAAAAATCAGTTTGACTTAATTGTTATTTATAATTATTCTTTACTTAAAAGATTTAAGTTGCTTTACTTAAATTTTTTGAGGTAATCGGTGTCTACAATAATTTTGAGTACTCTGAACTTATCGGGTTTTACAGTGTATACATATATTTGGTACATATATAAAAAACGTTTTATAAGAGACAACACAGACAATTGTGTGACAGGTATGATTCAGTTTACGGCACTTCTTATTAATTTCTATGATATATATTTTTTTCTTTCTCTTTTTAACAGGAACATACAGAAAAATAACCATATAGCACATAATATCAAAAACAACAATAACAATAATAAAAGAAACAACAACAAAAATAAAACAAAATAAATCAATAAAAAGGGCCATTATAAATTATATAATATATTATATTATAGAATAAATTCTAACAGTCCTTATACTGTAGCTTTCTTATTAGCAGAAACTTAGATCACATTCAAGTACTTTTCCATTTCTTTTAAGAAGACAAAGAAAGCAGGTTTACAGTTTGAGAATTTGCAGCTCTAAAGTTTTGTATACATTTCTTGACAGGGTAAAACCTGTGGATCAGCTTAAAAGATACTCCTTTCACTTTGTTTGTGAGAAAGAATTTTTGCTGCTTTTTTTCCAATCAAGTTTATCAAACAAATTATTCCAAAATGAGATTACAGGTGGAACAGAAATCAAATTATTAAGAAACAAAGATCTTATTTCATAATTCAGAAAAAAACTAATTTGACAGGAGTATCACAAGGTTTAGGAAAAGATGCAGTAGGCAATGAGGAGTGACTACAGTTTTTAAATAGCATACACAAACCAGAAAGAATAGCTCCCATAACTGTAGCAAATTCTCCTGGGGTTATTGGTATTTGGTATTTGGAGAGAAATTCTGAGTACCTGAACAAAAGACCTTGATTATTAAACAACTGCTCCACCAAAAACAAACCATTACTAAACCAATTATCATAAAACAAAGATTTGTTCTTGAATAAAATGTTCTTATTGTTCCAAATAAAACACCACTGTGGTGAAAAATTCTTTATAAATTAGATGCTAAGAGATAGTTTGATAAGGAGTTTGGATATGTCATAATTACACATTAAGAGAAAACAAATGCCACCAAGTTGTGAAAAAACAAGTTGAGGAAAGACACTCCAAATAGAAGCTGGTTTTGATAGGTATTGATTCAGCCAATTCATTTTAAATGTGTTGTTGAGGGAATCAAAATCAATCAAATTCAGACCACCATTATTGTAAGAGTTTAATATGACCAACTTTCTTAGTCTATAGTGAGATTTGTTATATTTTATTAAAACCTCAGTAATTAATTTACACGTAGGCTTATCCACAAAAAGAGACTGAGCTGAGTAAGCCAAATGAGACAGAGCCTCTGCCTTAGTGAGCAGTGTTCTGCCTTTTAAGGATAGATCCCTTTGTAACCAGCATTTGCATTTTTGTGTGTTTTGGTGATAATAGGTTTGAAGTCTGCAATTAATAGCAATTCACATTTATTTGTTCAATTAAATTTAACCCTAGGCTTCAGAAAAGGACTGAAGAACAAACAAAGCCACTGGAATTTGTGACGAATCATTTAACAATAAAGCTGTATAGTTAGCTAGTTGACTAATTATTATTTTAGTTTTGGCAATTGTAATACCCTTTAAATGACTACTACTGATGTGAAGCCAAAATACAGAAAGTCATTTTGTTGTCATGTGATAAGAAAACAGGAAATGATATCACTGAGGACCACTGTTGGCCCTTCTGTGTAAAAATCCATACTTTTTTTCATGACATGGTTAGTTCAGTTTTTTAAAAGTTAAATTAAATAACCGCAAGAAAACTTCATTATATTCATTTAAAATTCCATGGTATTTGAATGTGATTTTTTTTTTTTTTTTTTAATTTTTTACTTGAAACCTTGTTTGAAAATAAAGTCGGGTACACACATGTACACTCATTCAAGGTAAAATGAAAATATGTCATTGCTTTTCACTTGATGGTTAAAACCTGTAGACATTTCTAATCAATTTTATTTCTTGAAAATGCTATAATAGTTTTTTCTTTCTTTTTTTCTTTTTTCAAAAATGTTATCAACGTGACTACACATTTAAATGGCACATATTTTCAACTAGATTTTTTTTTTTTTTTAAATGCATCTTTTAATCGTGGACATCGTTATTTGTCATTGAACCATAACCACTGTGCCAAAGAAAGAAAGATATATATATATATATATATATACACACACACATATATTGCTGTAAATATGAACATAAAAACTTATTATAATAATATATTATTTTAATATATTATTTTACAGACAGACAAATATGTCTATTTGTTGCTCAGATACTTTATAGTGGCACAAATTATACAAATAGGATAAATGCTGCTTTTGTCCTTTTCTAAATCTTAAAAAAATCTTTAGAGGTGCATTTTATTGATTAAACAACATGTCAGCCACTATTCCCAAATAAACACGGTAAAACCTACATTTGCTCAATGGTAAATTGATTTAATCTCACTTAACGTTAGGCTAATTAATTTATGTATTGATTCAGGTCATAGTAGAGGAGACAGTAACTAAAGAGTTCACAAGTCTGTGAATGTGGCAGAAATACACATATACTATAGTTATAATTTTAATCCAGTGACTCCTCCCTCTTTTTTAATTGACTATGATAAGGTACTGACCCTCAAGTAAACCTGAAGGACATCTTTTGTCATTGGAGATAACTGGTCTTAGCTTCAGTTTGACTGCTATAAATAAACATTTTAAAGTGCCATTGTTGTATTTTGTGCTTTTTCCATCGAGAAACAAGTAGAACAATATTCTGTCTTGGTGGTCAGCAGTATACTTCTGTGACTCATTAATAGAACAGTATGACTTAAAGATCAACATCTATTGCTTAAGTGGCATCCATGTACGTAACTGGACGCATGACATGAAATGCATGCTGATATTTTATTAGCGGCCATCTGACAAACAATTTCCAATTCTTATCATGTTTAAAACATTAGAAAGAGAATCAAACTGACCTCAGCTCAGCAAAACTTTTGCTTGATGCTGGATTTCAATAACATGAAAGTGGTACACTTTACAAAAAGGTTCAGTTCGTTAGCATTATCTAATTCATGAGGTATCATGAACTAAAACTTAACTACTTTCACAGCATTTCAAGCATTTCAACATTTCAAGTTTAATACATTAACTAATGTTAATGTATACATTTCAGGTATATTTTTTTTTACATTATTTAATGTATTATAAACAAAAATGAATTAACAATGAACAATAGTTTATTAATAAATTAACATTAACCTAAATGTAAATGCTGTAAACGCATAATGAATTGAACACTGTTTTAAAGTGTTACCATAAAACTTAATGTTTAGTATGTCCAAAAATCAAATGTATTTAAGCCATTTTCAGTTTTTCTGTTCTCTGTAAATTGCTGTGAAGTGCCCCATTATACTATTTTAAAGGTTCTTAATATAGTTTTAGAGGTCTCCTGCAATAGGTTTACATGCATCCAATTAAGGTCAAAAAATGCTTTGCATTCATATTTCAGCATCCTCTTTTATCAGTGTTTAAAACGGTTAGATCAAGGATCTGGTCTCTCTAAACCCCTCCTTTCTGTGAGCCTACCCTGCTCTGATTGGTCATAATTTTACTCATTCCTGCAGATTTTGTGCTCACACTCAAAGTGAAAGTGTGCGCACATACGCGTCAGGTCTTAAAGTGACAGCAGCCTAATATATCTGCTGCCAAATTATGCCAAAATATATGGCAGTTTTCCCCCATGGTATTAATATCAAAATTGTGGCCAGTGGAAATGCTAAGTGGCTAGTAACTTTGGAAAACCACTAGCCACAGTGGCTGGTGAGCAAAAAAGTTAATGTCAAGCACTGGTAACGATGGCATCGGTTTTACCATATCAATTCGATCCTGACTCGTAATCCTTAAGAATTGCACGCAAAGTGGATTTGCTTCAGCAGCACAAAAAACAGTGTCTTCTCGACATGTCGACAACTTGAACCAAACTCTTCCAGGCCTCAGAAACAACGGCAGTGTTTGAGGGCGGGTCAAAGTAGACGTTGTTCGTGGGCAGCCAATGAAGACCATAGGCTGGCATTATATTAACTTGTTACAAACCTACATGGTTTCATGCAGGAAGTAAGACTGGAATTACTCCTTTCAGGTAGTTCAGAATCGTTCTTTCTTTTAGGAAACAATAACCCATTTATCATGCACTTTTATCTTTGAAACTTTCCAGACCTTTTTTTCATTCACAAACAGCTATATCACACACTACATGAAAGTTAATATCCGAAAAAGCATAATACGGGCACTTTAAATCACACTGGGCTGAATTCAAACTGGATTCTGACACAAGTGAAGTGCATAACAGTTGAAGAACAGCCGGTCGGCCCAGACTCACCTTGAAAACGGCGTTGGGTTGCTCATTTAGGTTGACTTTGGTGATAACTCGTCCTGTGTCCGTCTCTACATCAAAGATACTTCCACTGTACGGTGACAGATCCTGATCCACTCTGTAGCGCACTTTACTGGCAGGTGTACCCTAAGGGAGGAACACAGTTAGTATCAACACATCCCTAGAGCACACCTACTTAGATTTAAAGGACCAAAGCTGGTGTATCATTATATTTAATTCTATGCATCACATTATTATATAATTACAGACTGCTATTGTTATCACTGCTTCAAAAAGCCTTAATTATATATTCTTTCTATGAGATCAAATCATAGTCATTTGCAGAATATTTTCCAAGCTGCTATTTTCCATACAACGAAAGAAGACAGAAATTAGCAGCTCTTAAGCTCTAAAAAGGACAAAAATGGCCTCATTTGCCATTTTTCAAGTCTTTTGAAGTCATACAATATCTTACATCAATGACATCAAATGCCACTGAAATGTACACTACCATTAAAAAGTTTGGGTCAGTAAGATTTTTATTTTGAAAGAAATTAAAAATGTATTCACCACAATAAGGACACATTAAATAATCAAAAGTGACAGTAAACATTTGTGAAAAGATTTCTATTTCAAATAAATGCTGTTCTTCTGAACTTTTCATTAATCAAAGAATCGTGGAAAAAATGTATCACGGTTTCCACAAAAATATTAAGCAGCACAACTGTTTTCAACATTGATAATAATAATAAGAAATGTTTCTTGAGCACCAAATCAGCATATTAGAATGATTTCTGAAGGATCATGTGACACTGAAGACTGATGCTGAAAATTCAGCTTTCATATCACAGGAATAAATAGAAATCTTTTTTTAACATTATGGTCAAAAATATGTTGGAATGTATGGAAAAGAACAGCTTTAACATTCTGTAAAACTTCTTTTTTTCTGTAAATCATATGTTTAGAAAGACATGAGCGTTAATGAATAATGGCAGAATTTATTTTGGGTGAACTATTCCTTTAAAGGATTGACTCTTCTTTGAATAGCTAGTTTGAACTTCCTCAAAGGTCTCTCGGGCATCGTGTTTTGTAGAGCTACAGAGAGCTCCGTCTGCCGCACCTCATTCTACTGATACTTTACAGCTCTTCCGTCTGGCTGCGTCATAAATGTTTGATGCTTTGTGCTGTGGTAAACATACAAAGTCATTTATACTGCAGGAGAAAAAGACAGAAACAACATCACATTTACATCTCTGACAGCTAAGAAATTAGTTTTTAGTCTTTTTTTAAAGTCCATGTCACAATTTTTCTATGGCTTGTTATTTGTGTCATATGTCTCTGGCACCCCCCATGTTTTCAAAGCATTATTTAAAGAAGAAATGCATAATTTAACAGCTTCTGTGGCAGGCCATAAAAATAAACAGCACTGTAGTCTGCTTGACGGCAGACGGAATGAACAGGAAGAGTAAAACAGACAGATTTACCTCACCCGACCACCTTAATCTCTGTTAAGACGATCACACCACTACGTTTAGGGAAAGTAAAGTTAAATCCGATGACCTGACATTACAGGATCACTCTGTGCTGTCCCGGTTTTCATGCGTAAAATCCAGTCATGATGCCAAATAAGAACACCAGATGCAGGCAAAAAAAAAAAAAAAAAAAAAAAAAAAAAAATATATATATATATATATATATATATATATATATATATGGAAATGTTTAATTTTTTCAATTTTAACAATCACTGCTAACCTGACTTTATGCTTATAGTCATGATATATTATCTTGGTTACACTTTTCAATAAGGTCCCGTTAATTATCATTATTTACTGTACATCTAACACTAACAACTAAAATTAAAGTCCCACTGCAGTCAATAATAATTTTATCCCTTAAAACTCATCTTTGATAAATCAAAATTACATATTTAATCTTTTTTTTTCCTGTGAAAATAATTTCTTCATGCATTAAAATATCTTGAATGTAACTCTAGCTTCATTAATATAAGCAGATCCATGAATATAAAAATTAGTCCCACCTCCAGTCAATCACCAGCTACCCAACTACCTGATCCAAACTACTTTTTTGAGACTGTCTTTGGTTCACTGCAGTTTTAAGGTGAAAATGCTCAGCTGACTAATGAATTTCCACACGGTTTGTCTTAAAGCATATTAAAAACACCACATAGACATATAAACAACATTAAAAACTTGATTTAGTAATGTATTAACTAAGTAACTAAGATTAATAAATGCTTTAGAAGAATTGTTCATTGTTAGTTTATGTTAGCTAAAGTTGTTAAGTAAGGGATAATGTACATCCAGCCGGTTGTTATTGCAGAATAAACCCTGACAGGGTGATCAGGTGTATCAGCCTGAAGGGGTTTATTCTGCGATAACAACCGGCTGGATGTACATTAACCCACTTATTACATGGCTACTTGCCACATAAGTAAATAATTAGACATGAAATATTGATCTGAGTCGAAATATTTTATTAGCTCTTTAAACGCAAAGCTTCCGCAGAGAGAGCAGCTGCTAGCAAGTGGCAAGTTCAATCTAGACGGACATTTAAGAGATACGGTATACAGTCATACCACATATTACACGGCATTTCGCTACATAAATAATTATAGGGATAAGAGATACTGATCTGAGATGAAACTGATTTAAAATCATACCTGTTTGTTATCTTATAATCTATTACAGTGTACAAAATAGCCGCAAAATGGCAGCAGCTGCGTTTGTATGAAACAAGAGAGAGCGAGTCCATGATACCAGATGAAATAATTAAATAACTATACACAAAATATTGATTTGACTGAGTTTTAATATTTTATTAGCTCAGCAAAATGCAAAACTTCCACGAGGAAAAACCATTCCTAGCTTATAGCCCTGCTGACTTCAGTAACCCGGATAAGCCTGTGCTATGTGTTTTCAGCGGTTGTTATGAGGGAATAACATATCGCTGGATGGCGCGATTGACCAATCAGAATCAAGTATTCCACAGAGCCGTGTAATAACTAATGTTAACAAATGGAACCTTATTGTAAAGTGTTATTTATACTAAAAGATACCTTTTGATAAGTCTTGGTGTGATATTATGACAAAAAGAATCACAATTAAGCATGGAGGTACACTATATTATGAATAAAATCACTGCTAAAGGCCACTGAAAGCCATGCCAATATCCACAATACTGTGAGTGCTGGGTAGTCAAACAGTTTTTAATTTGACATCAGGGCTTTAGACACTAGTGGCAAAAATTATTTAATTAAAAAAAGTTACATTTTTTTGTTAAAAAAGGTTAATCTGCACTATTTTTAATTTGTTAATTCAATTCATTGTTTTTTTTTTTTTTTATTAGTTTTTGTCTATTCATTATTTCTGTACTCTGGCACAGTAAAATACATAATCTTGATCTTTAATTTCTCACAAATATTGATATATGAGATGCATAGATAGATGATATATAATGCAATTAATTAAACAAAATATCACATAATTTGATAACTGATTTTATAATTAATATTATAATAATATGCTGTAATATTGATATGTAATGCATTAAAAAAATCTAAATATTACAGTTATCCTAAAAAAAAAAATTAAAAGGAGGATTTCCCTCTGGGTTAAGCCATGAAATTAGACCGGTCTCATTCCTGCTAATACGGGATAAAAACAGTTAACTGTTTAATGTATGACATTCATGAGTCATTTTCAGCGGGTGTCACTCACTCAAACGTGAGTCAGACGCATTAGTGGGACACATTAAGTTTCTGCCTGGTGATTGTATTCATGCTGTGGCGGTGTGATTAATGGCTGCTGGTTGTTCTGCTCTGTAGTGACACTTCAAGGATGGAAGTCCATTACTCATCCCTTTAAATCTTTTCAAATAAAAGGAAGTCACCACTCAGGACATGAGGTTCAACCAGCATAAAGGCAAAGGAGGAGCTTTCATTACCCAGTGACCTTTGCAGCCGTGCATATAAATACCGTGTCATTATCTCATTCGCCGGCGCTGTCTGGAAATGCAGCAGTGCTCGTACTGTAATCATCAGAGTTTGAGCGGGACCCTAATGAGGACGATCACTTCCTGTCCTTGTTCCGCAGCACACTTTTCCTATCAAGGCCGTTTTCGAGAAGGGGATTTTAAAAGTGAGAATTATCTGACTTTAATTCCAGTCATGCCTGAGAGAGACAGAGATTGAGCTGCTCCATGTCTCCATGGTGATTCACAACACAACCGGAATGATGAATCTGGTATTTCAGTGGGGCATCCAGGGTCATCAAACAAACTTTCTTCCCAGACATCAAAACAAAAACGCACTTGCCACACAAACACACATGCAAAAAACACAGCCTCAAGAAAAGCACAAATGCATGCCACTCATAATAATGAGGCCGTCCTCTTATAATTTTTCGCAAACCTTGGCTGTGTAAAGCAGACGTGTAACCTTGCGAGAATAAAATATGAGCATGCTCGGGGCTCAGTAATAAGGAATTCTAGTTTGTAGTAACATTTTAAAAGTTATGAAACTTAAAATGTAAAGCATGTTTTCTAGTTCACACAAGACATGTTCTTGATTTCAAAAACTGTAAAAAAGCTGGATGGAGTGCAACCAAATGGAACAGAGTACAGGATTTTTTTTTAAAAATACTTTATACTCGACTTCTTTATACTTGTCTCTAGTAGCATCTCCTGACCGTAAATTTAGGTAGGGCAGATTCTGGGTCTTAGCGCTAGTTTATGATAAACATTTTTTAAGCTTTACTCTATCGCTGAACACATGCAGAACACTTTTGGCAGAGTTTGCGTTATTCAGCTTGAGGGTGGCGCTCTAATGTTGATTGACAACAATTTAAAGGTTTAGTTCACACAGAAATGAAAATTCTGTCATTAATTGCTCACTCTTATGTCATTCCAAACCCGTAAAACTTTCGTTCATCTTTGGAACACAAATGAAGATATTTTTAATGAAATCTGAGAGCTTTCTGTCCCTCCATAGACAGCTACATAACTACCACTTTGACGCTTCCAAAAGTTCATGAAGAGATCGTAAAACTAATCCATACGAATTGAGTGGTTTAGTCCAAATTTTTCGAAGAGACTCAATCGCCTTATATGATGAACAGATTTAATTTTCATCTTTTCCATTCATCAGTGCTGCGGCTCTGCAGTTATTAATGTGTACTATAGTAACTGCAGTACTATAATAATTATGTGTCTCGTGTTTTTAAGAGCAAAACGATGTTCTGTGTCTCGCCAATCACTCAGAAGTAAAAAAAAAAAAAATGTAAATAAAATGCTGATGATTGACGTCACAGAGTTTACCTGTATTTTGGGACTAATATCTGAATAGTATCTTACCGGTAAAAGATGAAATGGCGTTGCATGTGTGAAAAGCACATTTGTGTATTTACCCGAAAAGTTGTTCTGGTAATTTTACGGTAATTTACCAGCATTGCTGTGTGAAAATGGCTATTGACTGGCACATTATTAAAAATAAATGTTTCCTTTTGTGACCTGCAGAAGAAAAGGAGATTGGAGCAAGTAAACAATGACCGAATTTTCAGTTTTGGATGACTCATTCCTTTAACTCTTAGACACGACACAGACTGTCTTGTCGCTTTGGCATTGTCAGCGTCCTTGAACTCAAAAAAAAAAATAAAAAAAATAAAATAAAATAAAATAAAAACCCAACTTAAAACCCAAGGCAGTGTTGTGTCTCTGTCTTGCAGGTTAAGCTGTATGTCAGAGAAACCCAGCAGCACACGCATCTCTCTGACACACTCCTGTCCCCTACGGTGATGTAAGCACACAGGGTCCTGCTATACGGAGGGATTCAGAGTCACCTTAATCACCCTTCACTGACCACTCTCACCTGCTGTCAAGAGTCGTCTAGTCACTTAAAAACACTTATTGTTATTCACTGAAAATCTTGCCCTCCGCCACATCATCTCATTCATATCCACTTTGTTTTTCCCTCAGATATTCTGTGGGATCAGGTTTGACGTCAATGATGGCATTTGTCTCTAATCTGTGATTTAAGAGGAAATTTTCAGTGAATAAAGAACTAAATTGAGTTTTTTTAGTCTTGTTTTCTTATTTTCTCACAAGAAAGAAAACTACATGCAACTCAAAATGTCAGCTTCAGAGTTCAACCTAAACTAAACTAAATTAAACTAAACTAAACAACTTTTAAAGATATTAATACTTTTATTTAGCAAGGACACATTAAATTCATCAAGAGTGACAGTAAAGACATTTATATTATGTTACAAAAAAAATGCTGTTCTTTTAAATTTTCTATTTATCACAGACGGCCTAATGATGCTGAAAATTCAGCTTTGCCATAACATGAATACATTGCATTTTAAAATTTCAATCATGACAACTCTTGGTATAGTTTTAGCATGGTATTGAATATGGCAATATTAATGTATTTGGTCTCGGCAGACTAGATCTGTTACACAGCTGGTGCTGCTGCTGTTGATGATTGCTGCTGCTGCATGAATGGACATACATAAATCCCGCATCAGATCTAGGCACGTGGAGCTGGGGGAGGTGGAGGATTTCAGAGGAACTCTGATTTCACGCTGCAGGACTAGCTTACAGCATACAATGAACCAGACTATATAAAGGCTGAGCACGCAGAATGAATATAAAGGACTATCAGCCTACGCCATCTAGAATTTCATGACTGAACTGATATATATTAAAATAGACAATTTCTATTGTAAATTGTAAATTTAAATACTATTGATTATTATTTATTTTAAATTAATGCTGCACGATTAAACGTAAAAAGATCGCGATCTCGATTCAAGCACCCACGCGATCCTACTTTATTAATGACAACGATTCTCCCGCGTCTATTAAACTTTTGACAAAATCATACCGGAATGTTCAAATCTGTGTTCGTGCTGCCAGAGCCAGAGAGAGCCGTTTTGAATCACACATTAGTTATTTCTGTGTTACAAATATTCACATTATCATAGAAGCACTGAGATATAAGTTTTAAGTTAGTATTTAAACACCGATGTCTACGATAGCGATCAAAATAGAGCAAACTACCTTTTGAAACGAACTTGGCACGTCAAATAACAGTTGTATCAATTACATCTAATTCCACTAGGTGGTGACAACTGACTGTTAAAAAATGTATTTGTCATTGAATCGTTCATTCAAAAGATTCGTTCAAAAACACTGATTCATCCAGCAATGAAACAAGTATTTATTAATGAGTCATTGAATTCATTCAAAACCATTTTTTAAATAATTCATTCAAACATTTTCCAGCAATTAGAGTCAGCAATTTATATTTGTCAGAACCTCTAGTAAATTACATGTTATTTTGTTTGGTTGTATATTCAGAATCGTGGGAGAATCGTGATCTCTATTTGAAACCAAAAAATTTCTAAGTGGAATATGCAATTTTCCCATTGAAAACCCACTGAAGACCGTGTTTTAATATCATTCAATGTTTAGTTGAATAAGACGTGGGCTAAAAAGTGGTTCCAGCACCCCTGCTGTTTCCTTGAATGTACCGTAAGCAGCACCAACCATAGCTCATAATTCTGTGACAACTGCAACGACCACGCAGCGAAACATTAAAAGCTACAAATTTCAACAGCAACATCTCAGTTCATTTTAACACCCACTAATGAAAAGGCCATTCCTGATCACCAATTGAAAACGTTTCCTCTGTATTACAGGCACCCCTGCTGTGAGCTTTGTTTCCCTTAGAGGAGAGTGATGGGAACAAAATTGACCATGGCAAAAAGTGAGGCTGTAAATGTCGCCCACAGTTGTTTGTGAAGTTTGGCAGTTGTGAAAGACAAATTAACACACTTTAAAAATACTTTTATACACTAACTACATTCAGACGCCTTTGAAACTTAGATGCCATTGTTGTCCAGAGTTACTGAGAGCCAATAAAATCTGTTAACGATATGTCCGCACAAAGCATATAGACACTCAGAAACCCACAAAGCATCTTTCTGTTTTACAGTCTGTGGATGATAAACATTTACAGGCATTCAGCGCATATCCAGCCTCTGGCATGCACTGCCACTCCGAATAAACCAAACCTCAGGCAGCAAATAACCTTGTTTATGTAATTTATAAGGTAATAAGAGATGTGTGTCTTTGCTATACTGTAATGGCCTTTCGTTTCCCTCCAGCTGTAAAAGTTGCAGAAGCATGCTGGGCTGCATTCTAAAACCCAATAAATTTTTTTACTCTCTGATGAAAGCACAAAAAATCTTTTCCGGATTCACCGCGCTGTCAAAATTTCTGTGTTGTTGCGTGTAATTTCATTTTGGAGTCGTCTAGCATGCGAGAAAGAGTCTCTGTCAGATCAATCAAATAAAGATGCAGAAAGAGAGTGACAGCGCAGAACAAACCGATTATCCACAACAGCAGACTAACATGTTAATGGAGGGACATGTAAACAGGTACACTAGCGGGAGTCTAAACTCTCATACAAAGTAATACAACACTATAAAGACTTCAATCCAAATGAGTTTAAAGAGTTCAGGGATGAAATCATGCACTCAAAGAATGAATAAACTGCCTAGTCTTAACTCTAGCTAACCTTAACCTGACCATCTCAAACTTTTAGTCATTTGGAACACACTTAAATGATTAGTTCAGAATTCAAATTTCCTGATAATTTACTCACCCCCATGCCATCCAAGATGTTATGTCTTTCTTTCTTCAGTTGAAAATAAATTAAGGTTTTTGAGGAAAATATTCCAGGATTTTTCTCCATATAGTGGACTTCAACGGCTACCAATGGGTTGAAGGTTCAAATTGCAGTTTCAGTGCAGCTTCAAAGGGCTCTTCATGATCCCAGACGAGGAATAAGGGTCTTGTCTAGCGAAATGATCGGTCATTTTCTAAAAAAAATATATAAAAATGATATACTTTTTAACCACAAATGCTTGTCTTGCATTGCTCTGCGATGCGCTATGCATTATGTAATCACGTTGGAAAGGTTACGCGTGACGTAGGCGGAAATACCGAGCAAGTGTTTACAAAGAGAACGTGGAAAGACTAAGTCAAACAGCCTTTACAAAAAAAGATAAAACAACGATGTCGGACGATTTTAAAGTTGGAGGAGAAAATGAAATGAAGTTTTTCACCCAACCGCGGTACTTCCGCCTACATCACGCGTGACCTTTCCAACGTGATTACGTAATGCGTGGCGCATCACAGAGCAGTGCAAGATGAACATTTGTGGTTAAAAAGTATATAATTCTTATATTTTTTAGAAAATGACCGATTGTTTCGCTAGATAAGACCCTTATTCCTCGGCTGGGAATTTAATGTTTTTTTAAAAGAAGTCTGTTCTGTTCATCAAGGCTGCATTTATTTGATCAAAACCACAATAAAAACAGTAATATTGTGAATTAGTATTACAATTTAAAATAACTGTTTTAAGGTGCCCTAGAATGTCGATTTCACAAGATGTAATATAAGTCTAAGGTGTCCCCAGAATGTGTCTGTGAAGTTTCAGCTCAAAATACTCTATAGATTTTTTATTACACCATGTTTTAACTGCCTATTTTGGGGTGGGATTAAAAATGCTCTCATTTGGTGTGTGTACACCTTTAAATGCTCGCGCTCCCCGCCCCCAAGCTCGAATCCATAATACATTGCATAAATACTACAGAAGTTCACAATATAACTCTCAAAATGCATCTTTACAAACTGTTCGTGATGCAGCATATCAGATCACGTAAGTATGGCATGTATTTTGTGGATGTTTGTTAAAATTTGATTCTGAATGAGTTTGATAGTGCTGCACGGCTAACGGGGCTAAAGCTACACACAGTTAGAGAGACTCCCATAAGAATGAAGATGCTTTATGAATTATACAGACTACTAGCGTTTTCGGGTTAAAAATGAAAATAACGACATGGCTCTGATCTCCGTGAATACAGTAAGAAACAACGGTAACTTTAACCACATTTAACAGTACATTAGCAACATGTTAATGGAACATTTAAAAAGACAATTTACAAATATTACTAAATATATCATGATATCATGGATCATGAACAGTTATTATCGATCCATCTGCCATTTTCGCTATTGTCCTAGCTTGCATGCTTCACAGTACCTGCAGAACGTCTGATGATTTGGCTGTGCAGCTCCACGACGTTAATACTGCCTAGAACATGGGCTGGCATATGCAAATATTGGGGGCGTACATATTAATGAATCACAACTGTTGCGTCACAGTCGGTGTTATGTTGAGATTCGCCTGATTTTCAGTGGTCTTTTGCACGAACGAGATTTACATAAGAAGGAGGAAACAATGGTGTTTGAGACTCACGGTATGTGATTACCATGTACAGAACTCTAATTATTCAACTATGCCAAGGTAAATTCAATTTTCAATTCTAGGGCACCTTTAAATATATTTAAAAAATGTAATTTATTCCTGTGATGCAAAGCTGAATTTTCAGCATCATTACTCAGTGTCACATGATCCTTCAGAAATCATACTAATGTAAGGTTTTGGTCATATGGGTCACTCATAATCGCGTTAAATAATCATGATTACAATACTGACCAAAATAATCATGATTATATCTATATTTTTGCCATAATCAAGCAGCGATGATGAAGGTTTAAAAGTACCATTTATTTATTTGAAATAGAAATCTTCTGTAACATTTTAAATGTCTTCCTTGTCACTTTTGATCAATTTAATGCGGCCTTGCTAGATAAAAGTATTCATTTCCCTCAAAAAAAAAAAAAAAAACATCTTTGTGACCCCAAACTTTTGAACAGTAGTGTATTTAATCAGCACTCACTTGACTGTGAATGTGCAGTGCTGGCCCCTCAATTTTTATTTTGAGACATATTTCAAATATTTAACTCTAAGCAACCTATAAATATTCCTAATACCTACACATAACAAATCCTCACTCAAACCCTGCATTATTCCAAGGTTTATTCAAAATCATGTAAAAAATAAAGTACAAAATATGACAGAAATGAATCACTGAACCTCCAAAATTGCAGGTCTGTTATAAAAATGAATCACAATTTGCACCAACAAATTGGTTACTGTCAAGGTTTGTTATTTGAGGATGAGTCAGAGATCGCAGAAGTATAGTTCATGACTTCGTGTACTTACTGGAGGATCCTGATCTTCTGCAAACACAGTTGTGATGACTGTCCCCTTCTCTGCATTTGGAGCCACCATCCCTTTATAAAGAGCCTGTCTGAAGACCGGGGAGAAATCATTCATATCCTGAAAAGAACAGGGAGAGAGAAACATGGATAAAATATGCATTAACAACACTCATTAAAACAGGACTGAGGTAAGCAGGGCCCTCTGGCAAAGTGATTCTGTTCTGTCTGCTGTCGTCCCTTTAGTGAGGGTTGACACAATGATAAATAGAGTATTAATCAGTTTATGGATGCTGATGTCTTTCACTGCTGTCCAGTACTACTGTAAAAGAGCACTTTACATTGTCTTTCAAGGTGTTTTAAAATCAAAATTAAATCAAAATATTACTTTTTAAATACATATTGTCTAATTGTGCACAATTCATCAGTGCATGTTATTTCTAAGAAACAAATATCCTTTTTGCCATAATATAATTTTTTCCCAAAAAAATAGATCACAACCTCATGGTTTCATGTACAGTAATTCTGGTTTGTCCGTTTATTTATTTATTTTTTTTAAAGAAGTCTCTTATGCTCACCAAGGCTGCATTTATTTGATCAAAAGTACAGTAAAAACAGTAATATTGTGAAATATTATTACAATTTATGAAAAAAATTACTGTTTTCTATATGAATATATCTTAAAATGTAATTTATTCCTGTGATGGCAGTGGCACAGCTACATTTTCAGCATCCTTACTCCAATCTTCACATGATACTTGATACTTCAGAAAGTGTCACATGATACTTCAGAAATCATTCTGATATGCTGATTTGCTGCTCAAGTAACATTTCTTATTATTATCAGTACTGAAAACAGTTTATTCTGCTTAATATTTTGTGATACTACCATTCAAAAGTTTGGGGTATGAAATAATAATAATAATAATAATAATAATAATAATAATGCTTCTTTAATTATTCACCAAGAATGCTTTAAAGTGACGGTAAAAATATTTATAATGTTACAAAATGTTTCTCTCAAATAATGCTAGTTTCCACAAAATATTAAGATAAAAAATTATAAAACTGAGCTCCAAATCAATTAGAATGATTACTGTTCTATAAAACAGTTATTTTAAATTTTAATAATTTCACAATATTGCTGTTTATTATTTTTGTTTACAATATTCCTATTTTTGACCAAATAAATTCAGCCTTGATGAGCTTAAAATACAAATGGCGAGCATAAGAGACTTTTGTAATTATTATTTTATTGTAATTATATAAGATCATCTTCATTATTCCAAACTTGTGACCTGTAGTGTGTGCTGTAGTGTGTAGGAAGCAAGGTAGCTCACTATTTTGGAACTGAACCTCTAATACCCCTTTTCCACAAGAATGGTTCGCGTTCTAGAGCCAGAGCCTGTTCTCGGCCAGCCGAACTGGAGCCTGTCCTGAACCGGCCACCTGCTTCCACAGACTTGAGGAACGAACGGTGACGTAACACTGCTATGTGTGGTTTACCTGACTATAACCAATCTAAAATCAAACAGTGTGCATCCTGGTGTTTGTGCAGGCAGTGTGGCACTTCTGTTTTGCTGTTCACAGTACTGGGAACACTGTCCTTTTTGGAGATATACTGAAACTGAAACCGTTGATTCACTTGCTGTCTTGCACGCTGAGTCTCTCTCGCAGGCACAGTTTTATAATTTTAGATATAAAGAACAATGTAGTGCAACGTTATTACATTGCTCAAGGAGACAGTGACAGCATTTCTCCGCCCAATCTTTCCCCTTTTCTGCAGTGGAAATGTGCAGAACAGTTCGAGAACACAGGGACATGGACACAGGCTGGGAACCCGCACCGAAACTGTCTGTGGAAAAGGGGTATGAGACATGAAATTTCAGCAGTATGCCACAGGGAGAAGCTGCTGCTGTTATATTCAGCATCTCGTCACTGGGAGTTACCCACCTGAAAAGCACATCGATACACCCTGACCTTTCACCTCAGCATGAGCTCAAGTGGCTGAAACTACAGCAGAAGTGATAGGGATCTATATGCAGCGAGCTGCTCTTCTCTCAGAGTCGAGGAGATGAGGGCTGCAGACACACACAAGATCGAAATAACCCTGAAACTCTTCAGAGGGGTCAAGTGACCCTTTCTGAATGTTCTTAGGGGTCTTGACCACGGATGGATGTGCCCACACACACAGCCACACTGCCTGATAGTCAGGGGAAGAAAAAAAAAAAAAAAAAAATCTTTCCCTGAAAGACCTTCAAAATCTCCCATAAGCCCAGTTATGATAACTCTACGCTGACATTAATAATATTGCCTGCACCTCAGCTCAAGCATCATTACAATTTGTTACACCATCTCCACTGCAGCAAAACTAACAGGATGCAAACTTTGAAGGTAGAGTTCAAGGTAAAAAGTTGAAGGTAAACATCAGTGAGAGACACAAAGAAACTCAGATTCAAGGCACATCTGAAGATAGCAGCAGCACAACTACAATTCACCTCTTTGTTTTTTACACCACAACAAAACACTTGATGCAAAGATCATGAAAATCTCTAGGGGTTTAATTTGATCTCCTAAGAAATAAGTCACCATGATCTATAAACACACAATGTAATAAGAGAAACAATCTTAAATAAATATTCTGTGATATTTTCAACCTAAAGTCTATGTACCACATGCTGTCAATCACTTCCATGAATCTCTCTCTCTCTCTCTCTCTCTCTCTCTATAAATATATATACAGTGGCAAGAAAAAGTATGTGAACCACTTGCAGAATCTGTGAAAATGTGCAAAATTTTAACAAAATAAGAGAGATCATACAAAATGCATGTTATTTTTTATTTAGTACTGTCCTGAGTAAGATATTTTACATAAAAGATGTTTACATATAATCCATAAGACAAAAAAATAGCTGAATTTATTAAAATGACCCAGTTCATAAATATGTGAACCATTGATTCTTAATATTGTGTGTGGTTACCTGGATGATCTACGACTGTTTTTTTGTTGTGTGATGGTTGTTCATGAGTCCCTTGTTTATTCTGAGCAGTTAAACTGAGCTCTGTTCTTCAGAAAAAAATTTAGTGAATTTTAATAAATTCAGCTATTTTTTTTGTCTTGTGGATTATATGTAAACATCTTTTATGTAAAATATCTTACTCAGGACAGTACTAAATAAAAAATAACATGCATTTTGTATTATCTCCCTTATTTTGTTAAAATTATTAACATTTTCACAGATTCTGCAAGTGGTTCACATACTTTTTCTTGCCACTGTATATAAACAGAGAAAAGTTGCTCATACTATACTAAAAGTTGCTCTACTAAAAATTGTTTTAGTATATATATATATATATATATATATATAGTGATCAGGCATAACATTATGACCACCTTCCTAATGTTGTGTCCTCAAAGTTGTCCTCACAGCCCTTACTCGTCGAGGCATGGATTCCACTAGACCCCTGAAGTTGTGCTATGCTATCTGGCATGTTAGCAGCAGATCCTTTAAAGGGTTAGTTCACCCAAAAATGAAAATAATGTGACTCACCCTCATGTCGTTCTACACCCGTAAGGCCTTCGTTCATCTTCGGAACACAAATTAAGATATTTGATATTAAGATATTGTATTAAGATACTGTTGACAAGTCATTATTTTGTTTTTTGGTGCACAAAAAGTATTCTTGTCGCTTTATAATATTAAGATAGAACCACTGAACTCACATGAACTTTTTCAAATATGTTTTTAGTACCTTTATGGACCTTGAGAGTTTGAATGGCATTGCTGTCTATGGAGGCCTCACTGAGCCATCGGATTTCATCAACAATATCTTAATTTGTGTTCTGAAGATGAACGGAGGTCTTACGGCTATAGAACGACATGAGGGTGAGTAATAAATGACATTATTTTCATTTTTGGGGGAACTGACCTTTTAAGTCCTAAAAGTTGCGAGGTGAGGCCTCCATGTAACGGACTTGTTTGTTCAGCACATCCCACAGATGCTCGATTGGATTGAGATCTGGGGAATTTTGAGGCCAAGTCAACACCTCAAACTCATTGTTATGCTCCTCAAACCATTCCTGAACCATTTTTGCTTTGTGGCAGTGCGCATTATCCTGCTGAAAGAGGCCACAGCCACCAGGGAATACCATGTATGGGTAAATGAAAACGTGATTCATCAGACCACCTTTCTATCAGAACCAGCATTAACTTCTTGAGCAATTTGACACTGAAGAAATGACTACAATGCTACAATGTAAAGTAGTGAGTGTACAGCTTGTATAACAGTGTAAATTTGCTGTCCACTCAAAATAACTCAACACACAGCCATTAATGTCTAAACCGCTGACCACAAAAGTGAGTACACCCCTAAGTGAAAATGTCCAAATTGGGCCCAAAGTGTCAATATTTTGTGTGGCCACCATTATTTTCCAGCACTGCCTTAACTCTCTTGGGCATGGAGTTCACCAGAGCTTCACAGGTTGCCACTGGAGTCCTCTTCCACTCCTCCATGACGACATCATGGAGCTGGTGGATGTTAGAGACCTTGCGCTCCTCCACCTTCTGTTTGAGGATGCCCCACAGATGCTCAATAGGGTTTAGGTACCCTCAGCTTCTTTAGCAAGGCAGTGGTCGTCTTGGAGGTGTGTTTGGGGTCGTTATCATGTTTGAATACTGCCCTGCAGCCCAGTCTCCGAAGGGAGGGGATCATGCTCTGCTTCAGTATGTCACAGTACATGTTGGCATTCATGGTTCCCTCAGTGAACTGTAGCTCCCCAGTGCTGGCAGCACTCATGCAGCCCCAGACCATGACACTCCCACCACCATGCTTGACTGTAGGCAAGACACACTTGTCTTTGTACTCCTCACCTGGTTGCCGCCACACACGCTTGACACCATCTGAACCAAATAAGTTTATCTTGGTCTCATCAGACCACAGGACATGGTTCCAGTAATCCATGTCCTTAGTCTGCTTGTCTTCAGCAAACTGTTTGTGGGCTTTCTTGTGCATCATCTTTAGAAGAGGCTTCCTTCTGGGACGACAGCCATGCAGACCAATTTGATGCAGTGTGCGGCGTATGGTCTGAGCACTGACAGGCTGACCCCCCACCCCTTCAACCTCTGCAGCAATGCTGGCAGCACTCATACGTCCCAAACACAACCTCTGGATATGACGCTGAGCACGTGCACTCTTTGGTCGACCATGGCGAGGCCTGTTCTGAGTGGAACCTGTCCTGTTAAACCGCTGTATGGTCTTGGCCACCGTGCTGCAGCTCAGTTTCAGGGTCTTGGCAATCTTCTTATAGCCTATGCCATCTTTATGTAGAGCAACAATTCTTTTTTTCAGATCCTCAGAGAGTTCTTGGCCATGAGGTACCATGTTGAACGTCCAGTGACCAGTATGAGAGAGTGAGAGCGATAACACCAAATTTAACACACCTGCTTTCCATTCACACCTGAGACCTTGTAACACTAACGAGTCACATGACACCGGGGAGAGAAAATGGCTACTTAGGCCCAATTTGGACATTTTTACTTAGGGGTGTACTCACTTTTGTGGCCAGCGGTTTAGACATTAATGGCTGTGTGTTATACAAGCTGTACACTCACTACTTTACATTGTAGCAAAGTGTCATTTCTTCAGTGTTGTCACATGAAACGATATAATAAAATATTTACAAAAATGTGAGGGGTGTACTCACTTCTGTGAGATATTGTAAACACTTATAATAGGCTTACCATAGTGAATCAGGGTAAGACAAAAATATGCTTTGGAAGAAGGATTGATGATGTAGTGATCATCTCTTCCTACTAGTTCATTTATAGCATCAAATAAACATGAATGAACATCATAAGGAATGTTGTTTCAATCGCAGAAAGACATCAGTACACACCACTTTTCAAACTGCGGCAGATTCGGCGTTATGATTGGTTAGATCGCCTGTCAATCAAACTCCTGGCGAAGGGTCAGCTGCATCCAAAAATTAATGAATATTTACACACTGAATCCCTAAATTAATGTACAATTAACACAAAGGAAGCACATCTTAAATTTGTTAAATGTCATCTTTTGAACTTAAACTTGAAAAGCACAGATTATTTTGATAAATGCAAGCGACCCTGCAGCGAGGTGGGTCGATGCTCATTTGCATGTATTTGCTCTGGACTTCCCACAGTTAAGCATGTACAGGCTGTAGTGATCAAAGAAAGCAAAACTGATTTAATGAGTCATTCGCAGCTGCTCGTAGGACGCATTTGGGTCAGTCGCTCTCTCTGGCCACAGCCAGGAAAGGTGTGTTTTGTGGGTCATTAAGTGCATTATATTTTTTATGCGTTAATTGGTCTACATTAATCATAGAAATTAAAGTTAATATAGCATTACATACTTTTTGCTCACAGTGCTAACTTATATTGTTAACTTCCACAATTATTAATGTTAAAAATTATGTAGTATAAGTAGCAAAGACTGACCAAAACTCCTACTTGCATGCTGTAACTGTATCGTTCATGTTAAGTTAGCGTTAGCTATAGTGCAAACTAATGTATACATCCTTACTGAAAACATTTCCATTGGATTTACATAATTAAAATGTAAGATTTTACA
The DNA here is from genome assembly GCA_039654765.1 of Mylopharyngodon piceus. Taxonomy (NCBI): domain Eukaryota; kingdom Metazoa; phylum Chordata; class Actinopteri; order Cypriniformes; family Xenocyprididae; genus Mylopharyngodon; species Mylopharyngodon piceus. The sequence goes on from CM077450.1 coordinate 25,060,991, forward strand.
TGAAGTTCAACAAGTTCAGTTTTCATCACACACACTCACACTCACTCCAGCTGCTGTAAACTGGAGGAGGCTAATCCTTCTGTTCTGATCCCCCAGCTAATCTTCGGAGGCGCTGGAGAGCGCTCCCGTTAAAATCCTCACATAATTGCAGTCACAAAGCTAATGAGTCATTCAGGCCTGGAATAGCTGTGCCAGGCTAGCATCAGAACCTGCACCGAGCTTTGTCTGTCATTCCTGTCACCGTCAACCAGAAATATCACAACGAGAAAGTAGGAAAACACAGGCGAGGATCCAGTAAACAACGCCCACAATCCTGCCAACATAGCGGTTTCTCTTTCAAGACTAATTGAATTCAGAGATCAAATCTTTTGTAGGCATTACTGGAACAGAGTCAACGGAGCTTCTGTGAGGAGCGTTAGCGTGTAGACAGTATGGACGAGCTTTGAAAGTTCTAATCCAATCACCGCCACTAGACCTGATGAAAATTTGCTTCCATCCTCCCAAGTTCAACCCATCTCCGACTGGAACCTGCTGAGCTTTCAGAGTTTCTCATGCTGCTGCTGAGACTGCCGTGATAAAACAGAGTGTTTTAAAGCTGATGAGCGACTCATGCGCTCTTAGCGGCCTTACCGTGATTCTAACGATGACTGTAGCCGTTCCAGGAGGGAGGACTCCTCCGTGATCTAACGCCTCCACTTCAAACGTGTAGGTGCTGTTTCCTGCTGCCAAGTCCTCAAAGTCTAGCGCCTGCAGGACTGATATGGCGCCGGTCAGACGGTTCACGGCGAAGAGCTGCCGAGCCGCTTCTGTTTTTATTCTGTAGGTCACGTTAGAGATGAGATCGGCATCCGTCGCCTGAGAGAGACAGATGAATGAGAACAGAGAGAATAAAGGTTAAAAAAGTGAGAACTAATGATCACACATTTTGCTAGGTATGGTAGGAATAAAGTAGCTTAACAAATTCCTTAAAGGGATAGTTCACCCAAATATGAACATTTTCTTATCATTTACTAACCCTCATGTTGCGCCAAATCTGTATGACTTACTTTCTTCTGTGGAATGCAAAAGATAATATTTTCATATCCCTGCAATGAAATTCAATAAAGTCCAATATTGTTTTGGACCCCATTGACTTTCAATGTATAGACAGTGGAAAGCCATAGTGGTTTTGAACGAAATGAGGGTGAATAAATGAAACACATGGTTTGTCTTTCAGGCCCTGTTTACACCTTCTTAATAAAGTAAACAAGAATTGGCATTCACAATCCATTTTACTTTCCTAATTCCACAAATTTTAGAGTGAAACAATAAATATAAGTTGGTCGAGACTTGGTTTTATCTATCTGCAACTGATTGGATCATCTCGGCTGATCACTGGCTTGATCATCTGAGAAATATTAAAACAGTGGCCTCATGATTAGAATGAAATTCTATTCATTACTCATTTTAATTGTGGAATCAGGCTTATTTTGTGTGGAACTGAATATTCAACGAGAAAAAAAGTAAGGCGGGACTTGGGAATTGATTGGATTGTGAAATGTTGCCATTAAAAATATCAGAATTGAGGCAGGTGGTTGGAGGAGATGGGTTGAAGCACGTTTGTAAACAGTGCTAGGTAGATTACTTACAAATCGGTTACTGATTCCAAATTACATGACAAAAAAATGTAGTTAGTAACATAATCCATTACATTACACATGTAAGGTAATACAATCTGACTACTTTTTGATTACTTTTAGATTACTTTTGACCTAACTCATTGAATATTACATTATGTCAGGATTTCCTAGACTGGGGTTCGTGATGGAACTGCAGGGGTTTCGTGAGTTTAATGAAAAGCTATTAAGTAATTAAATCATAAAAATATAAAATGTAAATAAATAATTTTAAAATATAAACAATCAAAATAAAACACTTACTCAAAAAAGATGAAATATTTTATTTGTTTACCTGCATGTCATGTGACCATCAACCGACATCAGAGAACCGTGACATTAATTTTATTATTATTATTTATTAATATTATTATTGACTTAATTTTTTTAATCGAACTAACTTATTAACTAAAAATCTAAGGGCTTACATCAAGTAAATATATAAGGTCAAAGAGATTCAGCTGACAAAAAAGTTGGGGAATCCCTGCATTGCATGTAAATATGAAATTATGTGAATTTGGTGAATTTTAATGTGTTTGAAAGACTATTAATACATGGTTAAATTACTCACTGAGTGATAATTTAAATAATAATTAATGTGTTTGTCAGGAGTTACAGTTTTTTCAACTGCTTACACACATTTTCAAAACTTTGCCTCTTTTTTTTTTTTTTTTAAACTTTACACACAAATCCACGAATTGCACACACAAAATGCAAAATGCCTCACATCTCTTGCAAAATGAAGCACTGCATTCAAAATATCACAAACACATCTCAAAAGCAAACATTTGTCTTAAGTTGCAAACACCTTTGCCATAATATTCTATATATCATATACACACAGTTATTCAAAACCTAAAACTCTTCTTTAATGAACTCCTATGTACATTTTTGTACAAGATTGAAAGTAATTGGCAGAGAGATGTTGAAAAATTCATGGTAAACACGAAAGCAAGATTGAAACCAAACTTTTTTTTGTTTTTACTGTACGCATTTGCGGTTGTAAATACAGTATTACACAGTACGAAAGAAAAGAAATACATCAACCATGTGTAGTTGGGCAGGAAAAATGGTTGTGTTTGAAAAAGGAAATCAAGATACTTCCTGTTAGATTTTTGTGTGTTACATAGAGAACTGTGTGTTGTGTTTTGCAAATAGTGTTTTATGAAATTGAAAACTGAGTCGAAGTCCGAGAATTAGTTTATGGTTTTGCAGATTTGGTGTGTGGTTCTGGTGTTTGAGTGTCAGGTTTCAGAAATTGTGTGACAAGTAAGGATTTTGTGTATAAGCAGTTGAAAAAAAACTGTAGTTAGATATGCAATGTTGCAATGTTGAGAAAACACCTGTTAACAGTGAAATGTTTTCCGTAAATCCAGAGATCAAATGCTGTGTGACTTTTAGTTTTCAGTGATAGTCACATGACTAGTGGCTGGTCTGTGTGTGCAATTCCACAAACCTGGAAAACCTTTTGAACATATAAGCAATAGGCTTTTTTTTTTTTAGAAAGGATCATTTCAAAGATTAAAAAAAAAAAAGTAGTAGGGAGAATCAATGAATTACGGATAACTAACTGTCATTGTGAGAATAACGCATTCATGTAATCAATAAAAAAGTAACTGTAGTCTGTTTACAAGTATTTTAAAACATAATATAAACTTAATTACAAGTACTTAATTTTTGGAATCTGATTATGTAATCTAGATTATATATAATCAATTACTACCCAGCACTGTTTGTAAATTACAGTAATTAAATATACTGGATAATGCAAAATTTTGCTTCACCCCAGTGACCAAATATTCTTATTCTGTACACTACAAACATCTGTTCATTGATTCATTCTTCTGCAGGTTACGCCGTTCCACCAGTAGGTTCCTGCAACTGAATCATTCTCATTGAATCAACTCTGGATCAACTCCTCTGTAATGTTGTAATATTGTTGCAATCAAAATAAATATTACTGAATAAAACTATTTGCAATAATGTGCACTGGTGAATCAGACCAAAAACATGTATTAAGAAAGTAAAAAGCATTAGTCAGCTCTACAAACCATAAATATGACAGCAGAAGAGCAGCAAAGATTCTCTCTGTATTAGATGACAGGATATTAAAACCAAAGTCCAAACTATACTAGACCTTTTTCTCAGAACTAACTTTTATTTTCTTAGCCATTTTTCAAAATATCTTATTTTCTACATCATTGTGTGAAATGTTTTACTTGAAAAGTGTGCTTGAGCTACCCTTCTTTAAAATAAATGCCACTTGGTTTGATATTTTGCTCTATGATGCAATGACATTTCTACATTTTTAAATGTGCCTCAGGTGTCCAAATATATTTTGGGGCCACTGCACATGCTAACCACACATAGATTCATAGCCGTGTTCCACATGCGTGTGCATCTGAAGCTGATTAGGAGTGAAAGCTAACAGACAGCACAGCACAGCAGAGGAGAGGAGAGACGCTCTGAGCAGCTCTGTCTCTCTGTGGGTATGGGAACCTTTCAGGTGTCTTTCTTTGATGTGGTAGGCACAAGGAATTAAAATCTACACTGATCTCAAAGGTTTCAGAAGTATATAAATAAAGCTTGGGTCCCCTAGAGAGAAACAGCACAGGGAATCTGATTAGTTGATCAGCCCCGGACCAGATCCTGTCACCAGGACCCACAGCGCTCTGACACCAGCCAGTGCTGCAGGGACCTGAAGGTGTCAGACACACTGAGATAAAAATAAAGCAGCAAGATCACTGTCTTCAAACAGTGTCACTCATTTGCCCCTCAACCACCGACCACACACACACACATACACAACCTTATTTTTCCTTCAGTCTGAATCCAAATTCACCTTTCAGTTGTGCCTGCTGATACTGCTGCGTATGTGAAAACATTGTTTTAGCATTATATGAATGTAAATGTGGCCACATGTTTATATATATATATATATATATATATATATATATATATTTATATACAGTGGTGGTCAGAATTATTGGCACCCTTGGTAAATATGATCAAAGATGACTATAAAAATAAATCTGCATTGTTTATCTTTTTTAACTTTAATTCATAAAATTAGCAAAAATCTAACCTTTCACTGAAGGAAAATAATTGAAAGTGGGGGGAAAATCACATTATGAAATAAATGTTTTTCTCCAAAACACGTTGGCCACAATTATTGGCACCCCTAGAATTTTTTAGGAGTAAAATATCTCTGAAGTATATTCCCATTCATATTTATTTATTTTTTTTTAGCACACCAGGGTGATCATGAACATGAAATTGTCCAGCCATGACTTCCTGTTCCACAGGAGTATAAACATGAGGAAACACAAAGGCCAAATTCCCTTAATCATTCATCACAATGAATAAAACTAAAGAATATAGTTCTGATGTGCAGCAAATGATTGTTGAGCTTCACAAAATAGAAAATGGCTGTAAGAAAATAGCTAAAGCATTGAAAATCCCCATTTCCACTATCAGGGCAATAATTAAGAAGTTCCAATCAACTAAAGATGTTACAAATCTGCCTGGAAGAGGACCTGTGTCTAAATCGTCCTAATGTGCGGTGAGGAGGAAAGTTTGAGTGGCCAAAGACTCTACAAGGATCACAGCTGGAGAATTGCAGAGATTAGTTGAGTCTTGAGTCTCAGAAAGCCTAAAAAAAATTATCAAACAGCACCTACATCCCCACAACTTGTTCGGGAGGGTTTCAAGAAAAATCCTCTGCTCTCATCCAGAAACAATCTCCAGCATATTCAGTTGTCAGACAAGACTGGAACTTAAAACGGGACTGGCTTCTATGGTCAGATGAAACTAAAAAAAGAGCTTTTTGGCAGCAAACCCACCAGATGGGTTTGGTGCACACATGGATAAAAAGTACACCATGCCCACGGTTAAATATACTGCTGGATCTTTAATGTTGTGGGCCTATTTTTCTGCTGGAGGTCCTGGACATCTTGTTCAGATACATGGTATCATGGACTCTATCAAATACCAACAGATAAAAAAATCAAAACCTGACCGCTTCTGCTAGAAATCCAATAATGAGCCGTGGTTGGATCTTCCATCAGGACAATGATCCAAAACAAACATCAAAACCAACACAAAAATGTGTCACTGAGCACAAAATGAAGCTTCTGCTATGCCCATCCCAGTTCCCTGACCTGAACCCTAAAGAAAATGAGTGGAGTGAACTGAAGAGAAGAAACACCAACAATCTGCTCAACAATCTGAAGGATCTGTAGAGATTCTGCATGAAGGAACGATCTCTGATCTCTTTTCAGGTGTTCTCCAAACTCATCAGGCATTATAGGTGAAGACTCAGAGCTGTTATCTTGGCAAAAGGAGGTTGCAAAAAGTATTGAATAAAAGGGTGCCTATAATTGTGGCCAACGTGTTTTGGAGAAAAACATTTATTTCATAATGTGATTTTCCCCCCACTTTCAATTCTTTTCCTTCAATGAAAGGTTAGATTTTTGCTAATTTTATTAATTAAAGATCAAAAGGATAAACAATGCAGATTTATTTTTATAGTCATCTTTGATAATATTTACCAAGGGTGCCAATAATTCTGACCACCACTGTATATATATATATATATATATATATATATATACACACAGTCAAACCAAAAATTATTCTGACAATAGATATAATTTTTTATATATTTTTACTAGTGGGTGCAGGACACTATAGTGTATTTATGTAAGTGAGGATAGCAAAATAAAGTAAACTGTGACATATTATACCCAAAAATTCATCATACAGTGGACTACCAGTAAAATAAAAATTTGGAACCAAAAATTCTTCAGACACTTTGACCTGACCATGTTTTGCTTAAGTTTTATCTTATTATTAAGATTATTTTTTTCTGACAGTTTAACTCTGAGATCTTGTCATATTTTATTACCATTTTTATTAAACTATATTGAATAAACTGTAATAATGAATGAAATGTTTAAGGTGTCTGAATAAATTTTGGTTTGACCGTATGTGTATATATATATATATATATATATATATATAAAGAATATTACTGTTTTTACTGTATTTTTTTGTCAAATAATGCAGCTTTGGTGAGAAAAAAAACTTCTTTCAAAAACAAAAAAAAATCTTAATTGTTACAAACTTTTGACCAGTAGTGTGTATATAAATATAAATATTATAGAAATATTAAAAAAATGATATATATATATATATAGATAGATATAAAAATGCAACGATATGTTTTGTTGATGTAAACGATATGATTCACGATATGATTCATTATATTTGGTATAATCCATCCAAAAATGTAAATTCTGTCGTCATGTACTCACCCTCATGCCATGTCAAACCCAAATGATTTTCGTTCAACTTCCAAACAAAAATAAAAAAAAGTTCACAGAGTTTCAGTGACATTACTACATTAAACTACTATCTATAATGTTGAATGTAATGTATAATAATACAATGGGGGAATATTTGTGGGTCCTGATAATAATTTAAAATATATATATATATATTTTTAAATAATAATAAAGTAATAAAAAAAAAAAACCACCATCTTTATTTTGGCTTAAAATGTCGCGATTAGGGGTGAGTTTACGTTATTGGGGACCGTAAGCAAATATATGGGAGGGGGTCCTGTGATCGCATTCCGGGGTGGAGGGTGACACGTATGTCCCCCCCTCGGTAGTAATCGCAGTTGCGTTCCGGGGGACGGCAATTAAACACGCAATGCATACACTGTATCTATATATATACAGGGCTTGACATTAACACCCACCAACCCGCCAACCCACCAAATGCGGGTAGATTTCAGCTGTGGCGGGTAAGACAGCAACTCCCACTAGCCACTTTAGCGGGTTGAATTTAATTTCAGCTTACAGCCAAATGAAATGCCAAGATCATCGTATCACAAAATTACAATTCTTTATCGATTAACTTGCTGTTAGCGAAGGCGAGATAGGCGGAATCGCGCTGAATGACACACAACAGAAGCGCTTTCTCGCGTGCGCTCAGTTCTCCTTGCGCCTGAATAGTCAAATACACGCACACACAGATGTCAAAATGCCCATCGTGTGGAGTATCTCGCGTGGATACAGTCGGTTATGGCTTAAGTGGACGTAAATATATAGCCTAACAAAAATAACTTATAAAATTTCTCATATTAGCCAATGCTCATATTGCCCACCCCTTGCCCACCTGTACATACCAGCTGATATACAATGTAGTCTTGATTTGGGTGTTCACTCTGCATTTGAAAGTTTGAAAGGGGTTTAAATCTTCTAAATCAAGTAAAATGACTCAAAATAAAGTAATTTAAGCATGCCAAAGTCAACTTTAATCATATAAAATGTAATTTCCCAACAGCAAAATTGTGGCCAGTGAAAATGCTGAGTGGCTAGTAACTTTGGAAAACCACTAGCCACAGTGGCTGGTGAGCAAAAAAGTTAATGTCAAGCCCTGTATATATATATATATATATATATATATATATATACACACATATATATATCTATCATGAGATACATATGTGTTAAAAATATAATTTATGTAAAGCTGCAATGCAACACATATTTGAGTTACTCTATTAATCACTTAATTTATATTCTGCTAATTAATTTCAGTTCAACCTTTTGATGCTTCAACCCAAACCGACATCTATGGCGAACGGCTCAAGATTAAAATAAAATCCCCCAAAATTTTGCCTGGCTAAAATGACTTGTAAAATGACTTGAGCCATCAACAAAATAAACCTCAGCTGGCATTCAAACAGCATTGGACCCTGTTGACTTTTACCTATGAGACACTTTTCAAAATATCTTCCACAGAAGAAAAAGTCATACAGGTTTAGAAAGTCATGAGAGTGACAGATGAAAATGATGACAGAATTTTCTTGTTTGGCTGAACTACAGTATCCCTTAAAGTTGGACTGCAGATGATATCCAATTAAGGCAGAGTTTTGCACATTAAAGTGGCCTAACAGTTTAGTGAGTTTGTCACTGAGACTTTTTGCTCATTTTAGTCTCTAGTTTATTTAAAATTCATTGGTGATTGTGTTGTTACGTTGGCGTTCTGCTAAAACTCCCAAGAGCGTGATCGTTTAGAGGCACATTTACCACAAGACAGCATCTCCGGCTTTTCACACTGGGTCTGTCAAGCTTGTCAATATTTATCTAGTTAAATATGCAACCCGTCAGGAATAAACAGGGAAATGCAGAGACGTTTTTACTCCACACTCTCAGGGGAAACTAAACACACATAATCAGCCAGTTACTGTCAGGCCAGAAGACACAACACAGATAGACAGACACATAAATAAACACACACCCACAGACAATCTGTTTTTCCTTCCTTTCTAAAAGTCAGGTTAGATGCCCGGTCAAACGGAGGATGACTAGTGACGCAAACATTTCACAGTTCACCTTTAACTTTCTCAACAGTTTATGTCGCTCATCAATGTCAAATCATGAAGTACTCGGATAGGTACCGATGAGTCAAGCGCAATGTGAGCCGAGCACTTACACTGAGTCTAAGGATGATGGTTCCACCCGGAGTGTTCTCTTGGACGTTGACTGTATAGGTGGGCTGGGAAAACACAGGGCTGTTGTCATTGATGTCTGTCACCTCCACCAGCAGCGTGATGGTGGTCCTGCGGGGGTCAACCGCCCCATCTGACGCCTCCACGATCAGATCGTACCGGCTGCGAGTCTCTCTGTCCAACGGGACAGCTGTGAAGATGCTGCCCGTGGCGTTTATGGTGAACAGAGACGCAAAAGTGAGCAGCCGGTATCGGACCTGACCGTTGAGCCCAGCATCAGGATCAGTGGCCTGAAAACAGAGACATGCATTCATGATCATGCATTTTTATTTATGCAGTATACAGTAAATTAAATAAATAAATAAATGTGCACTACCACTCAAAAGTTTGGGGACAGTAAGATCTTTTAATGAAATTAATACTTTTTTTTTTTAAGTAAAAATGCATTAAATTGATCTGAAGTGATTCATGTATAATGTTATTAAAGATTTCTATTGTTATTTTGAACTTTCTAATCAACAAGGAAGCCTGAAAAAAAAGATCATGTTTCCACAAAAAATACTGATAATAACAGAAAATGGTTCTTGAGCAGCAAATCAGCATATTAGAATGATTTCTGAAGGATCATGTGACACTGAAGACTGGAGTAATGATGCTGAAAATTCAGCTTTGCAAACACAGGAATAAATTACATTTTAAAATTTTAAATTGCAAAAAAAATGTTAAAATATTATTGTTTATACTGTATTTTTGATCAAACAAATGTAACTGCATAAGAGACTTCTTTCAAAAACATTAAAATATCTTACTGATCCCAAACTTTTGTATGATACACACAATATGAATGTTAAAGGATTAGTTTAATTTCAAATGAAAATTACCCCAAGCTTTACTCACCCTCAAGCCATCCTAGGTGTACATGACTTTCTTCTTTCTGATGAACACAATCAGAGATATATCAACAAATATCCTGACACATCTGAGCTTTTTAATGGCAGTGAACAGGGTTTACGAGTATGAGCTGAAGAAAGTGTATCCATCCACATCAGTGGTGTGCACAGACCTCCGGGAGGGCAGGGGCGAAAGCGCGTTCCGTGGGGGGGGAAGAGAGAGAGATGTGGTTGTGGGTCTCCGTCGGTAGAAATCGCGTTCCGGGGGAGGAGAAATGGGAACGCGGGGACACTGCGATGTGACCGCAAAGGGCACTTTCACTTTCGTGATCAAAGGGGCAGGGGCTCAAGCCCCTTTCTCCGTAAGTTGAATACGGAAGGCGGTCTGGCGGAAGCTAGATATTTTACTTCATAACTTGTTAAATATAGATAATGTTTTTAACCACAAACGCATCGCTTCGCTTCAGAAGACCTTTATTAACCCCCGGAGCCGTGTGGAGTATGTTTATGATGGATGGATGTGGATGGAAGCACTTTCTTCAGCTCATACTCGTGAACCCTGTTCACTGCCATTATAAAGCTCGGATGTGTCAGGATATTTATTAATATTGTGTTCATCAGAAAGAAGAAAGTCATATACACCTAGGATGGCTTGAGGGCGAGTAATCCTTTAAAAAGGAAAAAAAAAAAAAAATTACTTTTTTTAAATAGTAAAAAACGACTAAAATAAAAAGGAAAGCAATTTAAATAAAGTACTTTTATTTTAAAATTCAAAATAAAAAAAGCTTTTTAAATGGTATATGTTAAAATTGATAAAGCAAACCTATCATTTTTATCCTATAATTTTAACAACTATATTGTTAATGTGATATAAAACTAATCAAATTAAAGCCTTTACAATGAATACAATTCGCCTTTACAAAAACTAATAAAATAAAATAAAATAAAATAAAAACCCTAAAAATAATCTCTGGCGGTCCTTTAGGGCAAAAAAATAAAGACTTGCTGAACTAATCCTAATTCCTGCATGGTTACAGCGGCTCATTTGTATGTGAGAATGGGAACAGAGCTCGGCTGTAATGGCTTCAGAGGTGCCTGCCATAATTCCTTCCTGTAGTAATTACAGATGCAGATGGGAAGAATAACTGGGGGGGTTATTAGAGAAGCATGCAGAGTAACCGGCATGAACGACAGAGACTCCAGGAGAAGAGAGGGAGAGATGAGAGGAGGGACAGGAAGATGAGGGGGATGAAGGGCCAAAATCCAAATGCGACGAATGGAAATAAGTGAAATGAAAGGAGCATGTCTGAGCCTTGAGAAATTACAGCCACATCTGAGCGCTGAGGAATGAAAGTGCTGCCCGTGGCCCTCTCACCAGCAGCACTCATCAAACGTCCTGACAGCACACTTACATGGCATCTGCTCGCCTCCATAATTAACTAATGGAATGAATATGTAAACAGAGCGATAAATAAACAAACAAACACTACACAATACATAAATAAAAAACGGTTTCCTAACGTCACTGTTGACTGCTATTCTGTGTCAGGAAACATTTCAACATTTCTTTTAAGTTTTAAATCACCTTTTTGCCTTCATTAATAATGGCACATTATTATTTAACAGTGCATTTAGTCCATTTATAGTCAGGTAATACACAAACACTAATGCTCATAAAAGAAATGGATGCATAAAAATTATGAAGAATGAGCAAAAGGTTTCTTAAAATAGTTTTATTAATGTCAGTTACACTGTTAATAAATCTGTGTCAGAGCAGAGGAATTATATTATAATTTCTTTAATTATATAGATATTGATAATTGTCACGATGAATGTCAAAACTCTCTCAAGTTTAAAGGCAATTTTTGCTCCTAGTGAAAGTTGTAGAAACCAGACCGTTAATTGTGGTCTTAAACTGCTCTTTATTGTCAGAACATGACAAACACTTTATTTGCAGTGCAGGCTGCAATATTAATAATATTACATGTTTTGTCTCTTTGAAATGCACATTTGACAGTAGCTTGAGTTGACAGTAGTAGCTTGAGTTAGGATGCAGATGTAAATTTATGTTCATTAACAAAAAAAAAAAAAAAAAGTAAAAAAAATTAACAACCATTTTTATATGGTAAAATTTAAATATTCTGACTGATTGAGTTTTATTAAAATTAGCATACATTTAGATCATGATAACCACAGTTAAATCCACACATAAACGTGGTAAAATGTAACTATATGGTTTCTATGGTATTTGTATGAAAAACTAGCCTAAATATGCTAGTTCAATAGATGTAGTAAATGCAGTACATTTAGTAAATGCACAAATGCTATAGCCAACACAAAAAAAATACTGTAATTACCATTACTCATTTAATACATTTAATAAATGTCTATACTAATAATATAATAAAATTTGGTATGTATATCCTACATTTCTGCCACAATGCCAAGGTGCAGTTAGTGTTACTTACTACAGTGAATACATGGTAAATGATGGCGATTTGAGAAAAGCCTTCTGAGTGTAGTTGTGCAATGTTTCTCCAGTTTGTCAGCACTATTTCATCTGGCTTTAAACTAGCTTAAATTACCGAGACATTTGTGTTCTTCGCTGAATTCAAGCGCCTCTCGCTGTATCTCACAGCGCTGTTTAGTGCTCGTGTGACTGACAGTGAGTGTCCACTGACGCGGAGCGGCCCGGTCAGAGTGTTTTCAATTAATTCCTACGGAAGTCGAGCTTCACGCTCGCGCAGTGCATTGTGGGATTGACAGCAGACCGGAGAAAGCGTTGAGAGAGGCTGAGAGCATCAAAAAGTTTGAGCAGTTAGTGTTGCCAGCGGCACTGAACTGAACACTCACCATGAGTCCACTACAGCGTCAAAACTCCGCTCAGTGCCGCTGGCAACACTATAACGCCTCCGCTTTGGGGTGTGTCTGTAGCGACTGTGTCTAATCTTTGTTTTTTTCAAAGCACAGACAATATAATCATCAGAGATGCACGCGATTACATTTGGAAATAGGCAAGCTTTGTTTCCAAATGCCCCAAGTAAAGATATCCTGTCAGTTTTATAAACTTTTATAAACCCAGGCAGTATTATCACAATCAAAGCATCCAAACTGCAATACTTAACATATATATATATATATATATATAGTTGCGTGCAGTGGTGTTCTGAAATGAGGAGGCAAAGTCCTCACATTTTTTATTTATTTATAAATCAAATGTAAATTCATGTGCATTACGTTTTCACATTTTCCTCGTTAAATTAACATTACTTTACATTACATCAAAAAAGAAAAAAGAAACCAAATGCAATTCTATTTTGTATGTTTACATTAACAAGTAAATCTCATCAAGTTAGTGTTTTTATGCATCTTTACATTTATTCCAAAATAATAACTAAAGACAGTAACAATTTAAACAATATATTTTATTTGTGTATTGATGTTCAGCTGTTCTTTTTAATAGTCAACTTAGGCTATTTCGGATCATCAGTCATGCTCGGTAAACTCTCTGTCACAGACACGAAGATGTTATCTTTAATTTCACCAAGCTGATTGCTCACTAAAACCCCCACAGTCATTATGTTTTCAGGCCATTTCATGTTTGATTATGACGTGACATAAAGTGATGATATCTAAGTGGGTGAGCTGTTCACTTTTTAAGTAGTCTTCCCTTTGATGCCATCATTTTGTTCATTCAGACTGACGCACAGAACGCTTACGTAAACAAGAGGCGGAATTTATCGCACAAACCAATCATATCCAATCATAACCGATCACATCCAATCATAGCGCAATGGAGGCACTGCCTCCTCTCACGTGACTTTCCCCCATTCATTCTCAATTACCCCCCACAAAACCCACCGCACGCTTTAGGGGCTCTATTGATTTTCTATGAGTTGAGAGGAGGCACGAGAGACGCGGACTCCCGCTGTAACTTCACCTGAGGGTGTCGCTGTTGGACAGTTTTACTTTAGAAAAATGAGTGACTTACACTTTTTATTGTCACATTTTGTAATATTTGCGTTGTTATACTTTTGTAATATGGATTATTTTCTCATCCTAATTTTTTGAGGAGGCACTGCCTCCCTTGCCTCCTCGGAGGAAACGCAACTGATATATATATAACTGCAAAACTCCAATGTGTAAACAATATGATTTACACACTAAATCCTGCATAAACTCCAGCACTACCTGGATATTTTAAATGCTCAAGACAGACATCACTACCTGAACCTCACAGAGATTGGCTGCCGCCCGCATTTTCCGCGTCAAAAAGGTTGGGCAGTTATCTTAATGCAGATAGCAAGTATCTGCATTAAGATAACTGCCTAACCTTTTTGACGCTCTCGTCGCTCTCAACGCTTTCTCCGGTCCGCTGTAAATCCCACAATGCACCGCGCAAGCGTGAAGCTCAACTTCCATAGTAATGAACCAAAAACACTCACTCTGCTCAGTGGACACGCACCGTAATGCATCTGCTCTAATAAGCTCGCGCTGTCGTTTGAAGTTTGAGCCGAGCGGATAAGTGGTCCGTGTGGCGTGGTTCAAATGAATAGTGCAGTTTCGTTCCACTTTTGGTGCATAAACATATCGAACATTTATCAGACTCTTGATTTATCGAGGAAAATTATGTCGCGATAATTATCGTTATCATTGTATTGCCCATTTGTTGTCACTTGTGATCAAGGAAGGAAGGAAGGAAGGAAGGGAGGAAGGATGGATGGATGGATTTTGTCCCTAGGGTGAATAAGTCCATCAGAATGTATTGTTTTGTTTTGTTAAAGCCTTGTTTGAAGCTCTCAGTGTGAACAGTATCTTAAAAAACTTTGGACATATTAGCCTGTGGCAAACAACACGGCCGTATGTGTTTGTAGTGCAGGAATACACTGACGTGCGTTCCTGATGTGTGAAGTAAGTGTCCGTATGTGTATGTCTGTTTGTTGTCACAGCGCAATAAGAATCCAAGTGGTTTAGATCTCAATGGGGATCTGTGTGTGAATTTGAGAGCGAGGCCTCAAAGTTTGGTGAGCACCTGCGTGTTGTGAACACGGCAGACTACACAGAAAATGTCTTGATGATGAGAGGATGATGAAATGAAAAGAAAGAGGATGGAAAGAGAGAGAAAAGCTCATAGGGAGGCTTGAGCAACAGCGTCCATAAAGCTCATATTTAGATGTTTAGTAGTTGGTTCATTAAAAAACAATCTCACGCCACATGAGCTCAACACACATTAAATGATTTCAATAGCAGTTTTATTCATGCACGAGGGAAACGTTGCATCATCTCATGCCTGCCAATCACACCGGCACCGAACTCGGTGATCAAGACATCACAGAGCAACAAATGAGCAGTAAAGAGAAGCATGATGACAACACGGCATTGTGAATGAAAGCCTTACGCATCTTTCATTGATTATCTTTCTAACCAACCAAAGCATGATTAATCAAACATGCTAATTAAAAATCCAACCGCTTGGCAGGGCGGAACAGAAGCAGTCATCAGGAACAGACTGTAAGGTGACTAATGACTCTAATTTACCATGACTTAATTGGGGAACAATAGAAAGTGCTGTTTGAAGATCTGTGCAGCATGACAGGTGAAGGGGTGACAGGTGTGAATCTCACAGGACCCTTAGAAACTTGCAAACTTAGAAATGACCCGAACTAAAGATACTTTATATCTTTTGTCATGGTACTTACCCTGACTTGACCCACGAACACATTGGCCTCTTCCTCCTTCACTGTCAGGTTTCTGGGTAAAGTGAGGTCAAAGGTGGGGTCGTTGTCATTAACATCCGTGATGACAATGCTGACGGTGGCAGTGGAAGTCTACAAATACAGACATATTCATTACATATCAGCAGAAATTAATTAAATATACATAAAGACCAACATCCTTGTTGGTCCTGGAAGAAAATTGGTACCAAGCTGTAATTCTTTGTTTTTTAGAGGTCAGTAATGGTTTTAAAATGTTAATAAGAATTGACTCTTTCACATTCCTGGGGTTCTCAGATGCAGAAGTCATCACTGTGGGGTAAACTTCTATAGCGGTGAACGGGAGACGACAGCAAATATAATTTTTGGATTTTCATTTGCTCCAATAGCAAAAGGAAAATTATAAAACGGATAGTTCCGGCCCTTGATTCTGATTGGTTGAGCCGCGTCCAAAGCCGTTGTAAAATTCCCGAAAACATACAGCTGACCGCATAAGTATTGCTGTGCCACTGAGTGTGTATGTTGCTGCGTCTGTCTTAGCAACCACTCTTAGCAATGTAAACATATGTTGTTCTCTATTGATTTTGTTCATTGAAGCTTACTGCATCATGTAGAATAGTTTTGTGATTAATGGGTTTTCCCGTGCCCTGCTGACACTGACAGCGTTAGTCAAAGCATTTGTCATTTGTGTCTTGTTCCGTGTTCACAACAAGTTTCAATATAAAAGTCTTTGCAAGAGACATAAAGACAGTGTTTGCCGCCCTCTAATGGCGTAATAATGTAACTTCTGTTGCTGTTCATGGTCAGGGACTATTTTTTCCAGCGGAAGGAAGGCTTTTAATGATTTTACTTCATGAAAGTTGCATTGATACATATTTTTTGGCTTTAATATTTGTATTGTGTGGTAACCGTTTTATAAAAGCAATAAGCCCCATGAAGCCAGCTGTTATAAATTCACTATAAACCACGGCTTCATTGGGCTTATTGCTTTAATTTGTGATAGAGTTTCCACAACTTTCCAAAAGATGGAAAAAATATAGAGAGATTGATTACGTTGGTCAGAAGAGAGAAAGATGTCTAATTTCCCTTCATTCTCTCAGGCTATTGTATGAGAAACATACTTGCAGCAATGTTATTATTATTATTATTATTATTATTATTATTATTTTGTCATTTACTGACAATGTAATATAATGCAACACAATATATGGCGTTATAAATATGTATACATTTTTTTATGAATGCAAATATGAAAAACTTTACTAGATTTGCAATGTTGATAACTGTGGAAACGAATCATCACGAATGAATGTTGATTCATGATTACAGCATTTTTAACAAAAAATAAATGAAAACATTTTCATTTACTGAAATCCAAATAAAAAAAAAAAACTAACTGGGGGGTTATATGTTACATATATTTTCATAACTCCAAAATTTTAAATAAATTTAATTCAAAATCATTTTAGTTTTAAATAATAAAATAAAATAAAAATGAAAAGGATATATTGACAATAAAATAGAAATAAAACCTAAATAAAAAAATGAAAAAAACATTTATAGAATTATTAATTATGTTCAGAAGAGGGTCTCTGCACATCATTCAGTGTGCACTTGCTGTCAGACCCTGAACTTTTCACAGCATTCACTGACATTCACCCTTCTGCTGTCTGTCAGTCTTTTTTTGTTGCCTTTTTAAATAATGAAAATGAATTCTCTAAAAAAAATAAAATAAATAGTGTCACCATTTAGTTTCTGACTCTATTCCAGAAACACATTTGCAGAGATGTAATTAAATCATAAGCAATTGAGTTCCTGGGGCTTAAAAGTTTAATAGCACACAGTGAGGAATACAAATTCAACCGATCAGTCAAGATCAGCATGTAGAGTTTAAATCCCAGTGGGATGTGCATGAAAAATTAATTCACCAAAAAAAAAAAAAAAAAAAAAAGGAATGAAGGAAAAAAAAAACGAAAAGTCAATTATGTATTCATAGATGGAGTTGATATTTGGCAAAAATGTGTTAAGGTGCTCTACAAAAGTATCCTCTTTTGGTTTTGTTTTTTTATATATATTTTGTGCTGAAATGAGACTACGATCACATGTGCAGAGTCCTTACATTTCTGTCAAGACGCATCAACACCATCAAACACACACACACAAACACCGACTGAAAGACAAGTGCAAAACGAATCTGCTGAACCTCACTGAGCCTGTTTAATCTCAAGAACGTGAGCTGCACTGAATATTTCATTCGATATCATTATCATGTTTTAAGAGGTGGAGGTCAGGTAAATTACATTGATTAATTAACCGCATGGCACTTTCCATGACCATGATCTGAAATGTAAATGATTTAATGGACTTGTTTGACCAGATGAAAGTCATTTTGCCCAGTCATGTTGCACAGGGAGAGATTAAGGCACATCCTTCTGTCTCGAAATGCTTTTAACATGCCTGCCTTACTTCAAAACTCCCTCTTCATCAGCTCTACAGATATCACCCTGTGTTTGATTAATGAGCTTCATGCAGTCATTTAGCACACCAGCGTTTCTGTTTGCTGAAGTTCGCTCATTAGAGAAGCTAAGCTGATAATGCCCAAGTAAATGTTCTTGTAAAAAGGTGAATGTGTTTAAATAGAATGTGCATTGAGTCTCATTACAGAACATCTTTGAGGAGTTTTTTTGACAGTAATGACTGTGCAAAAGAAATAAACTAATGAACAAAATTATATAGGAACAGTTTTTTCCAGCTTTGTTTGTGGTTGTGCTTGTGAAAATATGAGTTTAAAGCGCCCCTGTTATGCTATTTTAAATAGGTTTACATGCATCCAAGGTCAAGAAACGCTTTATTTTTCTCCTAATATACATTGCAGCATCACCTCTTTTCAAAGTAGATATTGTTCGCGGGCAGCCAATGAAGACCATAGGCTGGCATTATGCAAATTTGTTACAAATCTACATAGGTTCAAGCAGGAAGTAAGACGACTCATTTCAGGCGGTTCAGAATCGGTTCTTTCTTTTAAGAGACAATGGCTCCATTAACTGAGAACTTTTTGAATCTTTGCAGACCATTTAGATTCAAAAACAGCTATATTACACACTACATGAAAGGTAATATCTGAAAAAGCAGAATAGGGTCACTTTAAAGGGTTAGTTCACCCAAAAATGAAATTTGTCATTAAGTACTCACCCTCATGTCGTCCCGAACCCATAAGACCTTCGTTCATCTTCGGAACACAAATTAAGATACATATGCAGTTGACGTAGTGAACGCAGTGCACGCTTCCATGTTTACGTCTGAACGCCGGCTCAGTATTGGCCGTTGTCGGTGGTGCCTATGTGTGCTTCAGATACCCGCGGATCATAATTTGTGTCCAGAAGATGAACGAAGGTCTTACGGGTGTGGAACGACATGAGGGTGAATAATTAATTAATTTCATTTTTGGGTGAACTAACCCTTTAAAGCAAAGGGAACATTCAGCAGGAAACCTATGATATGAAAGATATGAATAGAAGATGCGAAGTGTCAGTCAGTGGTGTAGTGCTGATACTGTGGGATGGATGCAGTCTCACCCCTCCTGGGTGGCCGTCAGAAGCAGTGACGATAAGACGATACTGGTCAATGGTCTCTCTGTCCAGAGGTTTGGCCAGCAGCAGAAGACCTATACTGAACAGACACAAAACACTCTCATTAAACTTTCTATTTTATTGATTGCCACACTTCAAAATCCAAATATTTTACATTCTTTTTTAGCTTAATTTTCTCATTAAAACAAATTCACAAAGACAAACAGTTAAGTAGAGGCATTGAAAAAGAAATTAAGAGACAGAGAAAAAAAACAAAACAAATTATGCTTAGTCTATACTGAGGACAATGCTGAATTAATGGGCATTTCACCCATAATTAAAAATGTCACCAATAATTAAAAACTCATTTACTCAACGCAATTAGTACCATTTAGGTACTAATATGCACTCTTTAGGTACAAAGGTGTACCTTTTGAAAAGGCACCACCCCAGTGGCAGCTTTTCTACCTGTTTTTCTGAGAATGTAGGATGTTCATTTGGCTCTTTTCCATAAAACGTAAGTGGAAGGTACAGAGCCCCTAAAGGGACATGGTCCCTTTAGGGGCTCGCAAAAAGTTTTGCGTTCCACCCAATAAACTTTGTACTCGCTCGCAATGAACACAAAAGTTTTGCAAGCAAATGCAAAGTTTCTCAGGGGAACGCAACACTTGGGGGCTCCATGTCACTTTGGGGGCTCCATAGGATGGTGACCAGAGACCATTTAAAGGTTAGTTCACCCAAAAATGAAAATTCTGTCCTTAATTACTCACCCTCATGTCGTTCCACTTCCGTAAGACCTTCGTTCATCTTCGGAATACAAATTAAGATATTTTTGATGAAATCTGATAGTTGTATGACTCCTCAATACACAGCAATTAAACAACCACTTTCAAGGTCCAGAAAGGTACTAAAGATATCTTTAAAATTGTTGACGTGACTGCAGTGGTTCAATCTTAATTTTATGAAGCGACAAGAATATTTTTTGTGCTCAAAAACAAAACAAAAATAACTGTTCTGTGTCATTCTCATACGCTGTTTACGCCCAGCACTAGGTTATACGTCTGAACGCCAGCTCATTATTGGCTGGCTCCTGCGTCAGCATCACATATATTCGTCGTGCCGCTCACGTGATCAGCTTCGGCCAATACTGAGCCGGCGCTCAGACGTAGAACCCGGAAGCGCTGGACATGAACAGCGTAAGAGAATGACACAGAACAGAAGATACAGCTATCGGATTTCATCAAAAACAGTGGCATGCACAGACCTCCGCGAGGGCAGGGGCACGGGGGGGAGGTTCTCCCTCGGCTGAAATCGTGTTCCGGGGGGGAGAAATGGGAACGCGGGGGCACCGCGATGCGACCGCAAAGGGCACTTTCACTTTCGCACCTTGTGCACGCCACTGATCAAAAATATCTTAATTTGTGTTCCGAAGTTGAACGAAGGTCTTACGGATGTGGAACGAGTTATTAATGACAGAATTTTCATTTTTGGGTGAACTAACCCTTTAAGAAACATATACTGTACATACATATTCAGATTTGGTGTTTCAAGATGTGTCAAATCATTGATGTCAAATGTAATTGATTATCATAAGCAATCATGATGCACTAAATTTGAATATGCTTATATTTAAATAGCACAAATTAGATTTGAGAGCTATGATTTTCAGTGCACAACATCTTTCCAACATGCAAAACTATTGCATTAATTCAGAAGAGTTCTGAATGTTATGGACTATTTTTATAATACTTTTAAGGTGATTTTTGTCATTTTTGGAGCTTGAAATCCTTTTCACTTTTATTATATATAAAACAAAATCAGCATGAACAAAGGAAGTAAACCCATATACTGTAGGTTTGGAGCGACATGATGGTGAGTAAATGATTACAGAATATTACATTTTGGGTGAACTATCCCTTTAATGCAGTAAATATTTTCATAATTATGATGAGGTAGGACACGTATACGCCAACTCAGAACTGAAAGATCAGAAACTGTGCCAAGGAAATTGTATTCGGGATTAAATTTTTGGGTGTGTTCATGTCGTGACCTGATTTGCATATTTCCTTTGATGAATCGGGTGCTAAAACAATGCAGACAGTAAATAAACATTAGAATCAACGGGTACAATTCAACAACCAGTATCTGTGATCATCCGTGCTGAACCACCAGGCACAGGGATGCCATTATCATCCAGAGACCAATAGGATTTTTGCAAATCACCAGCCTCATCCAACAGTGCACTCACATAAGTGTTTGTGTGTGTGTGTGTGTGGGTTAGCGGACGAGGATGGACAGACAGGATCCTGTTAAAATTGCAGTCACACACAGCAGAAGAAGCAGGCTGCTGCGCTGCTTGCTCATGTTTGTGTGTGTGTCTGTGTGTGTGTGTGTGTGTAGAATTATATTCCTCCTCAGTTGACCCCTACAAAAGCGCTATTGAACGTGTCCTCTGAAGGCTGTGAAACAGGCGTATAAAACACTTCAGTGACCGGGATTCTCTTTTCTTTCAGCCTCACAAACCTTCTCCCGGGCACATAGCATTCAAGGCAAAGTCTTTAAATTTTAACATCCTTTTTTTAATGACTCTTCAACTGTCTTTGCTGTTTCTTCAACAGGCAAAATCCTTTGTAAGACAAATCAATGAGGGAAGGTTTTATTTCAGCAGTCACTCCAGAAAACCTCTCTGCTGCGATTTTACCAGTGACAGAAGATGAGATGGGATGGTATGAAAAGACAATATAAGGTGAGAGAAGAGAAGAGAAGAGAAGAGAAGAGAAGAGAAGAGAAGAGAAGAGAAGAGAAGAGAAAAGACAAGACAAGACAAGATGAGACATAAATAAGAAGAGATAATACCAGATCTGATGAAATCAGATGGGTGAGGCACAGCAAAGCAAGAATGAATGAAGAAAGAATGAAAGATGAGAGGAACAGACAAAACCGGAAAACAGACTAAGTGAGGTGAAAAAAAGAACGGAGGAGGAGAAACAAGAAAGGCAAGGCGATGTTTAGCACTAGTCCTGCTCTTCTGCTCTCTGGATTCTAATGACTTTATCCTGTTACTACTAACAGCAGTATTACGTGTTTAATTAAGGGACCAACTACATGTTATTATTTTAAAAAAAAAAAAAATTCCATTTCTCACGCATTCTCTTCCACTCTCAGAAACATTCACACTGTAACCCTGTTTGTGCTTTTGTCTTGTCTTAATGCCTTTAGTAAGGGATTCTCAAGCAGAGAGAGGTACAGATGTACAGTCAATGTGCCATCAATGTACCATACAGTCCCCCCCTAAAATCACGCCATTGGTTGAGCCAGTGTTGCTGTGTTGGGCTTGTCAGTAGAGCAGTATGACAATATATAGGTGCATTCAGGCCATGTTGTAATTACGAGATTCCAACTTTCTAAAAAGAATTCACGTCCTCATAGAAGTCTTAATTAAAATCTGTAAACTGGGAATTTTCTGAAAGCTCCCACTTGTACCACGTGACCACTGTGCTGAGGACATGAACAGCTCAGAGTAGAACATCTCGAAATTATGGTAATTACGACATGGCGTGAACGCAGAATATATCGTGGTGACTATCTTTAGAGATTTTGCTATATCGTTTATATCACGGTATGTAAATATATCTGCATAACACAGTACTACTTAAAGTTATTGACACTTTAGAGTAATAAGGAAACATGTATGAATGAGGAATAAAGAGCGGGACACGCATGATTTTAAAGAGTTATTAAGCTTAATAATCCATGAAAAAAAAAAGTAAACACTCAGTGCTCACAGAAAGCTTCCTTTCTCAGACAGCATGCGATCCTAAATTCAGTTCTCATTGCATTTGAATGCTCAAATACACACACAATTATGTCAAAATGCCCATTATGTGGAGAATTCAGGTAAATCAACTGATTATGTCTTAAGTGAACGTAAACAGTTAGGTGAAAACTGGATGTGTCTCAGTATATTAGATCTGTGCATTAGGTCTTAAAGTGACAGCAGCCTAATATATGCTAATCAATAGCTATGTTTCCATCCACCTATTTTTATGCGCATTTTGGGATATCGCATAAAAAACGCTGGATGGAAATGCCAAATTGCATAAATTCTAAAAATGAGCATAAAAAACTTACGCGCTCAAATGAGTAGGATACATTTTTATGCGATACGAACACATGCGCATAAACTACGATGGAAACACTTTTACCAAATAAATTCCTTGATGCACATCTGTCGTTAAAGAGGTTCAGTTTAATTCCCTCCCAGAAACTCCTCACACGATTGCGTTCACAAACACCAGGCATCTGAATGCATGATAACATGACAACGTTTATTGCGTTTCGTCTACGTGCTCTGATGCGCAAGTAATTCATTATATACAAAAATTATTATATACAGTGGCTTCTACTGCAGCAACTTCCATTTTTCTTAGTGATATTTAGCGGCAGTTTATCAGGAAGTGACGATGTTGTTCTCTTCAACTAACTGGATGGAAACAGTGCTTTATTCGCAAATTTTTTATGCGATATTCCAAATTTACACACAAGTTAAATTCGCAACTTTGGCTGGAAACATAGCTAATGTTAATCAAACAACAAAAGACAAAAAGAAAATCATATACAGTCAAACCAAAATTTATTCAGACACCTTGAACATTTCATTCATTAATACAGTTTATTCACTATAGATTAAAAAAATGGTAATAAAATATGACAAGATCTCAGAGTTAAACTGTGTCAGAAAAAAATAATCTTAATTATGTCAGATAACACTTAAGCAAAACATGGTCAGGTCAAAGTGTCTGAATAATTTTTGGTTCCAAATTTTTATCAATTTTACTGGTAGTCCACTGTATGAAGAATTTTGGGGTATAATAAGTCACAGTTTACTTTATTTTGCTATCCTCACTTACATAAATGAACTATAGTGTCCTGCACCCACTAGTAAAAATATATCAAAAATATCAAAAATGTCTGAATAATTTTTGGTTTGACTGTATATATATAAGGAATAATGTTCAAGATGGGTTAGAGTCAGTATGTTACATTTAGTGGGAATTTTCATTTTTTTTTATATAGGTGACAGTAATCTGTACGTTCATATCGAAACACTTAATTAGTTTTATTTATTAATGAAAACTTACGTTCTTGAAAAGTTGAAGACCTGCTGCGGGTCACCACTGTTTATCTGGTAGGTGATCGGATCCAGCTCACGGTCTGTAGCCTGTGGAAATACACCAATTCACACTCAGTTTACACTGGTTGTTCAGACAAGTACTGGTTGTGAAACATAAAATCAATGAAACATAAAATCAATTGCAGGATAACAATACACTTAAATGAAAAGGCCAAGTCTGTTTGAAGGGCATAATGAACAAAAGTAGAATCAGTGACATTTACAACACATATAAATTTATAACCCTAGACCCTTGCTACTTTCCAGGATATCTGTTGATATTGATTATGTCGTTTTCTGAGTGTGACAGCTTCATCTGTCCGTGCACTGTCTGTGCAATCATAAAATAATGTAATTAAAAAATTATAATTATAAAACAAACTTATTCTTAATTTCTTAATTATCTTAAATAAAACGTAATTATCTTAATTTAAAACCAAAGAAGATATTGATATAAGAAAAAAAAGTGTGGCCATGTTCAAAATGGCTTACTACACACAAGTAGTATGCTAATTTTCTGCATGCACAGAATACCCAGATGACCTACTACATTTATCAAAATGTGCAGTATACAAAAGGGCATACTGCGTGGGATTCTGCATCCCACAATGCAATGCACTCAGCTTGACCTTCCATTTCCAGAGTATCTGCCAACATCTTTTTTTGGGGCTCATAATTTGATCAGACTGCAAAAACTTAAGACCAGGCTTCCAACATCTATAAACCCATGAATTTTCATTTGTGATTACAGGTTAAGGATTTTTGCAAATCATTTTATAGAGAATGTGAACACAAATAGCAATTTAAAGTCAATTAAAGTTTAGAACAATAATAATCATAATTTAAAAAAATGAATAGAAACAAAAAATTACAAAGCATAATTAAAAAATATTAAAATATTTTATATAAAATATTATATTAAATATATATTATAGATAAAGTATCAATATTATAAATATCTATTTATAGAATTGTATTAATATCCATGCCATTTCAAGGTCTAGAATGATTTCATATTTACATGCTTTGCATGACCATATTTAAATACGGTTTAAAAAAAATAGTAGGCACTTTTAGTGTATAGGCTACTGTGTAGTATGCAGTAAACATTAGGCTAATATTTCATTCCAAGCAAAGGTTGTGTGTGTACCTGCAGGTTTAGCAGTATGGCTCCTATTCTCATGGCCTCACTGATCTCCAGATTGTAGGTCTGTAGGGGAAATCGTGGGGGACTCTGATTGTTGGGCGGCAGAACCTCTATGTAGACCGTAGTTATGGAGCTCCTACATGCACATAAAGGAGGAGTAACGAAGAAAATAAAAGACCAAAGACACAAGCAAACAGTGAGAGACGAAACTGATGCAATGAAGTCATATCTGACCTCCTCTCTGAGTCAGGAGCGTTGTCTGCCGCTCTAACGGTCAGTGCGTAGGAACGGCCGACAGTCAGCGAGACCCCTGGTGCTAACGTTATTCGTCCAGTGCGGTTGTTGATGATGAAATCGCCCTGATCTCCAGCCAGGATGGCATATGTGATGAGACCGTTTAAACCAGCGTCAGCATCCTGAGCCGTCAGCTGACAGAATCGAGACAACAGAATTTAAAACCACATTAGTTTATGTTCCACTGTTCTTCATTGTCTGTGTGTCGCACACAGTATGGTATTACCATTCCAAATATGGCAATGTACTCAGATTTTAAAATCTTTTGGGGTTATTTTAAAACCAGGACACTATAGTTCATTTATGTACGTGAGGATAGCAAAATAAGTAAACTGTGACATATTATACCCAAAAATTCTTCATACAGTGGACTACCAGTAAAAATGGTTGACCTGACCATGTTTTGCTTAAGTGTTATCTGACATAATTAAGGTTAATTTTTTCTGACACAGTTTAACTCTGAGATCTTGTCATATTTTATTACCATTTTTTTAAACTATAGTGAATAAACTGTAATAATAAATGAAATGTTCAAGGAGTCTGAATAAATTTTGTTTTGACTGTGTGTGTGTGTGTGTGTATGTATATATATATATATATATATATTTATTAGAAAATAAAATAAAATACAAAAAAAAAAATTAAATTAAATTAGATGTAGAAATATTATAACTTATTACCATATAAATTTCAGTGACATTCTCATTCCACTTAAAAGAAAATATCGTATATAATAATATATATAAAATATATCAAATAATAATATTTTTTTTAAAAAATATTTTCTTGTATATCAATGACTTATCAAAAATTCATGTCCATCTTTTTATTTATTTATTTAAATAATTTCAGGCATTTAAGTCTTTTAATTAAAATGTATTTAATTTTTTCAGATTATGAACTGTGTCTGAATGTTTGACTGGTAGCATAGTTTATTGAATACCATGGTAGGTACAAGGCTAAAAAAAAACATGGTAGTACCACGGTACAAGGCTCAAAAGCCTGGAATTTTTTTCTTGGTTGATACCGTGGTGTATTCTCATAATATTTGCAGATGAGGTGTTAGTTCTACTTGCTGAACTTTTTCTTTCTTTAAACTCTACACTCATTATTTCAAATCAACCATAACAGAAAATCCATCCATCCATCCTTATTAAAATGCAGATTAGACTCTGGGTATTAATGAGGTTTAAAAGCAGCATAATATGATTATTCAGGATAAATTCTCAAACACAAAGGTACAGATCAAAGACTAAACACTTTTGATTAGGTTCAAAGACACGCATTTAGATGTAAACACTTAACTCTAAACGTTATCATCTTTAAAAGCACCAGGGCAATAAATACACCCTAAGGGTAATTAATTCAAAGTCCTGCTAATAAGAAAGCGCCACCTCCATCCATAGCTCTCATTATTGAGAAAACTCTACAGAAGCACTGATCCGTACCACCGTGCCTTTAGCTGCTTGGAGTGCTGAGGTAAGGAAAAAAAAAAAAATCACACACACACACACACACGCACACAC
Organism: Mylopharyngodon piceus; assembly: GCA_039654765.1. Classification (NCBI taxonomy): domain Eukaryota; kingdom Metazoa; phylum Chordata; class Actinopteri; order Cypriniformes; family Xenocyprididae; genus Mylopharyngodon; species Mylopharyngodon piceus. Next base: position 25,088,481 of record CM077450.1, read on the forward strand.
ACACACACACACACGCACGCACGCACACACATACACTCCAGGGCAGCAAATATGGCTTATAAAACACATCCAAGTGGCCCGGGTGACCTAGCTATGACCTGTGACCTCATTTCAGGAGGATCCGGGCAGCTTGTTATTTAAAGAGAAACTACAGGCCTTTATGTGTCTGATTTTCTTTTGAATTGTGACCCAGCCGTGACGGAATGAGACAAACACAGGCGGAGCAGAACATGAGCAGAGTGCAAAAATAAAGCCGAGAGAATCGTTACTGAGAGAGTGAATACGCCGTAGCCTGAGGGACTAAGAGGCACACATTATGTTCACTTTATATCATTTTGTCCCACTTTTTGCCAGCCCACCATGTCTACACAAGCCACTTTCACAATGCTGATGAATGCAGTTGTCATTTGTCTTTTGAGAGTTTAATCCTAGTCTATACACACAGAGTTTGGTTATTTACAGGAGTGTCAACTGTGTTTTACAATACACAGCCTAAAAATTGTAGTAGTGACAACAGGATTAATCAGCATAGCATAGTGTGCATAGATTGAACTAAACAAGCTGTTAAACTGAACTTTAATGCGCTGATGTACTGTACTTTAGATTCATTTGTCACTCACAAAATGTGGCAAGAGAAAGAGGCAGAATGAGAGAGACAGATGGACAGGTCATCTGAACAAATCAGTGCTTGGAAAGCTACTCTGAAACTGAATAATTTAAAGCAATTTAATTATAGAAAAGCTACTTTAAAAAAAAGCTTAGCTGAAGCTAAAAAAAAAAAAAAAAAGTAGTTTTAGCTACAGAACAAACTACTAAGGAAAAAGCTACATTAAATGAAGCTATTAAGGGGAAATATATTCATATATATATTAGATTTACAAAAAGCAGAGAAAATACAATGCTTTTTATGCTAACTAACTAATAAAACTAATAAACGCACATTTATACAAAACATGGTGATGAACAGAAGCACATAAAGGATTAATTCACTTTAAAATGAAAATGACCCTATGATTTACTCACCCTCAAGCCACCCTAGGTGTATATGTATTTCTTCTTTCAGGCGAATACAGTCGGAGTAATGTTAATAATCACCTTGATGCTCCTAAGTTTTATAATGGCAGTTTGAAACTTTAAAAAAAATCCATCTATCCATCATAAACGTACTCCACACGGCTCCGGGGGGTTAATAAAGCCCTTCTAAAGCGAAGTGATGCGTTTGTGTAAGAAAAATATCCATATTTAAAAAATATCTAGCTTCCGCCAGACCGTCTTCTGTATTCAACTTACGAAAAAGTCGTAAGTTGAATACGGAAGGCGCAGGATGTAGCGTAATTGTTTTGAACTGCGAGAGGCGTTACGCTTTCTTCCTAAGTTGAATGCGGAAGGCAGTCTGGTGGAAGCTAGATATTTTACTTTATAACTTGTTAAATATGGGAAAAAAATTTTTAAACGAACGCATCGCTTCAGAAGGTCTTTTTTAACCCCCCGGAGCTGTGTGAAATACGTTTATGATGGATGGATGCACTTTCTTGGGTTTCATACAGGTGGTTTCCGTGCACTGCCATTATAACACTTAGAAGCATGAGGGTGATTATTAATATAACTCCGACTATATTTGTCTGAAAGAAGAAAGTCATATACACCTAGGATGGCTTGAGGGTGAGTAATTTTCATTTTAAAGTGAACTAATCCTTTAAGCCATGAAATGTATCATGTATTGTACTGGTTCATATGAATTGGCCACATGAACCGATTCACTACAATAAATCTCACAATGACTTTCTCACACTTTTTTCCATGAGGGGGTTTGGCATCACAAAGGCTTTGTTTCCAGACAGACCATTAAAGAAGGCGACATATGTGTTTCTTGAAAATTTAATCAATCAGATGACGAAACTCATGAAGTGTTTAACATTTTGTGTGCCTTGTACATCAGATGTTCAGCCAACGGTCCAAGGCTGAGACCATTGGAAAGGCTACACTGTTGAAAGTATAACTAAAATATGGGGTTAGGTTAGTAGGTTCTGAAGAAGGTCTGGACTAAGTTAGTAGGGTAGAAAACAATCCACAAGATACCTCAGGGGAAAAATGATATTTTTGCATTTGAATGGGCTTCAGTAAGGTTAAAGATGTGAACAGATGAAAGTATGACTCACTGCAGTTTGTCACTCCAGTTCATTAGCTGCAGTTCATATAATCTGGTTGCTCTTTAAAAGGTTGGTTTATTGCCTGCTCTCCTTTATGTTCATTTAGATGAATGACTGTTTGCGCTTCATTTTTCAATACATTTTACACTTATTTTACCAGAAAAAAAAGATGTTGACATTCCAGGCACTGTTGAATCACATTCAGTAATTTGACCAGAATCCTCAGTTATTAATGAAACAAACATTGTGCCGAGTTCATTTCACACTCCAAATCACATTACGAGTTCTCAACAAATACTCTGCTATATGAATAAATGATTCATAAATTGCTCCTCATAAGCGAAGTGAAGATTTCTCAGCTTGATTTATGTGTGTAACCGTCCTGTGTCCTCACCTGCAGGACGGTCTCTCCAGGTAGCATATTAGTGAAGATCTCCACACTGTAGGACACCTGAGCGAAGGTGGGCGTGTTGTCATTCGCATCGATGACCAGGATGTCCACCGTCACGGGTCTGCTCTGTTGAACACCATCAGAGGCCACCAGCTTTGAAAAAACAAACAATGAAATAGTTTCATCAATCAATCAATCAATCAATCAATCAATCAAGCAATGTTTTAATACTGTGGCAGCACTAGGCCGGGGCTTGATGGGACTACAGCCCCCAAGAGAAAAAAAAAGAAAAAGAAGAGGATTTCCTAATGATTGTCCTGTTTTTACTCTCAGTGACACTTTCACTAAAAATAAAAAAGTCATTAAAAACCTAAAAAAATAAAATAAGGTTTAATAAATGATGTAAATGTGCCCACACTCTAAAAAATGCTGGGTTAAAAACAACCCAAGTTGGGTTGAAAATGGAAAAACCCAGCAAATGGGTCGTTTTAACCCAGCAGTTGGGTTACATGTTTGCCCAACCTACTCTGTAGTTTTATTTAACTCAACTATTGTTTAAAAATTACTGTATTGCTTGATTAAAATGAACCAAAAGTATGTTGGAAATTAACATTTATTAATATGTTTAATAATTGAACATTTATTAATAAGTTTAATGAATAATAATTAAACAATAAACATTTATTAAATTGCTTATTTATACATGTTCACCTTTTAATTATTATTGTTGCCTCTAGTAATTATGTGTCTGATTTTTTATTTCCAACCTATTTTGGGGTCATTTTAAGCCAGCTATATAATAATTTTTAAACCATAGTTAGGTTAAACAAAAGTGCCCAGCACGTTGGGCAAACATTTAACCCATGCAACTGCTGGGTTAAAACAACCCAATCACTGGGTTTGTCCATTTTCAACCTAACTTCTGTTGTTTTTAACCCAGCATTTTTTAGAGTGTATAAAAAATGGTTTTAATGGGGGAGGATGAACCCTTTAATGAGATCAATTGCACGCTCAGGTACGGTACGTGCATTAGCAAATAGCGATCATATTAAGCTCATATTATATTAAAACCGATCATAATGGAGCACTATTAAATATTAAGCAAAAGACCTCGGACTTCAGACACATCTTAAAATAGTTCAGAAGATATCAACAGAGGTACTGTCCTCTTGTAATCTGCTATTGGTGAGTAGCTTGCTAGTAGTGAATCTTTTTGAAGATTCACTCACATTATAAATGTCAAATAATATAATTTTAATATAAATTCTTGCACTTTGTTTGCCCCAGCTTAGTGGTGATGAAAAAGAGGCATCTTTAAAAGCTGTTTTAAAACCAAGTGTCAAGTTAAAAGTTCAACTTTTAAAAACACATCTCAACACCCTGCTCTTTTCCATTTTGTTCACATTTTAAAAGCACAAGAGCGTTGCTTTATTTAGCTCACTGCAGTTGTAAAGCCCTCATTATCTGTTCTGGCCAGTAAGTGGGACTGTCCATAGACATATTAAACACGTACACCTATATGTCTATGGAACTGTAAGTCGACATTTTCAATAAGCCGTTATTGATTCAAAGAGCTGACAAGGTAGCAATAAAGATGTTTAGCGAAATAAATACTGTGCTTAATAACTGTGCACACTTTACAATGTGACCTTGTAAATGTATAGTTTAAGGTAAAATTGAAAATTAAATAAGTAAAATGCAATAAATGCAGGGTATTGACGTCATTGATGCACTTTTGTTTTTTCTTAGCACCCCCTTTGAACTGTTACCCCATTTTATTACATATTTTTAAATAATCATTATACACTAATATATCATTTGACAACTTTTAATAAATTATACAAGTATAACTTCATGGTTTATTATATATCTTTTGCAATTTTATTTTATTAAACCAAGAAAAATGTTTTTGTTGTTGATGTTGATTTGCTATGTATTGCTTTTATATAGACGTGCTGATTTGTTTTAATCTGTATCTGACATATGGAACAGCATGTGAGCACTTCATACAACAAATTCTCTTTTGCAATTTTACTGGAAACCAAGAAAAAGTTTTTTTTTTTTTTTGCTGTGTATTGCTTTTATACGGACATGCTGGTTTGATTTAATCTGTATCTGGCGTATAGCACAGCACGTGAGCACTTCATACAACAAATTCTCAGTATTATGGGACAGCTTACAAATGTTATCGGCTAAAACTGCCACAGCAAACATTTGTCCAGAGTCTCCCACTGCGCTCCCTTCAAAGGCACTCAAAGTGCTGAGCTAGCAGCCGTAGGTTACTCTGTTGTTCCTCAGCTTGCATTTCCATGAGCTTTTCCCCCAGAGATTCGTGGCAGTAAATGTGGATCAAAGCCCAGCGGTTCCTCAGTTTGAGCAGGAGAGGAGAGCTTTGCATACGTAAACACTGTGTTGGAGAACAGCTCCAGGTCAGCAGGATCTCCAGAGCAGTTTGGCCTGTTTACAGGTGGACTTGCATTAGCCCTAGGCAGGCTGACCACTCAAGTGTGACATTATTAGAAACTCGCTGTTATTGACCACTCGCTGGGTTTAACCTTAAGGAGTGTTTGGCTGCTGAAGCTTGGAGAGCTTTCAGCTGCATTCCCGTATACTACGTAGTTGAGTTATGCATTTTCAGTTTAAGCAATGGGATATGGAGGACTTTTGTTTTGGAATAGCTGTATTCAGTTAGTCGTGGCCTAATGGTTATAGAGTCAGACTTGTAACTCGAAGGTTGTAGGTTCGATTTTCAATACCGGCAGGAAACAACTGAGGTGCCCATAAGCAAGGCACCTAACCCCCAATCACTCCCCGGACGCCACAGCAAAAATGGCTGCCCACTGCTGCGGGTTTGTGTGTGTGTGTTCACTACTCACTACTCCTAATGTGTGTGCACTAACTGGATGGGTTAAATGCAGAGGACAAATTCCGAGTATGGGTTACTTTCATGGAGTATGTCAATTTCAGTTTTCTTTTCTTTTTTTCATTTTCAACGTTTTTATTTCAAGTAACATTTTTTTATGGTTTTAGTTTTAGTTACCTACAATAACCATGGTAAGTTCTACAATAAGCTCTTTAACTGTCCATCTACTTCAGAATCCCTTTGAAATTGACGTGAGAGTACTTCAGATTAGTAGAGTCTCAGCGTTGCACATTCAATCAAGCACAATCAAAAGGGATATTATTGTACAGGAATAAAGAGAAATCGAAGAGACAGAATAAAGTTCAAGTGCATGCCAGCATGAAAGACAGTGTCATCTGATCTCTCAGTGATCAAAAACTTCACATTTTCCTTGCAATAACTTCCACCACAAAACTCAGATAGTGAGAAACACTTCAGCGTTTGCCTCATAAAATTGCAGCCCTCTTTCTGTCATTTAGAGAGCATTTTTACCCAGCTTCCCCTCTGTGTGCATGACCCTAATGGATTTTGAATAGACAATGAAAGTACGAAATTGAATAAACAAAAAAAAAACAAGGTTAAAAACATGCACTGGGAAACCCCACATATTAGAATTCCCCAGAGGAAATCTCTTCCTCAAAAGTTGTTCTTTCTTAGCTCAGGAGACTAAAAGGATGTCTCACTTATATTCCACTTCTCCTCTGAAACTCTACGAGAAACATGTGAGATTGCTGAAAAGCAGGAGACTTAGGCATCAGTGTCCATTCGCTCTCCATTTAATGTCTTTACTCTTGAGAAGAAACAACTGAGACATTAAAGAGATTTAAGTTTCGATTTTTCTTTCCAGCCAGTTGTGCTGAATGAGCGAGGGAGGATCAGAGGATGAGGGGAAGGGGAAAAGGTGTTTGTCAGTAAAAGGGAGGCAGGAGAATCGTGAGGGGAATTCAAACTTTGGCCTGTCAGAGGATCAACTGTCCAGCCGAACCCCTGAGACAGGCCGCGTGTGAATGATGTGACCACTCACTGCCCAAAAAGAATACACTGCATGAACAATTCGCCCTCACTCCAAAAACAGACCTTTAAAAGGAATAGTTCACTCAAAAAGACAAGTCTGTCACCATTTACTTTACTTTTTGGAGCTTGATAGCCCCTGGTCACCATTCACTTTCAGTTTATAGAATGAGAGCAGCTCAAACATTCTGCTAAAAATATTATTTTGTGTTCCATGGAATAAAGTCATGCAGTTTTTTTTTTTTTTTTTTTAATGAAATGAAGGTGAGTAAATAATGACATAATTTCATTTTTGGATGAACTTTATCTTTAAAAGCACACCGCAGGGAAATAGACTTTGATTATGTTGGTCTCTCTGCAGGACTATATAGCTAATTTCCTTTCATGTGCTTGTTTTAGCCCATTTGTTCTTTATTAAAAAAAAAAAAAAAAACCTTTAAATGTGATTGGGTCTCTGTTTTGTGCTGATAAGCTGACTTTTGATAAGCCTTTCAAATGGATTAATGCTGATTATCAGAATCTAAATTGTCAAGATCTCACATTGAGCAGGGGTGTGTCCAGACGAGATAAAACTTATTGGCCACCCCGAAATTCTAAACTATGATTGGCCAAAGTCAGTGGCCTATTTCACAAAGCTGGTTTCAGTGGTTACCAAGATAAGTTTGAGTTTAGTTTTAGCAAATTTTTTTTTTTTTGGGTGTTCATCGCTATGGAAATGTAATCTACAGTACATAGCTAATGGACCTGATCCGGAACAGCTTCTATTTTGGGTAAGAGATCACAAAACAAAACTGGACCAATCAGCTGTGAGCAAAGTGTATAAAGCCAATCCCCCTGTATATCTTGCTCAAAATTAAAGCAATTCATAGTGAAAACATTCAGAGACAAAAGTGTGTGGCTTTGGCTGCTGATTTTACATAAATTATATATATTATATTCTTAATTAATAACACATAAGTAATTATATTTTGACAATGAATATTTAACTTTTACTTTTATAGGTAGTTATAGGTAGTTATAGGTACTTTTATACACTATAGGGCTTTTCACACTGCGCTTAACCCCGGGTTATCATCGTTCTAAACACCACTTTTAACCCTGGGTAAAGGAAAGTTTCACACTTGTAATTTAGAAGTGAGGTTAGCACCGCTTTTTTACCCGATGCTTCGGAGGTGTTAGAATGTTTACGGTTAGCAACAGACAACCAGTCACGTACTCGTATTTGCCGCGTTTTGGACAGTCACAGAAACACATTGCGCATTGTATATAAACAGTAAATTCAGCGTTTTAGGGGAAAAATGTCAAATGCTGACAAAAAACGTAACAATTTGAGTGAAGAAGAGACCATTTCATTCTTACCTTTATAGTCCGAAATGTCCATTCAGTACAAACTCGATAGTACAGTTGGCAATACGAGGATGCGCATTGCTAGAGCTACGTAAACAGGTCGTGTGCTGCGTTTATCCAATCAATGACACTGACATCGCAAATATGCAAATGAGAACGTTAACCCAGGGTTTAGGAATGTACAATTTGAAACGTCATCTTAAGAATACCTAGGATTAATTGTCAACCCCGGGTAAATTATGAGCAGTATGAAATGTGAAGCAAGATAACCCAGGATTCCGTTTACCCGGGGTTTAGAATGACCCAGGGTTAACTATTTCAAGTGTGAAAAGCCCTTATATGGACAAAAGTATTGGGACACCTGACTATTACACCAACAGGGACTTTAATGACATTGCATTCTAAATACATAGACATTAATATGGAGTTAGAAACCCATTCCACGAAGCTCCCACCTCACAGTTTTTGTGCTGATATTAATGCCAGTGGAAATTTGGAATTCTTCAACTATGGAATCAGCAGAGCATTTTTACGCACCGCGCGCCTCAACACTCGACGACCCCAATCTGTGACTTTACATAGTCTTCTGCTTCATGGCTAAGTTGCTGCTGTTCCTAAACGCTTCCACTTTCCAAAAATACCACTTACAGTCAGTTGACCATGGAATATCTTTACAAAATGACTTATTGTAAAGGTGGGCTTTTCCAATTTCTATGCTTACATGTATATCAGTTATTAATTAAATAAATTCAGTTGATTCACTTGTATTCATAGTCAGACATTTTCTTTCAGCTGCCTTTTCAAACTTTCCTGCCAGCAGCTTTTTTTTTTTTTTCTTGTCTTGTAAATGCTTTGAATTAAATTGAAGTTTTTTTTTTTTTTATAACACTCTATCTTCAGCAGAAAAGTGAATTGTGACTCAAACTAACACTCTCCATGTTCCGTGCGATTGGCTATTCACTGCAGAAGTCAATCTTTCAAGTGCACATGCTCTAGAGTTAATCATAAACTCTGGATCAAACCCTGTGTTGAAAAATAATGTTTATAGCGAGCGCTGTGAACCTGCTGAATCTGATCAAAACCGGGTTAGATTTGTTTGGTTTTGTCGACTGTAAACCGACTCTGAAACTCAAAAATTACACGCTGAGACTTTGGTCATCTTGCCTACTCATAATGTCATCCCTGAATGAGCCCCAAATGGGACACCCCCAAATCAAATCTGTCTGAACAATGCAATCACAGTGAATGTTCCACGAAACAAACACCACCTCTCAGATTAGACAATGATCAAAACAATGCGCTCAAATGGTCCTCGTGATCCAGCTGTCTTTTTAACTGCTTCTTGGATATCAGGGATTCTAGAAAGATCAAAGACACTTGAGCCCAAATCTCAGATCAATGGATTTAATCGATGGACAGAGTCCTGAAGAGACACTTCACATACTGAACAAACAGCAACGTTTCAATCGGTTTGTTTTGTTCATCACAGTGAAGAGATGTCATGCTGCGACTTGATGTTCGAGACAGAAATATTAATCTTACAGTAAGAACATTCCCCGTTGTTAATAAATTAGATGCTCCTCATGCCAGAGGAGTCCCACAGGGCAGACTGTGATACACACAAGATCTTAGAAGAGCAGTAAATAATCTCAAGAGGACAGAAGACTGAAGAGACAGAACTAAAGTGACCAGTCATTCATCTTCAATGAGAGAAGCAACATGAGTGACAGGGACTCATGAAGCCAATTTTAGGACCACTATGATTTGTTCCATTGCAACGTTATTTTCATGATAATAAAGTAAATTTGTCCCCGAAATTCTCATTCAAAAAACAAAACAAAAAAACCTTCTAATCAAAAATGTTTATAAACAGATATTAACATTAATATATCTTAAATTTAGGTTACTTTAAATAAAAAAATACATAAGAATTAATAATTAAATAATAAAAAAACTGTACTCTTTACTCTAACATACATAAAAAAACAAGAATCACCGCTGAGAATAATATGAATTAATGAGAATTTGAGTGAGAAAATGTCCTCAACTGTCATAAAAATAATGTTACAACGAAAAATCATTTAATGTGCTTTATTTTATTTATTCAAAATTCTGTTGTTCCTATTTTCAATTTGATTTTGGGATGAAATGCGATATGTTTGAGCGGTTCACTCTTTAGAAATGTCTAAAGGGTTTGGGCTAGTATAGTAGGGATTATAATTAGTTGAAAATAAAACAAACAGAAGCCAATGGGAGGTTTCCATTTAGATGTCTCGTACCGTTAAAGTGTAATTCGTCTGTATCTCTCGGTCCACTGGTTTCAGCAGGGTGAGGTAACGTGTGATGCCAGCAGACGTGATGGTGAAGATGGAGGTGTAGTCATTCAGAGTGATCTTTAACTGAGGATCTTTTGTCTTCAAAAAACAAAAATGAGATGTAAATTCAGCATTACTCACATTAACATAAACAAGACAAACAAGCCTCATGCAGTCACACAATCTTCATATTGCATAAACACGCCAAAGAGTCACTCAACTACCTCATTCACTCCGACATGCAAGAACCTCTTCAGAAATACAACAGATTTAATTGCTTGTTTGAAAGTTCAGAGAATTCATGTCAAAATTTAATGTATAAATCTAGAAGGAAAATAAATTACATGCACATTGTATACAGCCACTTGATTTTTCATATATAGATCATATATCAATACAAGGTATTTGTCTATTGACTGAACTGATCTCATAGCTCTATCTTTGATTAATTCAGTGATCGAGAGATAAAGAGACAGAGAGATATATACAAATATATACATGGTTACTCATCTTGCATGCAATCAAATACTGTCTGGAATGAGGTTGTCTGCTCTATAACCACCTATTTTGACTAGCAATAGTGTGTAGTAAATAATGGCTCATAGCTGTGACATAAATTAAAACCTATTGGCTAAAAAAAAAAAAGAGACAAACTATTCAATATATCATGTCACAACTTTCTTTATCAATAGGAAACACAACAACAAAGGAAAGAACCCTGCATTTGTCAAGCCATTATAATATAAATATAAATATATTAGGGCTGTCGAGTTAACGCGTTCATTTTATCATTTAGTTATACAAAAAAATAACGTTAAAAATTATTAATGCATTTTAAGCACCCGCCCTGCCCCAAACCTACATAGGTCATCTTACATTTCATACTGAGCTGTAATAAACAGGGCTGCCCCCTTATAGTCGTCTAACCATTAGTTGACTAGAAGAGGCTAAGTTGACCAAGATTTTATTAGTCGGTTAGTTGCAGGAAAAAGGGAAAAAAACAAAACAAAAAAAAAACAGGAAGTGGCAAAGTCACACAGTCCGTGAGGGACAGGCGGATCCTTGTGGTAATTACAGTATGTCAGGCAGGAAATCCAAGCATTTGCCTATTACCTATCGACCTCAAATATGGCTTATCATTTGAAACATGTAAGTAGTAGCAAATTTACATGGCTGCTCGCTCTAACATTAACCTAGATAAATGTGTGCTATTATTAGGCGCATATTCAAATGTTTGTGCGGAGTGTGGAAGGCAGCTAAAGTATAGCGCACTTTACTGCACGACATGGAGGCGCTGGCGCGATTGCTTGCATTTTTTTTAACTTAAAATACTTCTTCATTTTTTGTCATACAGATAAGAGTAATACATCATTCTGAACTGTAATTCTACTTTTTTTTTTTCCGACACATTCATATTTTAACGATCTAAGCACATGGTCTAAAGCGCATGGTGCAAGTGTCCGAATACACTTTTGCTAGTTTAAGGATGGGAAAAATGGTTGGTGCGCCCGGCGAATGGTCTAAAAGGGTTGTCCCTATTCTCTTAATGAGTAATGGGTGTGTTTTTCGTGTAACGTGCAATAAACCAATCAGAGTCTCATCTCCCCTTCCCTTTAAAAGCCAGTTGCACTTGCGCCATGGCGGATTCGCTATTTACATAACGGAATTTGTAAGCGGAAAAACTGCTCTTTAGCGAGGAAACATCTACGGGAAAAGCCGGATTCCACCAAAGCATTTTTATCTTTATGCACACAATAATAATCTTTTACACTGTAACCCTTTTATTTTTAATATTTGGCATGTGTATGTTATAAGCACAGTGTACGCGTGTTGTGCACCCGCATATAGGCGCATATTACTAATGCGCTCTTTAAATAACAAAACAAATATTGCGCCATTGACTTTAGACCAGGTTTCAGTTGGTCTTTGCACCTGAACACATCTCGTTTTCAGACCAGCACGCCCATGGGCGCACAAATGGGTGCAAATGCATTTGCTACTTAAACAACGTGGCGCAGGATGTGAAAATGATAACTGTGTCGGGCTGAAACTAGCAAAAAACACTTGCGTCGCACTTGGCGCTGCATTGCGCCGGGTCTATGATAGGACCCATAATCATTTCTTTTGCCAGTGCGTTGCAGCAAGCTTTGCGTGCGCTTGAGCACAAGGCATAGGCTATATTCCACCCCTTAGTATATTTAAGTAATTAAATTAATATAATCGTGCGATTAGTCAACTAATGGCTTAAATGAAGTCTGTAGATAGTCTGTAAATATATCTCGATACCAATTCAGATGCAGCTTCTGAAAAAAGAAAAAAAAAAAAATCATGGCTGTTGTAGCCTAAAAGTTTGTGTAATAAATTCTTTGTTGAATCAAATAAAATACTTCTTTCTAAAGCTACATTTTTTGGAAATGTCTATTTGATACTTTTCTCATTTAACACAATAATTATTTTAAATTATCATTTGGGTGTAATTTTTCCAGCCACATTTGATGTGCGATTTGCAATTAATTAGATTAGAATTAATCGCCATATCATGTAATTACTTAGATTAAAATTTTTAATCGCTTGACAGTCCTAAAATAAATACATAAATCTGTACATGGAAATATTCCATACATTTTAACAGGAAAAGCAAAGCAAATGAGCAAAAAAAAAAAGGAAAGAAAATGAAAGAAAAGGAAAAAAGGGAACACATCACATCACTCTGGTACCTACTGGTGTGGCCCCTGGCAGCAGCTACAACATAAAACATATGGAAACACTGAAACCATCTGTGATTTTTTACGCCCAAGACAGGAGTGAAGCAGCATTCATTATGAAAATGCCCTGGCTCTTTTTATAAGAAAATCTTACCTCTTCTATGTCATTGTCCAGTGCTATGATACCCAGCGGAGCCGTGAGGTTGGAGCTCCCTGAGATGGTGGTGCCAACCGAGGCTGACTCACTGATGAAACCCTGGTATGAGGGTCGCTGAAAATATGGTGCCTGGTTGTTCTCGTCAAGAATTTCAATCTGCAGGTCAGCATATGCAGGAAGAGGGTGACCGTTATCCTGCTCGGCCTGTTCACAAACAAACAAACTGTCATGGTGAAATTATCTACAAAGAAAAGCTTAAGGTTGTTATCTGCCAATTCATACAAACATTAAGGTACGATGATGGCTATACCATGGTATACATACCATGTTCATTACCAAGAAAAAAAAAAAGGTATAAATGGAAAAAGAAATACAAGCCTGTTACCACGGTACATTTAAATAGATAGAAAATAGTGCTGTCAAATCGATTAATCGCATCTAACATAAAAGTTTGTGTTTATGTTATATATATATATATATATATATATATATGTGTGTGTGTGTGTGTGTGTGTGTATACACATATATAAATATAATAATATATACACACATATATATTATGTAAATAAAATCTTTAATTAATTAATCAGTTAATTGTGATTAATTGATTTGACAGCATTAATAAAAATATATATTTTTGCAATTAACAACTTTTTTTTATATTTTATAAAGCCTTTTTTCAGTATAGCTACTGTAGTTAAGCTACAGTACATGGTTATAAAGTGTGCAGCCTACCAAGTAAAAAAGTAATATTTTTTTCAAATTCAAATTCATCAAAGGATTTTAATTCATCTTCATTAATTTCTAATTAAAGTCCAGCAGTTAAAATACGGTCCAAAATTCATGGACCCAAAACGGCTCAAAATTGGTCTTTGTTTATTGAAAAGGAGTGTGTGGATAAAGCTCCCTGAATATTTTCATTTCGGTTATGAGTCCCATCCATTACTGATTTCATTAAGAAGCCATGAAAGACTGCAGCTCAGTAACTCAATAGACACTTCACACACTTCAAATAAACACACATACACACATCTGACAATGTTGACAGCGGCAATGTTTTGTTTGTTATTTGGTCTCAAATTTCAGTAAGCTCGAAGCGAACTGAGAATAGCATATTGTTCTTTGTTATTATGAAACGACAAAATCATAACAGCAAACACAGTCATGCATGGTTTCACAGAGGAAACATTTAAATTACCCCTGCTGTTACACTGTTGTTCCACCCAAATCTATGACAGAGCAGAATAATTTCACACTAGCGTTCGCTTCCTCATTTCAATTTCTCTCTTTCGCTTTGTCTCTTCCAGCTCAATTCAATTAGAAGATACAGCATGTTTAATGTAATTAAATATACAAAGCTCTATTCCAAAAGCAAGTGAGCTGCCTCGCTGTCTACCACCTACAACGGCAGCATCCTAACTGCAATGGAATCTCAAGTAAGTGATTTGGAACGCTCTACATAGGCAGAAACTCTGTGTGGCATTCAGATAACGTTCATCACATGAAGCTCATGGGACTGACTAATTAATTCCAAGATAATTTTTAAGAATTTGCTAAGATAATGATGTGATACTCTAAGAAGCATAAAAATATATACCGTAGCACATGGGTAAAAATATCGCTTTTTAATTAGATGGAACTATACTAGCATTCAATTTAATTGAAGCACACGCACGCACACACACATACACACACACACACACACACACACACACACACACACGCACACACATGCACACACACACATCACTTGCACACAGAGATCGGAGATCAGAATTGCAGGATTTAAACTCGCAAATCTGACCTTTTTTCACAATTTTGACTTTGTTCCTCACAATTGCGAGTTTATATGTCACAATTCTGACTTCTTTTCTCAGAATTATGAGATATAAAGTTGCAATTGAGAGTTATAAAGTCAGAATTGAGAGTTTTTATCTCTTAGAAGTGTATCTTTTATTAATATTTTTTGGTATTGAATGAAGTATAATGATAGAGTATTTCACTTTCTATGTGAGGTGTCACAGTACCTGCTTTCTCCACAAAAATATATATGTGAAGCGGCTTTATCTGGCAATAATCTTAGAATAATTATACTGTGTATACTGCCTCTGCATCATGAAAGTGCCTATGATGCTTTAAAATTCTGCCTACGTACTGTAGGTTTTTGAAATGAACAATAGTGATAGTGTGTACATATAGAAAGTGTGTTCAGTTGCTGATATTGCTGTAATATAAAGAGAAGATTTCCAGAAATATACTGCAGATAATAATACCTGGTGCTATTCTGGTTGTAAAACATTCGTCCAATAATATTGTAAAAACGATGATACTCTTATTGACGCTCAAATATAAGAGCCTCTTGGAAACAGTGAGCAGGGCGTTCAATGAACCCCTCTTATCTTCACAGTCATCTACAGCAGATAACCTGATGATGATATAATGACCTTAATGACCAGAGTGAAGCGCTGGTAAAGCTCTCTGTCCACAGGCTTCAGCAGGCGCAGCTCAGCTGTGCTCCTGTTGAGTGAGAAGAATTCTGGGTACGCAGCAGGTTGACCTGAAACACAATACAGAGAGAGACACAAAGCTTGTTTATTCCTTTATTTTATTTTATTTTATTTCTTTTTATCTACTACTAAGCTATTGGATTCATAAAAAAGGGAATTTTATATGTCCCATCCCAATTTCTTTAGTCTGGAGTCTTTAAAGATACAGCAACAACAGCAGATGTTAAATTCTAAAGGGGAAAACATGTAACATTTAAACGCTTTAAACATTTATTAAAGAACTGAGTTTCTATTTCAAATGTATGGAAACATTAGAGTGCAGTTGTGTATATATATATGAGGCATTCTATAATTTAGAGTACATTTCACATCAGCGAAAAAGTGTAAAAACAATATGCTTTCTCAATCAAACCACTATTGGTTTCAGTTTATATACATATTATATAAGAATTTATCTGCTAGCTGCCAAGCTTTATCCCTGGTGAGTGAACTATGTTACGGACAAACTACATAAACTGATTAAGTGCTACACTTTAAGTGACTTACTCTGCCATATGTACAGAGATTATTTTAAAAGACTTATGAACATTTTATTTTTTGCAGATGTCTGTGTAAAATTCTCAGCAAGGTCACTAAGGACCAGTGTTGGGGGTCATGCATTACAAGTAACTTGAGTAGTAATCAGATTACTTTTTTAGTAACTAGTAAAGTAACGCATTAATTTTAAATTTACAACAAAATCTGAATTGCTTTTTCAAACAAGTAACGCAAGTTACTGTGTTTTCCCATTTATTGACTGACATCTCTCTTGTCCCCATGTTGAGAGAAATTGTAAGTAAGTGCAGAGATGTTTTGTGTAAACATGATGGTTATTGTAGTTCTATACTAAATGTAAACATACATTTACTAATCTCGCTTGCACAAAAAACGATTCGGAATTCCTCAAAATGAATAAAATCAGTGAAATGCAAAATCAGAATACTATGCAAACCTCCAATAATTAAATTTATCTCCAATAATACATTATCTTAATGGATAAAATATGATATTTCTGAAGAAAATTGTTAGAAAAACTATAATTATCATCAATGGACATGCAATGTACCCTAAATTATAGAATGAGCCATGTGTCTATTTTTCAGCACTTGCAAATCTGCATTGAAGTACCTACCAACTAGTATGAAGTACAGGATTCCGGGTCTATCCGAGGGCGGCTGGATGTTTCTGTCCTGGTCTATGGCTCGAATGGGAGGAGTCACATTCAGAGGGTTCAGTTTGCTCTAAAAAAGGAGACAGGAATAGTTGACTAAGACATCAAAATTGGCTAAATTAGTTCAATATGTAATGTCAGTATCTTTTTATATTTAATTTCACAAGTTTCTCATCAAATTCTTCAAAGACCAAACAATCTGTTATCTACATTACTTTTATATCCCGGTTACAATAAGGTCATATTAGTTAATGCATGATCAAACATTAAGTAACAATGAGAAATACATTTGTTACAGTATTTATAATTTGTTGTTAACATTATTTAAAAACTGTTAAAACATTGTTAGTTTAATAATGCATTAGTAAATTTTGAAATTAATATCATCTAAGATTAATAAATTCTTTAGAAGATTGTTTTATATAGTTAGTTCTATGTGAACTATCTAATGTTAATAAATGTAATCTTATTGTAAAGTGTAACCTGTATCTCTATACTTTTTGTGTATGTCAACAAATTGTCTCATTTGTATACTTTTATTTCGCCAAAAAATTGTAGGAGGAACATCTGAAACAAAGCTGGTGCATAAATAAAAGATTTTGAGATCTCCATTAAGTCTCGAGCTATCAAAGAGCATCCACTGAGGAAAATAAAGTTTTCTTCTGGGCTAAAAGCAAAACTCTTGGGACACTTGTATTAATCTGTGAGTGTGCATTTCATGCAGACAAATACGGCCTCTAACAGATATGATAATAAGAAGCATCTCCCTTGGGATGGAAGCTTCATTAAAATGGCAGAGTAAATACAGGCGCTCAATGTTAAATACGTGAGCGCGGTAAATCAGAATTCTTGCCCACCTGAGACATTTAAAACTACCCATAATCCCCTCTCCAGCAGGCATTAGGCCGATTAATCTGTGCCTGGAGACAGGAAAAAGACTTTCGAACCATATCCCAGCTCTAATTGTGAAATATGTGACCTCATTAATTACCACTATTCCTGCCAAAGGAAATGAGAAAGAAACTGTTCAGAATGGAACTCTAGCATAAAGCTTACTGCATACTGCGCAGTATATACACTGACTACTGCCCAGGAATGATTTAAAAATAGTATCTGAAACAGAACGCACTATGCATTACTACAAAATATGTTCGCAATAACTTATTAAAACACTACTCTTACAATTCCAGAATAAAGTATAGAATAGTAAAATTGTCAAGTATTTAACAATTATATTGCCCAGAAAGGTACTAAAGACATATTTAAAACAGTTCATGTGACTCGTTATGAAGCAACAAGAATACTTTTTGTGCGCAAAAAAAAAATAAAATAAAAAAAATAACGACTTTATTCAACAATATATAGTGATGGGCGATTTCAAAACACTGTTTCATGAAGCTTCGAAGCTTTACGAATCTTTTGTTTCGAATCAGTGGTTTGGAGCATGTATCAACTGCCAAAGTCACGTGATTTCAGTAAACAATGCTTTGTTACGTCATAAACGTTTCGAAATTTCAATGGTTCACGTGACTATGGCAGTTTGATACAAGCTCCGAACCACTGATTCGAAACAAAAGATTCGTAAAGCTTCAAAGCTTCATGAAATAGTGTTTTGAAATTGCCCATCACTAGATATTGTTGAATAAAGTCGTTATTTTGTTTTTTTGGTGCACAAAAAGTATTCTCGTCCCTTTATAATATTAAGGTTAAACCACTTGAGCTGTTTTAAATACGTCTTTAGTAACTTTCTGGGCGTTTTAAAGTGTTAATTATCTTGCTGTCAATGCAGGCCTCACTGAGCCATCAGATTTTATGAAAAATATCTTAATTTGTGTTCCAAAGATGAACGAAGGCCTTACGGGTGTGGAACGACATGAGGGTGAGTAATTAATGACAGAATTTTCATTTTTGGGTGAACTAACCCTTTATGTTTTCAACATTGACAATGATAAGAAATCTTTCTTGAGAACCAAAACAGCATATTAGAATGATTTCTGAAGGATCATGTGACACTGAAGACTGGAGTAATGATGCTGAAAATTCAGCTTTACAATCACAGGAATAAATTACATTTTAAAATATATTCAAATAAAAAAACAGTTATTTTAAATTGTAATATTTTATTAATGTTTTGCTGTATTTTTTTATCAAATGAATGTAGCTTTGGTGAGCAACAGAGGCTTTTTTTAAAAACATTTTAAAAATTGTACAGACCCCAAACTTTTAAATGGTAGTTTGCATTTTAAATCGTGCTTTATTTTAATATAGATTAACTTAACTTTTGACAGATTAAATACAGAATTATTTAATAGCAATTTATGTTTGCACAGAAAATTTGCATATTTGGTATTCATACAGTATAGGCCTACTGGAGAAACAGTAAGAGTAGTATGTTAGTATGCTATTCCAAACACACAGTAAAGGCAGATCAAGAAATGAATAGGGGATGTAATAAAATCCAACAAAAATTGTCTAAACAAAATTTCTGAAATGGATTCCCTCACACACTAATCCTTCATAATTTCTGAGATAATCAAGAGAACAGCAGAAAAAGCAAAGAACAAAAGAGATTGTCTCCGTAAAAATGCAAGAACTGCAGTAAGCAGAATGCAAAAAGAGAAAGTTAAACTGCTTGAAATGAAGCAAATCTGCAGCACATTGGCAGCCGTTGGGAATGCAGCTTCTGCAGTGGAAAACATTTTTAGCATAATTTACCGAAGTCCCCCCTTAGCAAAGATCAGCGGTTTCTGTATGTGCTGGACTCTCTTTTTTTCCACATGTGGTTTGGTTCCAGAACGACCCATCTCCTCAGAGGTCTGCCCACTCCATCTCACCTCAACTGGGGTCTGATTTCATCAAACCTTCACGTCTTGGCTTTGAAGGGTGATGAACCCTGTGCTTTTACTGGGGGTCTCATCCTGCTTTGTCTCTACTCCCCTGTGCCTGATCTCATTCAATCTGTACCAGCTAACTTTCATCATCCACCTCTTTTTCTAATCTAAATCCCTCGTTTCTCACCCTTCCTGTCTCTGCTGTATGAGTCTCATCTTTAGCCAAGCACAGGTCAGTAGAGCAACGTATGTGATGGGAAAAATGAAAGGACTGACATTTAACTGGTGAAGGGTCAAGAAAACACCAAAAACACTATGACACAAATACTGAGCAGGTCCATTCAATGTCCAGTGAAGACATCAAAATGTCCTGCAAGTGTCCATGAACAAGACGTGATTATTAAAAGAAGATAACCAAATGTTCATGATTGGAGTATTGGCCCCTCAAAACACTGTCAATTGCTGAATTCTGCAGTCAAACATGCTTATATAACAACCGCTGATCAGTATAATTTTTATACCATTTCTGTGTGCAATATACATATTGAGGTCAGCTATGAAATTAATACTTTTATTCAATAATGACTTAACACAATTAAATTCATCAAAAGTGACATTTATAAAGTTTCAAAAGATTTCTATTTAAAATAAATGCTGTTCTTTTGAACTTTCTATTTATTCAAGTAAAAAAAAAAAATTCAAGGTTTCCACAAAAATATTAGAAAGCACAACTGCTTTCAACACTGATAATAATCAGAAATGTTTCTTGAGCACCAAATCAGCATATCAGAATGATTTCTGAAGGATCATGTGACACTGAAGATTGTCAGTAATTCAACTTTGCCATAACATTTTAAAATACATGTGAATAGAAAACAGCTGTTTTAGGCTATGTTTACATGACAACGATGTACTTAAACTGAAAAAAAAAAAAAAATTACTTTGTTTTTTTTTTTCGCATACAGACAACAGCATTGTCAAAAGATCCCTGTTCACACGGATCCGTGAAAACGAATAAAAATGCTATATTATGCTGCCAGGCCAGTATTTGGCAATGCCATTTTGTAAAGAAAAACTATGCGCCTATAGACTGAACATGTAATATGTGCACATGTGCATGACTTCACGGTTTTCACAAATTCACATTTTTGTAGTTTACACAGAGACGATCATTTTAAAAAACGAGTTTTCAAAAGTTTGCATTTTCAGGTCCCCAAAACACTGTTGTTGTGTAAATGAATGGCCAAAACACTTTTCTGTTTTTAGTTGAAATCTTTCTCTACAAATCTTTCAAAAACATTAAAAAAATCTTACCGACCCCAAACTTTTGAATGATAGTGTACATCAGACAGACAGTGAGTGGTGCATACCCTTGCTGTGTAAGGCTGAATTATTAATATGCATACAGTGCATAGTATATTTCTTTCTAGTTCAAGGCACAATCACATGCACCCTGCTCTCAAGCACTACAAAAGCACTCTATCCAGGGCTGCCCACTGTATAGCCTCAGGTCACCAAGTCCTGCTCAACTGGTCAGAGATGAAGTGTTTCAGTCCAAACATTCACCTATGAATCATCATTCATTGACCTCAAATATGGCTTATCACTTGAAACATGTAAGTAGTAGCAACTTTACAAGTCCGCTCACTCTAATGTCCTAGATAAATGTGCGCTTTTATTAGACGCATATCCATGCTTTTGTGGAGAGCGTGCTTACTGCATGACATGGAGGCGCCGGTGCGATCACTTGGATTTAACTTAAAATACTCCGTCATTTTGGTCATACAGATAAGAGTAATGCAAACGGTAAAGGGTCCACTTTTATTTCTGTAAACTCACAGTAACAGCAAAACGTTGTGCTTTTGTAAAATAATAAAAACAATCAGGATGCGCTTTCTGCTCTCTCGGTCTCAGTGAACTTGAGCAAATATAAACTGAAACTCAGTGTATACTTGCCTCATAGACATGAGAAATATATCTGGGTCGTTGACGAATAAGGTTTTTAAAAGTGTAAAAAACATAATGGAGATATAATTAATTTTGAAGTTTTATTAAGTATTAATAATGAGATTATGTGGTTTTTATAATCAGTTAACATCTGCTTTTGTCATTTTTTACAAGATGGACAAAATTTGTCACCAAAAAAGTCATTCTGTTTAACCAAAATATAGGTTTTACCGAATGACACTTTTGGTTATACCGAATGATGATATTTTCAAACAATGCTAACAGGCTAATATCTAGCTAGCTAGCTAGTTAGCTTGCTAGCTACCTAGCAAATGGACAATCAAAAATGTTATATTTAGTACAAGTTTTTTAAAATATTACAAAATTTTCCATGACCTGATGACCTGATGTTTCGGGACATGCGTATGAGCAAGTGAAAACATTTTTCAAATAGTTAATGAGAGCTAGTTACTTTGCTTCAGGACCATGTGCTCCTTTGCAGGTGTCTGAATGATGTCACATCCTGTCACATGATATTGACCGCATGACTTGATCCAAAATGGTCCCTTTATATTGGTTACTCCGAATGACATCAATGAAATTCATTTTTCCGGACATTCTTTCTCATAACAAAGCAACGACTTCTACACATAATTTTAATAACATTTTGCACAAAGTTGATATATGATGTTTTAAAATCATGCCAGAATAAAAAATATATACATTTATTACATTTTAAGATATTTTAATCACAAATGAAGTAGCTGTATTGGCCTTTGGACGGTTAAACCGAATGACCTTTTGACACTTCAAAATCTTTAAAATACCTTTATATGTAGCAAAATATAATTAAAACCTTTTGGATTCAATAAAAGAGATCTAGTTGTACTACCTTACATACTTTGGTTATCAAATCTTTGTTTTAGGTAGAAAAAAGCTAGAAATGTCTACTTTTAAACGAACCAATTCAAGTGGAAAATAAATATGCTCAGATTATGTAATCTGTATGAAACTTGCATATAGGCGCGTCCACTACTGTGGAGATGACGAGTTGCATCGTTGACTTAATCTCTGCAGCCGAAAACACTGAAAACATTATCAATAAAATGTTTAGACAGTCTGCTTGCTGTTTTTCACAACACACTCATAATCATTACGTTTGCCAGTGTGCTGTGGCAAACTTTATGCGTTTGCTTTAGCGCTGATTAGGCTATGTATTATATATAGGCAATTAAAGGCGACTAATGCCTTAAATGATTGACTACTAGTCGACTAGAAAAATCTTTAGTCGAGGGCAGCCCTAGAAACAAGTATTCAACATTTGAAGACCTCTGAGGTTTTCTGCGAGTTCTTACCGGGTCAGTGAGCTCAGGAATAGCCACACGGTATGTGATGGGGTTACAGTCCTGTGTGTTGTTGACCAGAACACATGGAAGGAACATGGGACCTAGATCATCTCCATCTGAAACATCCAGAGTTAGAGTAGTGGTTGCTGTGCGACGACTTCCAGGAAACGGAGCCCGGTCCTAGAAAGAAAAAAAGCTGGCATGTTACCATAGATACAGACCTTCAGCTACAACATCCACAGATCTGCATACCGAGATACAACATCAAGGATAATGAGAACATAAGAATGAGGTGAAAGAACAATTTTTTTCCCCAAAAATATTTAAACTCTACTTATCTAAACAATAGTTTAACTAAACTAATTTTTTAAATAAATATTCCAACAACAAGTAAAAAGACCAAAAGCTCAATAATTAACATATATCATACTTTGAACATCAAACTTTTTATAAACTTGATTTTTTTTTTTTTCATACAGTAAAAACACTGAATCCAGACCAACAGGTAAAGGAATCACAAAATGTAAATGTAATAAAATGTAATTCACCAATCTGTAATTATTGACTGAATTCCAATAACTAGGGTCTAAATAAAAATGATTTAGAATCAAAGTTAATTCTGCTGTTCTGTATCTTTCCTCAAACAAGATTTCAGAGAGAGAGAGAGAGAGAGAGAGAGAAAGAAATAACTCAGTAACAAACCCATCCCCTCATTTTCCACATCCTGAAATGATTCCATTTTCTTCAAGGAGAGCTGTTGCAGCCCTGATGTAAAGCATTTATTTGAGCCATTTGGCTCTATGAAAACATGCTCACGGCCGCTGGGGTCTGGACACCTCACAGGGATGCTGTTCTAGATGGGGTTTGAGCTAGTTGTGTATGCAGCTCATGTGAGGGTGAAGGGATGCATTTGGAAGTGAATCAGGATGCCGGTTATTCAGTGACAGATATAGGGAGGTGCTTGGAATTTTAAAAAGTGCATTGTGCAAACTGGCAACCTAAAAGGCCCCACACCGCTTGACCAAAAAGTCAAGGTTATTTTTTATCTAAAGGAAAGGTTACAGAGTAAGTACTCATTTAGAGACATCTTTATCCAAAGTGACTTACAGCTCATGGCTCACTCCTTACAGGGATCGAATCAGTAACCTTTCGATTACTAGCATGAGTTTATGCACATTTTTAGGATTGGTTCGACTTTAAAGCAATATTGTGGGTTACAACAAATTGAGCTATATGAACATGGGAACAACATCAAAAACTGTGTTTATAGTAACACAGTGGAAGTCTATTTGGGCAAGGTATTGGTTAAAAGCAGAAATGTTAAACTCATATTTTTGTTAAAGCACTTATATATTACTTTTGTTATTGAGCTTTAAGTTGTACTTTTAACAGTGATTCTAGATGTAGTTCTGGGCAGGCAAACTTATGTGTTATGCACAATACTCATAACCACAAATTCATACTCAAATACACATAATCCATACACAAATCCTCAAAAGCACACTCAAAAACTCTCAAATGCAAACTCACAAATGCAAAAACGTAGACTCGCAAGTGCAATTCTCTCAAACTCTCAAACACAAACTCAAAAACTCTCAAACATAAACTTGAAAGTACAAATTCAAACTCACGAATGCAAACTCAAACACTCTCAAACGTAAACTCACAAATTCAAAAGCATAACCTCACCAACGCAAACTTAAAAACTCTCAAATGTAAGCTCAAAACACTCTCAAACACAAATCTAATTCAATAAACTCTCAAACACAAACTCTAAAACTCTCAAATGCACACTCACAAATGCAATATCACTACACTAAAGTCACCAGCGCTCTTAAACATGAACTCTCAAACAACTATACCAAAACTAAAGTAACCAAAATATAAATAAATAAAATAATAAAAAAGAAAAAAAAATCTTGAAAAACAGATTTCACCTGGAGACCTTCAGTTACATATTACATATCGTCACTGTTGGGTGGAATTTTTATTTTTTTCATAAATCATTACTATTGGTCAAGTCTGTCTGTGGATTTTGCAAATATTTAACCTATGAAAAGTATTAAAAAGAGCTTGTGACTAAACGACGTAACACCATTGGCTCCTCAAACTTTCTGTAAAACCTCATAACTCACCCCGCCTTTATCGTGAATGAAGTGTCGCGCACAGTTTGGACCATATCTGCTTGTTTGCAATGCAATGGTAAAAAAGAACTGGTTCTTTGAATAAGTACAGCATTTCCATTACTCAAGAAATACTATATATATGTAAAGCGAAATGTTTAACATGTATTAGAAGTGGAGAAGAGTGTCTTAGTCTAGCATTTGCCATCAATTCATAGCCAATACTGTTTTAAATAGCCTGTGTATAGCACTTAGTCTTTAATAACATGAGATTTTGGCCAAATGACAGAAAATACTGAGTGCCCACATAGCTACAGTAAACTTTTTAACTTGTAAGTTGATGAAAACGGCCTCAGATGCGGCCGTTCTAATGACAGACAAAACAAGTATGTCCAAAATTCTCCGGTCAAAAACCTTGTAACTCCATTGAGCTTAATTTTGGTGAAATGTTAATAATATAATGACAAATGCAAGTGTCTCACCATATATAAAACCACAATATCAAGTTCGACAACGCAGTGTTTAATTATTTAAAAAATACAGTGTTTATTCCATTTCCTAAAAAGTAGCGTTTTTGGAGATACAAGGTTTCCACCCGACAGCGACAATGTGTTACATATACGGTTATTAAGGGATTGTATCCCACTAGACTCATGATAACATGTAAAATTTTTAAGCTTTGTGACTGCACTATGAGCTTTTTGGCTACCTTCCCCAAAAGACTTCAGCAGTCTTTTGTACGTCCATTATTGTAAACACCATTTTAAAAGGTATTACTTCTGGTAATCAACATCATGTCAATATCGCTTAAGTTGTATTTACCCTGAAAGACTCCTCTTAAATGCATTAAGAGTACAAGAACACTGTAAAAACGTTACATGACAGTGAAGGATATTTTACATGTTAATAATCTTACATTGGCCTGGACTATAATTAGATAGCGAGTTCTCTCCTCATAGTTCAGACGCTCTGCCAAAACAATGTTACCAGACAGAGTCCCAGCAACCCGCACGGTCCTGTTTGACAACTGAAATGGAGAGAGAAAATGAGAGATTGCAGTATTTTAAATAAAACATTACAGTTTGAAAGTTCAATATGCATGCATAAAGTTACTGCTTTAAATTAATCATTAATTACAATGAAGAACTTGAGTGTAACTGCAGAAGGTCTGTTTGATCTGATGAAGTACCGGGTCATTTGGGTTGTACTGAATGGCGTATTCAATCTGTCCGTTTGGTCCATCATCGATATCTGTAGCTCCATTGTTTCCTGAGAACCCGGTGAAGATGGTGGTTCCGACAGGAGTGAGCTGGAGAGATATCATTAAAAAACATATGAAACAAACATCAGACACTGGCTATATGCTTGTGTAACAACACAGCAACTCTGAAAGGCCTCAGATGTGACCCATGTGACCTAGATTGTGTATGTGTGTGTTGGGGGGGGGGGTCCTTTTGGTTCCGTTAGAAGACAGACTAGACAGGAACAGAAGAGGAAAAAAAATACTAAGAAAAAACAAGGAGAAAACAACGTAAAGAGAAAGTCAAAACCGAGAGAGAGAGAGAGAGAGAGAGAGAGAGAGAGAGAGAGCACAACCTGCACACAAATACACGCACTTCTGATATTAAAATAACAGGTTCGGGTCATTCTACAACTGTACATCTGTCAGTGGTGTTACACATAACTGAAGGTAATAGGAACCAATAACAGCAGAGGCAGTTAAAAAATAAATTGATTGTCAATATGGTGGAAGACATTACAAAGAGATAAACGGTAGCATTCATATCGCTTATGACATTTTCAAAGAAATTCTAAAACCTTTTACAAATGAATAATTCTTGCATTATCTTTTGATCAAAAATGCTGGATTAATCACTTCTGCTTGTATTATTCTCATTTGCAATTTGCTTTGGAAAAGATTGTCTGCCAAACAAATAGATGAAAATGGCATAATTAAAAAAAAAAAAAAAAAAAATTAGGGGAAAGAACTCTCTACAACAGTATTATAAAGTGGCATGTATATTTTTATGTTCTTAGAGACTTACTTACTTCATACTACTACAGTTTTAAACCATATATGTGACCCTGGACCACAAAACCAGTCATAAGTCGCAGGGGTATATTTGTAGCCATCTCGAGATACAACTATTTTTCAAATAGTTGTATCTCGGCCAAATATTGTCCTATCCTAACAAATGGAAAGCTTATTTATTCAGCTGTCAGATGATGTATAAATCTCAATTTCAAAAAACTGACCCTTATGACTGGTTTTGTGGTCCAGGGTCACATATGTTTTTTTTGTTTTGTTTTTTTTTTCTCTATAAAACCGAATTCAGCCATTTGAATGTCTTTTCTGTTGTGACCACAATATGTAATGTCCCTTGTAATTTGTCATGTGCTGGAGAACCTCATAAACACACCAGCTCGAAGTAATTGCATGTTACATTGAATAACTGAAGAGATGGATGGGATGAAGCCAAAACAATTTTTGGAAAACAACCTGACGATCTGGAACTAATCTCATCTTGCTTGGAATTCTGAGGTCGATGTTAGTATCTCTGAGGACTGAAATTCACATGTGAAACCTCTCTCTCCCACACATACAGTATCAGTCTACAGTACACTGCCTCTGGGGCTCCAAATCACCCAGAAAACCCATGAACCAAGTCACGGCCCTTGTGGATCAAAAGCAACTCACATGATCACATCCGCCTCCAAATGCAGACACTACCTTATACATTTCCCTTCCCACCCCGCACCCCTCTGACTTCATCATTTCACTGTATTTATCCTCCCTCTCTTTCTCATTTTGCATGTACAGGAGGAAAGAGGCAGAAAGAAAAGAATGACTGCATATTTGACTTCAAGGAGAGGGGAAAGATTGACAAGCATAAAGAAGCCAAGCTTTTACACACCCCCAACACGTACGCGCTCACGGAAGTTATTCAAACGTATTCCAAATAAATGAAAGCCATTACATTTAAAAATAGTCCTCATATCTGTACTTCTAGAGAGGAGGGTCAAGCGTGTGTGCGTGTGCATAATTTCAAGTGTAATTTTGAGCCAATGCCAAGAGGGGATGGTTTTAGATCTGAATAACTGATGGAGTACACCAACAGACTACACAATGACTTTATATGTGTCGACTGTCGACTTAACTCTCTGTTCATTCAAGAGTGCAGTTTTCTTGCCTGTGTTGATGTATTTCTTGTTGCTATATTTTTGATCAAATAAATTGCCTTGCATTCAAAATGCAACAGTCAGAATCTGATAAGGGGAAACTAAATTTGACCATCTTTCATTGGAGAAATAAACAACATTTTATTACACTTTGATAATTGCCTTAATCTTTTAAACAACTGAGAAGATTGTGATCAAACTACATTTTATAAAAATCACCTGTCAAGTTTCTAATATATATTACATTAGCATATGAGAGTCAAACTGGATGACAGAGACTCATCTCAAGATCAATCATTTAACGGTTCATCTATAACCAAAATTATGAAAGAAAAGAACAGTCAAGAATAGAAAATTAATGAAAATATTCAAATCAGAAATGTCAGAATCAGAATGTGTATAGTTTGTGCATTAAAATGTACACCAAAACCAACACATGTTGAACAATGTGCACTAATCCGGTGATATTTTTCAGTTGGATTGGTTGATTTATTTCTTTTTAGCATGCCGTGTGAAGTATTTCACTCAGTTCCCTGATCATTCCGATTCAATTTCAGCGTGAAAAACGAAATTATATTCACATGTGTGTATTATGCATATTATCGTCTCTAACAGACAGCATATTGAAGCCACTCATTTTCTCCCTCTTCTTGGAAAGCAATGACGCATTCAAAACAACCGGTAGTGTGGGTTTTTCAGGAAATACGTTTACTCCCTGGACCTCTGCTTCTCGTAAATACTACCGTGTATTGTGCCTGTTATTTTTTGACAGACATTGATGTTTAAATTTGAAAACAGGGGGATCGTAAGATAATAATTGTTTATTACTTAGCCGGCAAGTAATCAGTGAAATGACTGATGACCATGAGTGTGTTATGTCGATGTTTTCAGTTCTAATATTCCAACTGACAGCCATCTTGAGTTTTGACGATAAAATGTGCTGGAGACTTTCAAAATGCTTTTTGCGTAATTCATTATAATCATTGAACGGAATGAAGTTTATTTCGGAGTTACTCAGAGACTGAAATGTTTGGATTGTCGAAAATGTTACATTCAGCTATCGCAAATTCATTGACTTGAAAATCAAGTTATATTTTTTACCAGGAAATGAGTGGTTTTCATGCACAAAGTTGTTTTTATTGTCTCTTATGACCAGGGTTTGAAATTAACTTTTTCACTCACCGGCCAATTTGGCTACTAAATTTTTTAGTTACCGGCCATTCAGAACTTCTACTAGCCAAAACAAACAAACAAACAAAAACAACATAAATAAACCAGATTAACTACATCACAGCTTATATATATATATATATATATATATATATATATATATATATATATATATATACATACATATACATATATATATATATATATATATATATATACAGTATCTCACAAAAGTGAGTACACCCCTCACATTTCAGCAACCATTTTGTTATATGTTCTCAAGGGACAATATTATAGAAATGAAAATTGGATATACTTTAGAGCAGACAATGTGTAGCTTGTATAGCAGTACAGATTTACTGTCCTCTGAAAATAACTCAACATACAGCCATTATTGTCTAAATAACTGGCAACAAAAGTGAGTACACCCTAAGTGAACATGTCAAAACTGTGTCCAAAGTATCAATATTTTGTGTGAGCACCATTGTTATTTAGCACTGCCTTAATCCTCCTGGGCAAGGAATTCACCAGATCTGCACAGGTTGTTGCTGGGATTCTCTTCCACTTCTCCATAATGACATCACGGAGCTGCTGGATGTTAGACACATGGCGCTTCTCCACCTTTCGCTTGAGGATGCCCCACAGGTGCTCAATAGGGTTCAGGTCTGGAGACATACTTGGCCACTCCATCACCTTCAGCTTCCTCAGCAAGGGAGTTGTCATCTTGGTGGTTTGGGGTCATTATCATGCCGTTCAGCCCAGTTTCTGAAGGGAGGGGATCATGTTCTGCTTCAGAATGTCACAGTACATGTTGGAATCCATGTTTCCCTCAATGAAGCAGAGCTCCCCAGTACCAGCAGCAATCATGCAGCCCCAGACCATGATGCTACCACCACCATGCTTGACTGTAGGCAAGACACAATTTTCTTGATACTCCTCACCAGGGCGTTGCCACACATGCTGGACACCATCTGAGCCAAACAAGTTTATCTTAGTCTCATCAGACCACAGGACATGGTTCCAGTAATTCATGATCTTGGACAGGTTGTCTTCAGCAAACTGTTTGCGGGCTTTCTTGTGAGCCAGCTTCAGAAGAGACTTCCTTCTGGGATGACGGCCATGCAAACCGACTTGTTGCAGTGTGCGGCGTATGGTCTGAGCACTGACAAGCTGACCTTCCGCTTCTGCAACCTCTAAAGCAATGCTGACAGCACTCATGCGTCTGTTTTTTGAAGCCAGCTTCTGCACCTGACGCACAGCACGAGGACTCAACTTCTTTGATTCAACTTCTTTGGCCTGTTCCGAGTGGAAGCCGTCTTGGAAAACCTCTCTCTATGACCCTGGCCACTGTGCTGTAACTCAGTTTCAGGGTGTTTCTAATCTTCTTATAGCCTAGGCCAACTTTGTGGAGAGCAACAATTCTAATTCTCAAATCCTCAGAGAGTTCTTTGCCATGAGGTTCCATGTTGAACATCCAGTGATCAGTATGAGAGAATTGTACTCAAAGCACCAAATTTTAACTGCTCTAATACAAGATCCACACATTTGTATGGTCCTGTCAAGCAGACAAAAACATGAACATGATGAATAGGACATGTGACTTTGCATGGTTAAACAACATAACTGGAGACTTCCGGTTTGACATTCATCATGTAAGGTCGCAAGTACGGGAGCTCTGCAAATAAATCTATAATTATTTTATATACTTGTTACAGCGCAATTTACCTGCCTCTAGTACTTGCTAGACTATCTCGCCAGACATTTTCAGCCTTTCATGATAATGTCGAGCAAAGCTCCGAGACAGAAAAAGGCCGATTCAGCAAGCTCCAGCGGATCTGCTTCAGAGCCAGTTAAGGACGATGCTAGCACAATTGATGGTGCTGCAATTATGTCAACAATTAAGTCATTGGAAGCCGGAATACATCAAAAGTTTGACTTACATGCTGCTGAATTCCAAAGAGAAATATCATCTTTGCGTGAGGAAATGCAAAACTTGCTGGTATCGGTGACTTCAGATGTGAGAGCGCACGAGGAAAGACTGACTAGCCTAGAAAGTGCAACTTCAGAATGGACGACAAGCTTGCAGGCACTTGAGCCAACGGTAGCATCCTTGCAGAACGAGATCGCTGCTCTTCGTGCCAAATGTACGGATCTTGAATGTCGCTCCCGACGCAGCAACCTGCGCCTCTTGGGAATTCCTGACGGCATGGAAGGCCCGCAGCCTACAAAATTTGTGGCGGAGACATTGAAAGAAATTTTTGGTCTCGATGAACCGCCGCTCCTTGCCCGCGCCCACCGCACACTGGCGGCGAAACCGGCTGAGGGTCCACGTGCGTTCGTGATCTGTTTTCACCGATTCGACGTTAAAGAAGCTCTTCTGCAGAAAGCCATCCAAGCTAAGCAGCTTAAATTCAAGGGCAAGGATGTCCACATCTTTCCGGATTTCCCTGCCGAGATCGCAAAAAAATTAGCTGCATACTATGATGTGAAGCGGGTGCTGAGGTCGCATCCTGATGTGAGATACGGGCTGTGGGGCTTAACTGGCTTTCGGAATACCTACCAAGACATTGCACATAAGTTCGATACGCCAGCTGAAGCGATGAACTTTGTTAAACAACACATAATGTCTTCCTGAAAGGTATGCGTATGACATATGAACTGTGAACTGCCTCAGCTGTTAAATTTTATAGTTTTGGCTGCCCAGTTGAGTTAACTTGGAAGCTGTCTGGTAGCTTGTTGCCTTTTTCTCTTTCAACAGTATAATCATTTGTTACTATACTATTATTGTTATCATTACTAGTCACCTGTTTGATCTAACATTTTGGGTTAACGTTAATGACTTTTTCGGGAATCTTATTAAACCACGCATAACTGTAAACATATTGTATGTACAGTCTATATCAAAGTGTTCTGAAGTGTTATATCAAAGTGTTCTGCCCTTTTTCGGCTAACATACAATATATTTTTGCTGTAACTTGATGTCAGTATATTATTTGCAGAGTCACTATCGAGTTCTGTTTAAGAGTGACTCGTTTGTGCTGTTAGGTGTTAACCCAGTGTAGCGTACACTCCTTCGATGGAAGTGTTAGCTCGGTTCGTAGGTGTGGAGTGGATAAGAGGGAAAGGGATGGGGTGGGACGGGAGGGGAGGGGTTGTTACTTTGATGCGGTGTTTGTTTCCAAGTTTAGCTATATATTCTTCAGGGTGTCGTCGTTTTTTTTGTTTGTTTTGTTTTTTGTTTTTTTTTCCTTTTCTTTTCTTTCTTTCTTTGTTTTGCGTTATCTTCCAGATAACTTTCTTTTCTTCCAGAAGATTGTCCCATTTGTTGAATATTTATTCTTATGAGTAGTTTGACAAACAGTGATGGGGCCCCTCCTTTGAGATGTATTAGTTGGAACTGTAAGGTTGTTAATAATCCAGTTAAGCGTAATCGAGTGTTGAATCATTTGAAGAGTTTAAAGGCAGATTTCGCCTTTTTACAGGAAACGCATCTTAGTTCCACTGACTACTTTAGATTAAAAAAGGGCTGGGTGGGACAAGTTTTTCATTCTATTTTTCATTCTAAATCTAGAGGCTGAGCAATCTTAGTGCATAAATCGGTTCCATTTGTTGCTTCTGACACTATTGTGGATCATAAAGGGAGATACATTATTGTAACAGGAACGCTGTTTTCAACCCCCCTTACTCTTGCAAATGTTTATGCTCCCAATTCTGATGACCCATCGTTTATCTCCTCTTTTTTCACTTGTATCCCTAATATTCACTCACACCCAATCATATTGGGTGGAGATTTTAATTGCGTCATGTCTCCCCATCTTGATAGATCTTCCAAAAAGATTACTGCACTATCAAAATGCACTTCAGTCATTCATACACTTATGCAAAAATATGGTCTATGCGATGCATTTAGATATTTGAAACCTTCAGAACGGAAATACTCTTTCTTCTCCCATGTACATCAGACATACTCTCGAATTGACTATTTCTTTTTGGATCATAAACTTCTTCCATACTTACACGACTGTTCTTATAAAGGCATTGTAATCTCTGATCATGCACCAGTTGTGCTCGAACTTTAGATTCCACAACAACCACCCAAATACTGTCAGTGGCGTTTTAATTCATCTTTGCTTAGTGACCAAGATTTTATCAATTTGATTTCTTCTAGCATATCTACCTTTATGGAAATTAATTCAACGCCAGGCATGTCATATTCTACTATTTGGGAAACCCTGAAATGCTACTTGCGCGGTCTAATAATTTCTTATTCATCTTATAAAAATCGAAAGAGGAAAAGACGCCTTGAAAAATTGTCTGATTTTATTGCAAATATTGATACCCAATATGCTTCCGACCCTTCTCCTGAACTTTATGAAGACCGTCAATTGTTACAAACTGAATATGATATGTTATCAACGGAAGAGGCAGAAAAAATGATTCTGCGTGCCCAGCACTGGGTCTATGAGCAAAGTGATAAGACAGGGAGATTACTTGCTCACCAGATTCGTCAGGCTGAGGCATCTCGCATGATACCTCAGATCAGGTTACAAACAGGAATCATCACGGTCAACCATAAAGAAATAAATTCCCAATTTAAGCAGTTTTACACTGATTTATACACTTCAGAATCGTCCTCGGATACACCCAATTGGAAATTTTTTTAAATGATATTGAGTTTCCTACCATTAGCGAAATGTCACGTGAAGCACTAGAGAGGGACATTCAAATTGAAGATATTGGGGAATCTATTGCCTCTCTAAAATCTGGCAAGGCCCCAGGGCCAGATGGCTTTTCGGCTGAATTGTAGGCTTTTTCTAATTCCCTCTGCCCAATTCTGCTCTTAGTATTTTCAGAGAGTCTTCAGAACCATTCTTTACCATTAAGCCTGTATCAGGCAATTATTTCTTTAATTTTAAAGAATCCACTAGAATGTGATTTGTATCGACCCATATCATTGTTGAATTGTGATTATAAGATTTTAGCCAAACTGCTGTCTACCCATTTGGAGAACTCTATGTGCCAAATAATTTCACCCGATCAAACTGGTTTCATTCGGGATAGATATTCATTTATTAATATTAGGCGCCTTTTTAATATTCTGTACTCTCCACATTCTAACAGTCCCGAGGTGGTGCTCTCACTCGATGCTGAAAAAGCGTTTGACCGTGTTGAATAGACTTATTTATTTTGAGTTTTAGAAAAATTTGGATTTGGCCCTACATTTATTTCTTGGATAAAAATTTTATATGCTGCTCCTAAAGCTTCTGTACGCACTAATAATGTTACATCAGATTGTTTCAATTTACAGAGGGGCACAAGACAGGGTTGTCCCCTCTCGCCACTTTTATTTGCTATTGCTATTGAGCCCCTCGCTATTGCCCTACGGTCAAGCCCTCAGGTCTGTGGTATAGTTCGTGCAGGTATTGTACAAAAGGTTTCCCTTTATGCGGATGATCTTCTTTTATTTCTATCTAATCCTCTCACCTCAATTCCTCATACTCTCTCTATTCTAGAATCTTTTAGTTGTTTCTCAGGATATAAGTTAAATTTTTCTAAAAGTGAGCTGTTCCCGTTAAATGATGTGTCTCTTCAGATTTCATACTCAGACTTTCCGTTTAAAGTTGTTAGAAATCGTTTTAAATACCTGGGAGTCCTGGTCACACGCAAGCATTCATATTTGTTTAAAGCCAATTTTAACCCTCTCCACAACTATGTTAAGTCTCTGTTCCTGTCCTGGAATCGTCTTTCTCTCTCCTTCATAGGAAGGGTGAATGCTATTAAGATGAGTGTTCTCCCTAAATTTTTGTATTTATTCCAGTGCCTTCCTATATTCCTTCTTTATGGTTTTGCAGCGTAATATCTTATCTTTTATATGGAATAATAAGTCTAAACAGATTACTCAAAATCATCTTATGAAACCAAAATGTTTGGGGGACCTGGCTTTGCCAAATTTTCAAACATATTACTGGTCAGCAAATATAAGAAATATGCTATTTTGGGTCCAACATGACTTGCATTTTCAGAAATTCCAGTGGGTACAATTGGAAGCTTTCTCTTGCTACCCAGCAACTTTAACATCAATTTTATGTACATCCATCCCCTCCAAACACACTACTGTAGTTAAAAATCCTGTTCTTAATCATTTCAATCATTCATTCATTGAGAATTTGGTCTCAGTTCCGACTATCATTAGGCCTTAAAGGCCCTAGTCTCACTGCTCCCATTCTCTGCAATATATCTTTCCCGCCTTCTTCACTGGATGGGGCCTTTAATATTTGGAGAGACCATGGTTTAATTACAGTTGGCCAGTTATATATAAACAACACTTTTGCTTTCTTTACTCAACTTCAAGAGAAATTTAATTTACCCACTTCTTTTCAGATATTTTCAGATACGTAGCTTTATTCGTAAGCAGTTTCCTAGCTTCCCCTTGTGCATGTCTCAAAATATTCTTGAGGACATATTAGAGCAATACAAATCCACGAAAGGGGCAATTTCTAAGATATATACAACAATTAACACAAAACAGTCCCCCTCAATGGGTCCATTGAGGAAGCTTTGGGAGGAGGAACTAAACCTGGTATTTGAGGATTATGTCTGGAACTTGATTCTTGACCGAATACATTCATCATCAATTAATATTGCTGAAAATTTTAATAACTTTTTTACTGCAGGCTCAAGTTCTGAGTCTACTGATTTAGGTGTATCTACCTTTACAGAATTTGTTGTTCCTGATAAACACTGTCCCAAGCAGGTGTTTAATTTTTCTCCTATTACAACATCCAGGTTTATAATGCTTTAGTAAAACTAGAAAAATCTGCAGGGGTTGATAAAATTGAGCCTTATTTTCTAAAAATGGCTGCTAGTATTGTAGCAGAACCAATTGCATCTATTTTTAATTTAAGTCTGATTTCTAATATTATACAGAGAGTGTGGAAGTCGGCATCAGTTACTCCATTATTAAAAAGTGGAGATCCTTCAGATCCTAGTAATTATCGTCCTATTTCTAGATTACCAGTTTTAGCTAAAGTATTCGAATCATTGATAAACGATCAATTAAAACAATTTTTAACAGATAATAATATTCTTAATGATCATCAGTCAGGTTTTAGAGCAGGTCATAGTTACTAATGACCTTATAAATTCCTTAGATTGTAAAAAGTCCTGTGCCGCATTATATGTTGACCTTTCAAGAGCTTTCGACTCCGTTGATCATAATTTATTATTACAGAAACTTAGATCTATAGGTATTAGTGAAGCTGCTCTAAAATGGTTTGATAATTATCTATCCGAACGTACTCAGTGTGTGAATTTAGAAAATTATAATTCTTCTTTTCTTCAAGTAAAAAAAGGAGTTCCGCAAGGATCTATTTTATCTCCTATTCTGTTTTCTATTTTTATCAATGACTTAGGTTTTGGAGTAGACTCCGCTAATGTACATCTATATGCTGATGACGCAATTATTTATACAGCAGCATCATCTATAAACCAAGCTCTGTTGAATTTACAAAATGCGTTTAATGTTATACAATATTCGTTGTCACAATTAAAAT
Source organism: Mylopharyngodon piceus (assembly GCA_039654765.1). NCBI lineage: Eukaryota > Metazoa > Chordata > Actinopteri > Cypriniformes > Xenocyprididae > Mylopharyngodon > Mylopharyngodon piceus. Next base: position 25,125,326 of record CM077450.1, read on the forward strand.
TAGTTTTAAATTCAAAGAAGACAAAATATATGATTTTTAGTCGCACTACACAGGATATAGATGTGACAATTTCAACGTTACATGGTACACAAATTGAAAGAGTCAGTTCTTATAAATATTTAGGTATTTGGTTAGATGAAAAATTAGCATTTAATGTCCATATTGATAATTTGCTTAAGAAGCTTAAACCAAAATTGGGGTTCCTCTATCGTTTAAAAAATTGCTTTCCTTATGAGGCCCGAAAGAAGCTGGTTGAGAGTACTTTTTTATCAATAATTGATTATGGTGATCTTGTTTACATGCATGCAGCTTCATCTTTATTAAGGAAATTGGACTCTATCATGTCTATCATGCAGCGTTGCGTTTTGTATGTGGTGCGGAATTTCGTACACATCACTGTATCCTTTATGAATCTTTATCATGGTCCTCTTTGCATCATAGGAGGAATTTGCATATGTACATATTTATTGCCAAGGCGCTTCTTGGTAAATTACCATCTTATATTACAAAATTTTTAGCTTTTTATAATAATGGTTATGGTACCAGATCACAGCTGCATCTTCGACTAAAAGTCCCAAAGGTATCCTCCGAATTTGGAAAGCATGCCTTTTCTTTGTATGCCCCAAGGGCTTGGAACGACTTACAAAACGTATTGAAATTAGAGTTTTTGCCTCCTTTGAGTACTTTTAAATGTATGTTGTATTCTGTTTTTATAGAGTCTTGTAAGTGCTTCTCTTGACCTTTGGCCTATTTGATTTGTTGGATTGTTTTTGTTTTTGTTATTTGTATGGAACTATGTGTGCTGCCGTTTTGACCAGGTCTCCCTGGAAGAAGAGATTATGATATCTCAATGGGATCTTCCTGGATAAATAAATAAAGGATAATAAAAAATGCTAGGCACACACTCATTCAATTCAAGTAGTGCATAGAACTCATTGGTCCAGAACTAAACTTAATAAAATATTCCCTGACTTTGATCCAACATGCCTTCGATGTTTAAGTGAACCAGCCACCCTACTGCACTCCTTTTGGTCGTGCCCTAAACTGTTTGACTTCTGGGGGAGAGTGTTTAGGTGTTTTTCAATTGTTTTCTCTTTACCAATAGACCCTAACCCTCTAATGGCAGTGTTTGGGGTTGTACCAGACACTATCAAACTAACTACTCTGCAGGCTGATAGTGTAACTTTTGCAGCTTTATTGGCCAGACGATTGATTCTCATGAACTGGAAGTCTGCAGTTCCACCTACTTATCGCCAATGGGTTTTTGATTTGCTACATGCACTTAAAATGGAAAGATCAGGTTTATAATGGGACAGAAGCATAAACTCTTTTTTAGAGTTTGAAATCCTTTTTTGGACTACTTCAAGGAGGAAAACATGTCTTAATGCTATCCCTATCTCAATAGATAGATAGATAGATAGAAAATAAAATCTTGATTTCATACATTCATTTCTTATTCAAACAAAATCCTGTCATCCAGCTATCTCCTCCCTTCTTCTTTTATCATGCTTTTCACCAATTTTTTTTTTTTTTTTTTTTAGGTGGACAGATCAATACAGTAAAATGTACAAGTTTTTTCAAAGATAAAGGAAAAAAAAAACATGTTTGCAGTTACATAGTAACAAGGTCATAATCCGGTATATTTAATAAAAACAAAAGTAACACAAAAAAATCTAGCTTGTGTTGTGTTTCTTTTGACCTACCTGTGTTACTTTCGTACCAAATGAAGGGTTCGAAAGTAACAATGTGCAACTTATGTTCAAAGTGAAATTATGCTGAAGTCATTCTACATTTGTACAAAATACCACCTGGTATTGATAGACCACACTTGTGAGTTACTGACCACAGCAAAAATACATCTCTGTCTAAAACATATATATATATATTTTTTAAATTAATTTTTTCTGAAAAATGGTACTTTCGCCCCTGCTCTCCCCTATAAAGAACACCAAAAACCACGCGGAAAAAAACAAACCTGTGGTTTCAGGATAAGCCAGGGTCTGCTAAAGTTGTAGGATATTGGAAAATAATAATTGTTTCTGTTAACAAAATGTATCGCCACATCATCATGCTTCTTTTTAATCTTCGCTATTGCTTCAATGCAAATGAACAAGCGCACTGTTTTTTGTTGCCTAGTGACGTGTATGTTCAAGTAAGCCAGATATGCACAGATTCTGCGCAATGCGCTGTATTTAATATATCATGATGACTTACGAGTTGAGTATTTGCGCTAAATCTGCGCAGATTTGGCTTACACAAATTTCTCCAGCAAAGTGAGTAAACATAATAAGTAACCCGCCAAATTGGCTAGTGATTTGACAACGTTACCCACCACAGCTGATTTTTACCCGCATCTGGCGGGTTGGCGGGTGTTAATTTCAAACCCTGCTTGACAAAAATATTTTATTTAAACCCATGAAAATGCAGATCCTGTTGTAAATAATAGTGAAAATCCCTTTTTAAAATTGTTATTCCGTTATTACCCCTTAGCAGATTTATATATATATATATATATACTTACCAGAAGTGATTACAGCTGGGAATGTATATACTATCGTTCAAAAGTTTGGGGTCAGTAAGATTTTTTCTTTGAAAGAAATTATTATTTTTATTTAGCAAGGATGCATTAACTTAATTAAAAGTGACAGTAAAGTTTATATATATATATATATATATATATATATATATATATACACATACATAAACTTATACATATAAACTTTACTGTCACATTGATTAAGTTAATGCATCCTTGCTGAATAAAAGTAATAATTAAGTAATAATTTCTTTCAAAGAAAACAAAATTCTTTTGAATTATAGTATATAAGAATATATATATTTCCAGCTGTAATTACTTTTGGTTCATTCATCACATTGCATTGTCAAATACAGTACCCACCACAATGCGCTGTTGTATACTGCACATTTTGTCAAATGAGGCAGTTTGTCCAGGTATCCCATGAATATAGAACATTTGCATACTATGCACATTAAATGGAAACTGAATTGACAGAGAGACAGAGAGGAAATGAGCCAGTGCATAAGTTATCAGGCCTCACCTCATTAACTGAAACATAGTAACGAGGCTGCTGGAAACGAGGCGTGTTGTCATTTCTGTCCCTCACCACTATCCGTACTTCATGCAGAATAACCGTTCCCACCAGCTCATTGGTGCACTGAATCTGAACCACGATGGTGGTGATGTAACTGGGCGGCTGGAAGAAAGAACATAAAGGGGTTTATAAAATATAGAGAAAACAACTATTGTAATTGGATGCATTAGCAAATCATGAAACAAGGCCCCTGTGGATTTGAGATTTGAGAGCATACATACATACGCAAATGGTAATAAATGGCAACACTACCCATTTGTGATATTTTCAAAAGCTATGACCAGTCATCAATAACATTTGGGTACCTGCCATTAGTAAAGTACATTAACAATACAGCCAATCAGCAATCTCCAGCAATAAGATGCCTGTATGTGTGAATACACAAGATTACATAACTGAATGTAACAATGCAAACAGGATTAATGTCAAGCCTCCTCATTTTCTTTTGGATAAATAAGGTGTTTGGCTGCAAGTACTCAGAATAAAACAAGCAGTGGAGCTGTTGAGTGAAGTGGCTGAATCCCACAAAGCCTCCTGAAGAGGACGAGGAGGAGGAAGAGGAGGGAATGTCCTGTAATCATCATCCAATAGTGGCATAAGAGGCCTGTCACTACCACAATGCTTTTTAGACGAGCACACAGACACATATGTGGTGCTTTATAGAAGATTGGTGTAATGTACAGACACACAGTATAAGAGGGAGGAGATGAAGCACTTGAAGAAAAAGGAATGGGAGGAATTGCAATGATCATATAGTGGCTGTGGGAGGAAAATCTTCTGCCTTTTCAGTCTTTTTGATGGAAGCAATGGCTGTTCTTGTACTCTAGAACAGTAGACTCTGAGAGCACAGTTGAAAGCAAAAAAACTTATAAAAATATAAAGTTATATCTTAATAAAGATAAAGCCACAGACAAAACTAAAAAAAAAGAACTTTCACTGTTGTTAGTTTCACTGAAACCATCCTTGTTCACATTACTTAAAAACTCATATAACTACATGAACTTAATTTAACTGTGTCGTTTCTACTAAAAATGAGTATTGTCAGCTTTACTTAATAAGTGTTTGTTCAGTCAGCTTAACATTGCTGAGTGAAACAAATTAATGTTGACATAACTAACTGGGCAGTTGATTTGTAGTTCCCAGCATGCTTTGCCAGGGACTGCATTAGGAGAGTAAATTTAGGGATTAAAGTGATATTTTATGTGTTTTTCAGTAAAGGGAAAGATGCTGTTAGTTTATGTTTGTGTTTAATGTTCAGTTACATCAGACATTTACAGGAGTTTTTGTAATATTTTTGAATTGTGTGGTTACCATTATGCAGAAGACTGGCGCCTGTGTTTAGGCTGTAAGCTCTCATATACGCATGTTTATAGGATGGAATTTCTGAACTCAATTCAATTGAGTTTGTTCAATTAGTTTTTTTGTTTGTTTGTTTGTTTTTTGAGTGCATTTTGTAGAGCAAATAGTTAATTTAATAAGGTAAATTAAGTCAATAAATGTCTTCACCTTATGTAATAAACTTTTATTATTATTTTGTATTTACTCAAATAAATTTTGTTAGCTTTACTTGAATTTGTTTTGTTCATACAGCTAAATTGTTATTTGTACAAATTACTCAATTGCATAGAATCACTTTACACTGCTGTCTTAAGTAAATCCAACAATTAATTTTTGAGCGAAACCTATTTACTCACATTCTATGAATCTGCAATTACTGTACTGTGCTGTCAAAATCAACATGTTAATGCATGTGATTCATTTTTTTTTTCAGTTTAATGCTTTAAATATTTAATGTAATTAATGCAGCATCAGTATTTTCTTCATCCTTTAGCTAGCATTACATTATATGATCATGCTATTATTTATTCAAGTGGTATTAAACCACTCAAGAGCGATAAGACACAAAAAAGAACTTAAATCGGCCACATTCAGTTCTCTTCCGCGCTTGAATGGACAAAAACAAAAACGGCCATTAACGTTAATCAAACAACAAAAGACAAAGAGAATATCACCAAAGACTATAGAATAACACAAGATGCGTCACTCGTATTGTTTTGAATGGGAGAAAGTGCAACGTGCAATATGGTGGAATAAGTCCCGCCTTCTAAATAAGAGCCAATCGCTAATTGGTAAAGACATCGCGCCACTGCAGCGGCCGTTAGAAGCTCTGGTTCCTATAGAAACAGTCAGACGCGCACCTCCGAAATTAGACGCAAGAGACGCGCATTTAGGATTGTGCATGCGCATTAGCTTGATCCAGCCTGAAAAATACCATTTTTTGTCATGATTCGAGCGTTTAGAAAGAAAATTTATGAGATAGTTGTTGTCAGATTTCATTCGTGATTTCACAAACTCTTTCCGCGCTCAAGGCCAAAGGAGTATAGGCTACTTTGACAGGCTCGCGCTCAACTGTGCACGAGATGGAGCGGGACGCGGAAAATGAAATAAGGCCTATGTCCGCGCCTTAAGACAACTTTTATTTTCTTTCACAAACAGAGAAACAACTTTCTAATAAAGCGACCAAACTGCCTGTCAAGTGATAGACGAAACTGACAATGATTTTTATCTTTTTTAAACTGAAATGAAAGGCAATGTGGATAAACATTCACAGCCACGATGTACAGAACACCACACAAAGACATAGAAGAAAATGAATAAAAACATTTTGGATCAATAAACCTTAAAAATATATATAAATAACTGCAGAAAGGCCACACTGCAGATAGATATGCATTTCACATGTCGGAAAATCAAAATAAATCGGCTAAATTGCCTGTGCGAGCAAGCTTTAACTCTACAGCGCAACATCGATGCACCAAAAAACAATCAAAAATTAATTTACAGAATTGAATTAGAACAGAATATACCGTTCTAATAAATAAAAATAATTTAAAAAATGAAATGGTCATAATCAAGTCACAAGTGCAAAATGCCTAGTGCAGGGGAACATATATTCAAAACAAGCCACAAATAGTTGAATTAGATAACCCAGAGTGATCAATAAATAAATTAAAATTAAAGAAATTATTAAAATAACGAAAGTATAGCCAGAATTGTCAACTTTGTCTTTTTAACTGCAGAGACAATAAACGCTAAACTGGAGTGGCAGCCTTTTTAGCTAAACATTCACAGCATCCAAAAATCAAATTAGAACTGGCTGAAATGTTTTGAAATCACTTGTACCCTACCTGATCGAAAAAAATCCAGTCTTTCATGCGATCCGCATGTCTCCGTTTCAGTCTTTTCAAATAGCGCGCTAGTCAGCTCGTTAACGTTGGCCGGCAGAAGTGCGCCGCAGTGTTTGTTGTTGTTTAGTGGTAGGACATGAGCTGTTGGCACAACTTGCATCATACGTTTTTTGGATCATCTTTTACCATTTCAAAGTGCATTCAATTCTACACTTTAGATTTTCTTATCCCAGACATTGTTAAAGATGTAATCCCTGCCGCCAAGATGCTACTCTGTCACGGATCATGGAAGTGAAACTTAAATCTGTCACAGGGGTGGTTGGATTTATTCATGCACATTAAAAATATTTATTAAAAGCTTCTTTGTTTTCAGCATTATCATAATAGGTTGTATATTAACCTTTTGGGAGAGAACCGGTATGTCTATGTAAAATCAGATATTGAGCACCCCCATATCTCGTTTCATAACACCTCTGCGAAGATTCGACTGTGAGATTGGTAGTCGAATCAGGCTCCTCCTATCGAAGCATCGAATCGTCGGCTATTCAGGGTCACCCCTAATTTGGATATTAAATTTGAAATTATTACAATATATTAAAAACTTTATTGTTAGGTGCGATTAATCGTGATTAATTACAGAAAAAATTTGCAATTAATTATTTATTTTTTTAATCGATTGACAGCACTACTGTAAATACATAAAGTGCAGTCAAAAACATTATATATCAACAACCTTAATAATTACCATCATCATCATCCTTATTCTCATCTAAAAGATATTTAACATGTAAAAGAAAAAAGTTTAAATATATTTTAAATACTTTTACTGTAGAAGCACACTTGCATTACGATTTTGGTAAATAATGATAAATTATTTTAATTTTTATTATGGTAAATTATTTTTAAGCATAAACCTCACAAAATGTTATATTTATACTAAAAAGAAATATTATTATTATGAAAAATAATAAAAATAATCTAAAAAATACATAATATTAAAAAGAAAAAAAAAATGTCTAAATATATTTTAAATACGACAAATGTACTTGAGAAGCAAACTTGTTTGACACAAATGGTAAATTATTTTTAAGCATAAACCTCACAACATTTTGTTATATTTATAATAAACAAAAACATAATGATAATAATAATTATTATTTATTTATTATTATTTAAGATATCATCTCTGATATAATTCTCATGCAATTTTGAATAAGTATATTTATCTTGATTTAAGGATGTTAAAATATTTTACTAGAAAGACTAAAATACTGAGTAAGAAAATGTTGCAGTGCTGTGTGGCTGTCATGATCTTATTACCGTGACATGTCGGTGTGCTGCAAATCGGGACGGGATTTATTGTAGCGCTTGTTTGTCTTAGAGACTTCAGGCAGACTTCCATATTATATATATGTGTGTGTGTGTGTGTGTGTGTGTGTGTGTGTGTCAGCCAAAGGACAACAGCAGCAATATGTTATTTTTGACAGAATGTGCGTGTTTGTTTACTCACGTCGCGGTCCAGCACTCGTCCGGTGCTGTTGAGATACAGTCTTTGCAGTGCAGGGTCAAGGATAACCCAGTAATCATAGTTGTCCAGCAGCGTCAAGGAGATGGTTCTATCTGGATCCTGAGCACGACCGTTGATCTGCATGTTTTCCACTAGAACGGTACCTGACAAAAAGAGATTGGCAGGAAATAGTTTGGTTTCCAGGTGCATGATGGAATATTGACCGCCTCAAGTAATATCTAAGTACAACTAATCAATGTTTATAATAATAACGATTTCCTCATTAATAAATAAAAGTTGTAAATCCCCATTCTGTACAGATTCATTAGTGTCCTCTTTTGTGTCCATAAATATCTGTGTATGAGAGGCTGATTATGTAAGAATGTGAAGGTCATAATTTCAGCATGTGTTAATATATGGTTGGCTGAGTTTTCGCCTCTCCTCCAAGATAATTACACTTCATTTTATGCTTCAATGTGTTGCAAATTATTTCAACTCCTTTTGAATCCCTGCAGAAAAACACAAAATAATCGGTCCTCACAGAGCAAAAACCATTATCCAGCGCTATTCAATTAGAGTTCCAAGAGGTCCAGGCTCTACTTTTCCTTCCAAACAAAGGTCCGGACAATCATAACAACTATGTTTGTAAATTAAATGAATATCCCTGAAATATGCATTTGCACTGGAATGAATAACACTATTTGAGAACCACTATTTGAGATAACATTCACCTGAGAGCCAGTTTAATCTGAGATTTTGAAAGGGACTTAAATACAGCCTAGAAATGCCCATGATTCATTGTAAATGTTTAAGTTGGCAGCCACAACACTTTGCAAAAAGAAAGTAATAAGAAATTCTAAAAGTAGTCGATCTAGTCTCTCCAATCATATAATCTGTCCAACATAAAACAAAAACCTAAATGGATCTACTCTGTAAAACAAATGCTGCAATAGATTTGAAGGGAAAAATATATAAGTGCAAATAAAATGCTGCATTAAACCTTAAACCTTTTCATTGTTATGTCATGTCATGTAAATGCACCAAACATTAAGTAAACAAAAATTTAATAGATGAAAATCATCATTTATGGACTTTCAAGAATATTTATGAGTAGCTATGCAAACAGTATGCAGAAGTTATTCTTAAATTAATCGAACTTACCAGGCAGGAATCAAAAGTGCCCCTTTCAAATATTATCAACAATAATATTGTGGTCAATAAAATAAAATGCTTTTGAATTATAATTAATATGACAACGTGTACAAAACAGTAATAAATCACTCAGAAGTCCTAAAATTCCTGTTTATTTTTACGTATCTGCTGCCAGACAGACATTGCCATAGCGCATTACTACGGGTTTGCATCTTGTTTTGCACTTGATTCACAACCACTATTCACTCATTTTTTGCTTATTGTTGTAATTATTCTGCTCACTGTAAAAATATATTACAAGGAGTTTATGTTAGAAGTTGCACATTCATAACTGTGACCAAACAGTCTATTTACAAAAGCGAACTGTAACACTGTGTCTACACCAGACGCGAGCAACATGATGCGAAAAAAGCAAATAAAACCCATTATAATCAGTGATGCTGTCTACACTGGATGCGACGTGACAAATCCCCAACAGTAAACTGATACCCCATTCTATTTCTGACGTACTCCAAGTTCAAGTAGTGTACTCACGTTACTTCTGATACAAAGGACAAATGGATTTACAAAGGTCACTTTGTCGCGTCCAGTGTGGACAACTTCTAGCTGTTGCAGTGCGATGCAAGCTGTGTCCTATATATAAAGATGTGATTACGAGCAGGTTGAGTTAAAGGACATATTAGTCTGCGCCATCTAGAGTTTCATGCCAGAACTCTGTATATAAATAATTCAATTTTAATAATCATTCTTGGGGACTTTAACAAAGCAAATCTCACCTATGAACTGCCACAATACAAACAGCATGTTACATGTCCCAACAGAGACAGTAATATTCGGGACCACTGTTACACCACAATAAAGGATGCATATCACTCTGTTCCACATGCAGCTTTGTGGCTCTCTGATCACTGTCTAGTCCATTCCATCCTACAGGCAGAAACTGAAATAAGCTAAACCTGTAATAAGCACTGTAAAAAAATGGACTAATGAAGCAGAGCGGGAACTACTGCTTCGACTGCACTGATTGGAGTGTTTTTGAAGCTGCACAGAAGCTGCACGAGCTCACAGATACTGTAATACCATACATAAGTTTTTGTGAGGATATGTGTATCCCTACTAGGACATATTCATTATTCAGTAGTGATAAACCATGGTTAACAGCAAAACTCAGACAGCTTTGTCATGCCAAATAAAATGCTTACAGAAGTGGGGACAAAATCCTGTACAACCAGGCACAGTGACAAGGGAGATACTCTGAAAAGCTGAAAAAACAGTTTTCAGCCAACAATCAGGCATCAGTCTGGACAGGCCTGAGGACCATCACCACCCTAGTGAAAAAAATAGTATACTTAAGCACAGTTTATATGTATATATACTTTAGTATAACTAAATGTATTTGTGGAACACTATAAATTGGTATACTTAAAGTCTGTTAAATTGGAACAACTAATTTTGTACTAAATGCATTTTAGTTGTCCAAAAGCAGTGCTGAAGTTCAACTAAAGTTGTATTAAATATTCTTGTTTGTGCTAAAGTGGAACTATTCCAAGTATACTTAAATACCTACTCTTGTATTTAAGTTTTGAAATGCAGAATTCACTCAGCATAAACTTCAAAAGTATTTTGGTGATGTTACAATTGCAATTCAATTACACTGTAAGAGTATTGAACATACATTAATATTATACTGATAACAAACTGAGGTCATGCTATCCTTTACTTTTAGTGATTTTAAAACATATTGCAATGGCATTCCAAGTAAACTTAAAGTGTGCTAATGGCATCATTATTGTGTGCTTCAAATACAATAAAGTAATCTTTATAAATAATAGCACAGCTTGGGAATTTGCCTTTTACTGATATTTTGCAATCACCCCCAGTACAGTAACTCGCATATATGTACAGATATATGTACATTGAATGTAGGAAACACTATGGACTGGATTCAAACCCGGGTCACTGGCACACAAGCGCACTCGGTTAACCTGTTGCGCCACCACGCAGATATGCACAATGCAAAACAGGGGTTACTTTGTGTTCTTTCTATACTGTTACAAGTACTACTATATGCAAACAGATTTTTACATCAATGACAGCACAAATTATATGGATTTAAAGACTGAGAATCGGTACGTGAAAATAAACGTGAAACGGCCTATATAGAAGTGTGTTAAACTTGAAGCTGTTGAAGAAATAAAGCCAGCAGACATAACATTATATCATCTGCAGAATTTTTTGCTTTCTCTTTTACCTGACATGATCTGTCATTAACGCTGCAGGAAGCAATTGCATAAACCGGCATAACATTAGTTTTATTCTTGTGCACGCACTAAAACACAGACAGTGTGCGGAATAAAACCATCCGTAACATTTCTCTGCCCGTTGTCTCAGCTCGCTTCAACTCACAATGTATACTGCACAATTGCTCCTGATGTAAAACGCAATGAAATGTTTGGCAGTTTGACAGTATTGCATTACGCCGTGGATTTAAATGTGGCGCATGAATTGAAATGATTTTAATACATTTTATGTTGTTACTTTTCATGCAGTTAACGTTTCTGAATTTATTTGACATTTTTACTTTTTGTGTAATTTTTGAGGACTGGTCAGGATAATTTTAATAATTCATTTAATTATTCATAATATTTTGACAGCCCTTGCAGTCCACATTTCAAAGTGCATTGGGCCATTAAAGTTGAACTTCTGATCAAGTATGTGAATTTCTTTCACCATTTAAAAAAAAAGACTATATGTTGTTTTCTTTATTTGTAATAATTACATATTAGTAGTATTAGTATTTAGTAGTATTTAAATATTTAACGAATTAAATTGTTTTACATTTGCGCTGTAGGCAAAAGTTGTGTTTGGAAATCCTGCCCTGTTAGCAGAAACAAACTAGATGTTTCAATTCTAACATTTTCTTTGGTTTGCACAAAACAAAGTCTCATAGCATCATAGCATCATCTTAAAATAACTGAATCATTCTCAGATTTGAAATATATGGTGAGACTTGTGTCTTTAGCTGCAATGAGATTCAAGACTCTAAGGTTTCCTTCTGAGAAATGTGCCAAATCTGCAACACAGGTTCCCAATAGTGTGCACTCTACAAACTAACTGGATGAAACCTTTGAAAGAGGATGCACAATTCATAACCCCCAATGACATGTCCATGCTCACTCAGACTAAGAACCTCCTTAGAAGGTCTCCTTAGGCTGTGTCTCACTCAGTCTCTGTAAGGGATGAATATGGCAACTCATCTTATGATCCTGTAGATGTATGAAGGCCATATTAATGTTTGTCTGTGGGGATTGTTTGTATGTTGTCATATCATTAAAGTAAATACGGCTGCTGTATGAGTTCTCATCTAAGACTATGGCACAAGAGACAATATCACATTCTGTGTATAGATATTTGTTTGTTCCATCACCCCTAAAAAGTGTCTCAAGTATTGTAATAATATGATTTTAAAATAGGCCTATATAGGCTACAGTATGAGTGTGAGTATCAGTGAAGGGGGCGGTTTTTATATGTTTGATAAGTCAGTCTCTTGTCACCTTACTGTGGCTGTGAAATGGAATTCACCAACAATCGGTTTTGCTGTACTTTTGCTAAACAACCAAACTTGCTACAATGGGTGGGTGTAGATCAGGGATGGGCAACTTCGATAGTGATGAGGGCCAACATTTTTTCTCCTTAATACCAGGGGGCCAGATTACTAATCCACACTTGCACCTTTTACACCGTCTTACTCAATTTACTTTTTATTAAGGGAAATCAATGTATAATACAAATGGGAAACTTTGTTTTCAGTTGACAAGCAATATTACCCCAACAAGTAAATGTAAAAATCGCAATTGCATTGTCTGTAAATTTGCAACAAACAAATGTACAGATGTCCTATTTTTTATTACAATCCTAGAGAATATTTTCAACTCAGCTTCGTTAAAAAGTGCTTATTTAAAAAATAGTTGTTCCATATGGCATTACCATAATCCACATCCACATATTACCATGAAAAATACTATTTTTAAAAATGTATTGAACATAATTAAGTGCATACATTCCTGTCATTCATTTGGCAAAAAGGTTTTGTTGACTATGCATTTTACCTTTGAAATCTAAATTTGCAACTCTGGCGTCACATGTAATTATGTGTATCTTACATACTTCTCATTAGCCGCTTTTCCACCGTGGGGCCAAACCGTTCTGTTTGGTTTGGCATTCCATTCCGTGCCAATCCGATCCGAGCCGGCCGGCACGGATATGGTTTCGTTTTCCACTGTGGGGCTGATAACGGAGTTCTTCAGTCATTGCCTTAGTAACGCAAGCGTTCACACACGATATACGATGAAAACAGTGATCGCGTTATGTAGGATGATCAGTTATTTCTTTTAATTGTGATTAATTTGTGTTCACGTTACTCAAATAGCATGTTAGCAAGCTACGGAGAAACTGGCAGTCAGGCAACAGACAAGTGACCGATCCGTGACGACGTCTCTATTTGCATTCTAGCAGCACGGTTGACTAATTCTGGGTGGAGAACGGTTTGTAATCGTGCCGTGCCATACTAGGCTCAAGTGGAAACACAACTAGAACCGTTCCTTACCATTCCATTCGGCCCGATGGTGGAAAGTGGATTTTGTGAGCAGTGCAGTGGTGTAATGGCAATTTACAATAAAATCTTTCATTACAGATTTTGTTTCCAAACAAACCAAACATGGGTGACGCCTTGAACTTGGTAAAAAGATAATCCATTAAACACGATTTTCATTGTCAATTTTTGCCAATCATTTATTTTTGCTAATTTTAGTAAACTTTCACATTAGCGTGCACATCCTACGGTGTTATTAATACGGGGATTGGCTGGAAATAGCGACCTCTCCTGGATTGATTTAGTATTTACATTTACATTACTTGCTTTTCAAATGTTTTATAATTGATCATCCGAGTGATCCAGCGGGCCGTATTTAAAGACATTGCGGGCTGCCAGTTGCCCATCCCTGGTGTAGATGGAATTAAGGACCTAGCTAGAGTACTTTCTTAAAGATGAATATATATATTTCATCCTTCCCCAATTGCATTTGTAAAAGGTATACTACTTTACAAATTAATTTGTAGTGTACTAAGCTTGTGCTTGATGGAAGCATGAAATAACTACATTTACACAGTGTATTTTCAGTCAGTACTTAGATGTGTCAAAGTTTTGTTTTTGTTTTTTTTGTTTTTTTTGGTATACTTGATATACGTTAACAACAGCATGGTATAGCACTTGCTGAATGAGTACAACAATATAAAGCATTTATCATACTTGCTCTCAAACCAAGCCGCATGCTCCACTTGTCACCATGATGGTAACACTCCAAAAATCCACAGTAACAGAAAATCTTCTAAATTAGCATAACAAAACTTTAATCACTACTAAATCTCCCAACATTAATCTTGCACAAAATAAATAAATAAATAATAATAAAAAAAGAAATCCCAGCCCAGTTTCAGTTCAACTTAAGTTCATCTAAATTAAAAGAAATGTTCATAAAACTTAAAACAATGAAACAGTTCAGTTTACTTATTACTTACAGTTTAAATATATCAGTTCTGTGTTCTGTGAACTTGAAAAAAAGAAAGTGCTAAATAATCATAAAAGTTATTTTGACTGGACTAATTTGTTTAATTTAAGTTTGTTCTACTCAAACCAATTAATTATTTTGAGCGTTAGGGTTTACAGTGTAGGACACCCACACAAAATGCTTTACATTCCTACGATCTGTGGAGAATCAACAGCTGGCTCCTGAATGTGTTTTATTGTAGGTTTGAAAAACCCAATCTCACACAGAGATGGACACTCGAGAAAGAATTTGTGTTTTATTTGAATGGTTTTATAATATCTGTGTCACATATATTTTCCTGCGTGTCGTGGTAGATCAGACCCTTGTCATAGAATTCAATTACGTATTGCGCATAAACTTCGGAATGTCCTAAGAGTCCCATGAAATATGGACGGGCGCCACCGTGCCATATGTTCTCACATTTGGGTTTATTAACGTCAAATCAGCTAGATGCAAAGACAGTTGTGTAAAACTATTAAAGATACCGGAATGACAACATAAAATTTCATTAGACATCCCATCCACAAAGGTCACATTAACTCACTATTATACTGTGGTGAAGCTGCATGGCTCCTTTGGATTGCCAGCCTGTTAAAAAAAGGAACAAAAAAATCTAACCTTTAAACCTAGCACTATGTTTTAGTAATCTTTTCAAATAGTATATGCAGCTTTTCTCTCTCTCTTAATGTGTCTATGAGAGAGAGATAGAAAGAAATGTTAATCCATTTATTACTTAAAGCACATACTTTAACGTATCACAATCAGTATGCGTACAGTTTTTTTTTTTTATTGACTTAAAACAGCTGGAAACATAACGCAGGTTCTGATAATGAATGTCGTCAATAACAACGCTGTATAGCAAACTGCTGTGTAACAAATTGTGACTGCTGCCATCTTGCGTCCACTTAGCGACTGTATTGAAAATGACTACTCATTACCAGGACGATTGATTTGTACATTGTAATGGATTATAACATAAGTAACAGGCTGGATGTACATTATCCCTTACATCTTAGGACCTTTATTACAAACAAAACAGATCATATATTTTGTCTATATAATACAACTAGGATAAAAATAGGATTTTTGAGTATGAGTTTTTTTTTTTAGTAAGGCATGAAATGACTTGAGACTTGACTCGGACTCGTGACAAAAGACTCCATACTTGACTCCAGACTCCAGTGATAAAGACTTCAGGCTTGACTCGGACTCCAGCTTAAAGACTTCAGACTTGACTCAGACTTCAGATGAAAGACTTGTGAACATCTCTGGTCTCACACCACACAGCCGCTCTGATCTGCACTTCACACATACACCAACAGCTCCTGCGACCCCCCTCCTCCCCCCTCCCGCCATTCAACCTGCGTTTATTGTCTGTGTGGAGGTTGTAAGCCGGGTCTTCAAAAAACAGAAGACTAGGAAAACTTCAGGCCCAGGCAGCATTTCGCTTGCCTGTTTAAAAGCCTGAGCTGACCAACTGGCCCCAATCTTCACGAAGATCTTCAACAGATCACTGGAGCAGTGTGAAGTTCCCTACTGCTTCAAACGCTCCACTATCATTCTGGTACCCCCCAAAAAACCCAAAATCACTGAACTAAAAGACTGCATTCCTTTTGCTCTCATTAAGTAATTTAAGAGACTGGTGTTGGCCAACTTGAAGGACATTCCTAGACCCCTGCTGGATCCCCTTCCATTTGCTTACTGAGAAAACAGGTCTGTGGATAATGCAGCCAGCTCTCTGTGCCAACCCCAATCTGTCAGTGGATCTCCAGCTTTCTGACAGACAGGCATCAGTTAGTGAGACTGGGGAAACTCACATCCAGGACTCTCACTATCAGCACTGGTGCCCCCCAGGGTTCTGTGCTCTCTCCACTGCTCTTCTCACTGTACACAAATGACTGCACCTCTAAAGACCCCTCTGTCAAGCTACTGAAGTTTGTGAATGACACCGCAGGCATCTGCCTCATCCAGGATGGTGATGACTCTACTTATAGACAGAAGGTTAAAGAGCTGCCTGTCTGGTGCAGTCATAACAACCTGGAGCTGAACACTCTCAAAACAGATAATTGTGGACTTCAGGAGAAATCCCCCAGCACTCCCCCCTCTCACCATCACAAACAGCATCATGGCAAAAGTGGAGTCATTCAGGTTCCTGGGCACTACTATTTCTCAGGACCTGAAATGGGACAATCATAATCACATCGACTGAAAAGGTCCTTTGCCAGCTAAAGAAGTTCAACCTGCCACAGGAGCTGCTGATACAATTCTACTCGGCCGTCATTAAGTCTGTCCTGTGTTCATCTATAACTGTCTTGTTTGGTTCAGCCACCAAATAAGACTACAACGGACAGCCCGGACTGCTGAGAGGATCATTGGTGCCCCCCCTGCCCAACCTCCAAGCACTTTACACCTCCAGAGTGAGAAAAAGGGCTGGGAAAAATCACATTGTTGCCCTCTGGCTGGTGCTACAGGGCATTGAGCACCAGAACAGCCAGGCATAAGATCAGCTTTTTCTCTCAGGCTATATCCCACCTGAACAATACATAACACATCTTAGGATTGAACATCTGTAAATAGCATTTGTATATTCATAATTCTGTCTATTGGTATAATTATTTTTTCTCTATATTTTTATTACTGCATTGTATTATATTTTATTTTATTTGTCTGTTCTCTTTATTATTGGTGTTATATTTAATTTTATTACCTTAATTTCTATGTATGTATGCACTATGTCGGTACTTTTTCTGCACTGGAAGCTCCTGTCACCATAATAAATTCCTTGTGTGTGTAAAGTTATTTCTGATTCTGAAATATGTGAATTATAGTGAAAGATGCCACTTTATTTTTTTACATGTTTACAACTTACCAATGCTAAGCTGTTACTTAGAAAATTTAATAATAAAAAAAATTAAAAAATAAATGAAATAATAAAAAATAAATACAAATTTAGTAATAATAAATTACTAAGTTACTACATTATTTTATTTAAAATGTAAAACAACCATTGTGAATACATCGAAACCATTCAATAAATTCCCAGTACTACTATCTTCTCAAATCAAAGAATAAACTGCAACCAAACAGACCATTATATTGCAATTTTAATTGGTTTATTAAAACAATTTTCAGTCAAGCAAAATTTGACCTTTTGACCTTTCATGCTGAAAAGAAGACTATTCCTCAGAGCCACAAAATCTCACATTTAGGAAGAGGGCTGAGCTCCCTTAAGACAGATATCCAAGAATCGCCCCTGGCGCAAACAATAGTATTCACCCAGAATTGGTTTTTAGCAAGCTGGTCAGATTCTATTCTCAGAGCTAATGTGTGCATTCACAACAACACGGAGCACTTTTCACATCCCATTAAACTCTCACAATGTTCTTGTCTACTTACAGTACCAGCATGTGTTTGTCCTAATTGCAGTAAGCTTTTGTAGGCCTGTTATTTAATAAGGCCGGTTGTAGGTCTTATTAAATAACCATCTGATCGTGGTTATTTGATCCAACCACAGTTATTTCAGACAACCACGATTATTGAGTTGTTTTGAAAAGGCACAAGGAGGAGACATAGACCAAAAGACATAGACACAGGGTTCCCCCTGGGTCGAAATTGCTTTCGAATGTGTGATCGCTTTCATTTTTGCTTTCGAATTTGTGTTCGCATTGCTGCTAGATTACATTCCATTTTTATCCATTAAGTTTTCCAAAGGGAATGACATTAGATTAATATCACAATTCTTCATTGTCTTGCGAATTGAAAGTATGAGAGTCTTTCTTTTAATTCAGTAACAAAACTTATTAAAGTCCCCCTGTAGTCAATAATTTTATCCCTTAAAACTCATCTTTCAACACCAAAATGACATATTTAAACGTTTTTTCTTGTGAAAAAATTTCTTCACGTCTTAAAATAACTTGAATGTAACTCTACACCCTTGCCTCATTTAATATACGCGGATCAATGAATATGCAAATTAGCCCCACCTCCACTCGCTCACGCCAGCTCAGAGATCCTCTCGGTCAACTTACTGAGGTAAACGCTGCACAATCGTATCGCTCTTTACAACATCAGACACATAACGGTAATTAATATGATTAGCCTTTTGCTTGACTATGTTATCAAACAGCTAATGTTATACAAACCGCGTTACCGTTCGTCAGACAGCAGCCTTCTAACAACCAGTATTCTTACAAACACTTTGAACAACTCAGAACATTGGTGGAAAAAGGCATATAGTTCATCTTAACATTGTAATATACATCATACACCCGCCATATGATATGCTAAAGCCCGCCGGCACGTTGACGTGATTGGTTACAAGGTAGTTTGTGACGTCACAGACACCAGCGATTTCTTTTTTTCACTGCAGTTTTGAGGAATGAAATATACTTAGCAATGGTGTTGACATATGAATTTGCACATGGTTTGTCTTCAAGCATATTAAAAACACCACATAGATACATTAAAAACATGATTTTTACCACAGGGGTCATTCATTTACATGAATCAAACTGTCACTATTCACCAGAATAATTTACTAGAACAGTCACAAGAATGTAATTTCAGTAGTCAAGCCAAATACCAGTGAACTTTCACTTTGGGAAACAATCTTTCTTGTTGCAACTGCATTTGGTGATGCTAGTTAGTGCTGGGCGGTTTGATCAAAAATCTCTATCGGTTTTTTTTAAGATTCTGGCGGTTTCACGGTATGTCACGGTTTTTTGCACTGGACCTTTATTTTGGCATATTTTACTGTCAGGAGAACAGGGAATATATTATATAAACATTGTAAGGACAATTAAAAATTAATTGTTATCAAATCAGTTCATAAAGCTAACAATTTAGTTTAAAATGTAATCAAATAATTTAATTATTTAATTAAATTTAATAATATTAATAAGTAGGCTACATTTTTACTGTGCAATTTCTGTCATTTCAATGAAGACCTTTGAGTTTGTGTTTTAATAAATGGTGTTTATTATTATTATTATTATCTCTATTAATTAAAGTATACTCGATTGTACAATACTATATTTGTTATTTCAAGTTATACCAAACTTTTATTTTGACAGGGTCGTGAAGACCTTTGACTTCCTGTGTATATGATACGACAAATGTCGATAGTTTTATCAAATTAAACGGTGAAATGTTCATAAAGTGACCCTAAGAGCAGCTCTGCAGATGATGCTCATGTATAATGAGTGAGACAGCAAACACTGAAATCATCGCGAGCGCTTCAGTATGTGTAGTAGTAGACGAAAATGCGGCGCTCATTCATACAGACTTCAAATTTCAATAGCAGTCTTTTTTAGCTTTAATATTCACAGACACTAGACTAGTCCGTATCGATATCTGATTCATTGTACAGCCCGATTTTTGATTTATTCATCCAAAAATTGCCAAATTCTGTGACGTTCAGCTTTATACAGTAAGTTCTATTTGTGACTGGATTCCGTGATTTCATCCGTGTTTTCTGCATCGCGGAAATCATATGGCTCTACATGGTATTTGCAGTATTAAAGAGAGATCGTTTTGTGAGTTATTTATTGTTGTGTTATAAAGTTGTTTCCATTAGTGTAAGAAGGGTATGCAGTTAACAGAAGTCTGCTCTCTATACGCTCTACATAGTGCTTCATGGCCATTGAATAGAGACAGCAGCTGTTTCAGCTACACACCGGTATGGCGGTTTTTGAAAAATACATATCAGTATCGAAATTGAAACCGGTATACCATATGAACCGGTATACCGCCCAGCACTAATGCTAGTAGAGCAGAAACTACACACTTCAGCTTTAACTCAATAGCAGCCTACAGTCCAGATCCCTGAGAAACTCAGCCATTACAGACATCCAACGCTATCGGACATAGACAGACTTTGAGGCCCTGATGTTTACCTCCAATATTACCTGAAAGGAAATCCATGACCTGAGCGAAACCACCCGTTAGCATGTGAGCCGAGCAAAAACACATCAGCCGCGAGTGAGGGCAGATGCGAGAATCTCTGGGTAAACAGCATCTCAGTACCTCAAGTGAGGGGTCACAACACACCTGCTGTCCGTCAAAGTCACTTAAATCCCATCCTGCACCAGCTAATATAAGCTATTAGAGTGGTTAGGAATATAGATCAGTGTTAATATATGGCTCCTGTTGGATTATTTTTAATTCTGTTGGATTTGTCAGGGACAAGAGCACATGGATGAAACTGAACAGAAATTGGGAGAAAAATGGCTCCTTTGAATCACATCTGCACACTGGAGAAATCAAATGCTATTAAGAGGGATCTCACACCAGGCACGGCAGAGACTCAAGGGAACAGCGTATGCGCAAACAGACACCGCACACACCAAATCCAAGGCAGTTTCTCAGAAACCTTTTCACACCCATAACCAGGTGAGAGCTTGTGCTCCGTCGCACATGTGCAGATTTTCCGCATCTATTCCTGAACATCCTGGCGAACAACATCATTAGTGGTGTTTGCTAAGGCAAAATTACTATTATTCAAACTTTATAGCAGGTAACCATTTATGCTACAGACATGAATGATGCCTCAAATCCTGTGGGCTGCTGAGGAGAGCTGTGCTATTACTTTTCTAAGTGATTGGATTTACAATTTTGCCTGGTGGCTGATAAAACGGGTGGGAAAAAAATACCATACACTTATATTGTATATTGAAAGAGAGGCTCAAGCTATATTTAAAGACCAGAATATCACAGAGATTTAGGAGTAGGCTCTTAAAACTTGGTTTGCTCAGTAGGTTTAATATGGTACTATTCTTTAATGTTTAATACTTTTGAGCCGCTAATCTAATCTGTATGCTAAAAGTCTCATAAAGAGAAGATTCCCGGCATTTCAGTGGTATCACACTTGTCTCAGTGAATGTGATTATGTCATTAAGTTTTGATCAGCATTGATTCATCAAAGAAACCCATGCGGTTTGTTCCTCTGAGCCAAACAGGAATGATTGCTGATGCTTAGTCCCACCCCTGTGCCCAGATTGGTTGAATCTGTTAGCTACTCAAACAATAAACATATGTGTTGGTCTTCTGAACCACCAATCAGCATGTTTCTTTGGAAATTTGAACAAACGCAAAGTGAAAGTAGTTGCATGCTTGCATGCATGAAAACAAACACAAAATAACAGATTTGCATGAGAGCATTACTCATAAGCATAACTTTGGCATAATACAAACCAAAAACAAGTATAAAACAGTGGTACACATCGGATGAGGTGTTGAAATTTATGTTTTCAAACGAGTCGCTACACAATGTCCCGGTGGAATCGATTCCAACGGAGATAACTGGCACGGCCAAAAGTTCTGTTTCATTTATGTAAATACTTATTTAGTTTGTGAAAATCATTTGCACTGTTTTATTTTTGTTGCACAAGTCACTTTTGCTTCAGTGTTCTGTTTTTATATAACAATTTTCCTATTTACTTTACTTCCTGAACTTTTTTTTTTTTTGGACACATCTACATTGTCAGATGTAGAAAAAAAAAAAAAAAAAAAAAAAAAAATGCCAGTTTTCACTGAAAAGCGCCTCACTCAAAAAAAATGAACTTTCACTGTTGTTAGTTTCACTCAGACCATCCTTGTTCACATTACTTAACTCATATAACTACATGAACTTAATTTAACGTAGTTGTTTCTACTAAAAATGAGTATTGTCAGCTTTACTTAATAAGTGTTTGTTCAGTCAGCTTAACATTGCTGAGTGAAACACACAAATTAATGTTGACATAACTAACTGGACACTAGGTTGGGCATGCTTTGCAAGGGACTGCATTAGGAGAGTAAATTTAGGGATTAAAGTGTTATTTTATGTGTTTTTCAGTAAAGGGAAACATTTTGTTCATGGAATTTGTTTATGTTAGTGTTTAATGTTCAGTTATGTTGGACATTTAGCGGGTTTCTGTAATGTTTTTGAATTTTGTGGTTACCATTATGTGAGCAATCATATACGCATGTTTATAGCATGGAATTCCTGCTCTCAATTAAATTGAGTTTGTTCAATTAATTATTTTTTGAGTGCATTTTGTAGAGCAAATAGTTATTTTAATAAGGTAAATTAAGTCAATAAATGTGTTCACCTTACGTATTATGTAAACTGCACATATAAATATTATGTAACAGTGACAAATTCAAATGATTTGTCTTTACTCAAAGAAATTTTGTCAGCTTTCCTTGAATTTCTTTTGTTCATACAACTAAATTGTTATTTGTACAAATTACTCAATATAGTTGAGGGGAACCACTTGACACTACTTCTTCAAGTAAATCAAACAATTCATTTTTTTTGAATGAACACTGTAATAAATGGCTAAAACTTGCTTAGGGATTGTAACATGTAGACAAAATTTCTGGAAGTCTAAAACATCCAAATATAACTTTCTAAAGGAAAAAATCCAAACTCCAGGAGGTTTTGTTTTAGTTTAGAGTAAAAAAAAAAACATTTTGCTGGTGTTTTTCTTAATTCTGGAAAATTCATCCATTCTCAGACAAAATAAATGTAAAATTGGAACTTTAAATGAGCTAGATTAAAACTTCAAGTTCTCCTATTTAAAATGATGTATGGCACTTGATGCTGACTGCTAGAATGGGTTAGAAAAATAAAGAAAAGTACAGGTGAGTCAGGTGCCCCCAATATGATCTCTGTAGCTCTTTAAGGGTTAAATAAATACAGCCTTTGCTATTTGATTATCTCACTAAACCATTCTGCGATTTTGGTTTTATTTTTATTATTCGTGCAGCTCTAATTGCTAAGACAAAAAAAAAGAAAAGAAAAGCTTAGGTTGGTTTAAGATGCTTTTTCAGCATGACTGAGACTCAGCAATCCTAACTGCATAACAATACACTAAAACTACTCAGAACACCTTACCAACCACATAGCAACGACCTGGCAACCACCCTTGCCTCATGGCAGCGAGTTTCACAGGGGCAAGCACCACTCGCACTTTCTTTAGAAATTATTATTCTCTGCCAACTCATTAGATGTGCCTTGTGCCAGCCAAAGAAGTTTGTGCCAATCAGTTTTAAAACGAAAAAATCCGAGACAGGACACTGTTGTTGACAGGGAAAGCAGGTCCAATTTAAACTGAACGTAGAGGATGCTTATTTGAATGCAGAAATGAGCTGTCATCCTCCTGTTGTGTGTATGTGTGCGTGTGATTGTATTGTGTTCAGACGCCTCATGAGGCTGAGCTCTATTAAAAGAGGCCTGAAGCTTGTGTGTGTGAACTGCAGGAAGGATATGAAATCCACCAGAATCGATTAGGAGAGAAATCGAATTTGATGTGAAAATCCTAGAACATCACGTTACCCTATTGATAAAAATCTTTGTTCGTCAACTGCCTCTGCAGAAGAGTCCTACTGTCACAAAATCATTACAGTATGGGGTTGTGTAACTGGCTATAGCATTCAATCTTTCAGGGCAACTGCAAGCAATCAGATACCCTTCCATCACAGAGCACAAAAATTAGATTATATTCAAATGACACTGCAAGACTCCCCAAAGAATAGAAAATAATCAAATGGTTTGTCTTGTTGTTTCTCTAGACAGCAATGAGATTAAATGGCGACTTCATAGAAACTTCTACTTAATCCTCATCATTATATTGTGTCGTTCCAAACTAAAAACACTGTAAGATGTTAGACAGAATTAAGCATCGATTTATACTGTTCAGCTATAGAAAAAGCAAAAAATCATATCAATATCATAATAGTTTGGCAATATCATAAAAGTTTGTCATAAACTCAACTCATATTTGCCAAACTACGAAGTCAAATCTCAATATGAACCCAAATACTTCTGTAAACAGAAATATTTTTATTTGATACATCAAAAAAACATAAATGAGACACTTATTAACACTCCTAAACTGCAAAAAGATAAAATTATCAATTATTTTGACTTTAAATTTATATAAATCATGTTAGTCTTGTTTTAAATGTATAAATATATGAAATTAATAATAATAATAATTGTAATAATAATAATAATAATTTAATATTAAAGTAAATCAGAGCACAAGATATTAAAGCCTGCACTGAAAAGGCAGAGATCTCAATATGAAATTAATTATTTATCATAGAATTCTTCCAAAACCAATTATCTGAGCTATGCTATTTACATTAATTTTATAGCTCTGTACTTTTAGTGTATACATGTCTATTTTCATTTGGCATAAGGAATTTTAGACGAATTTTAGAATTTTAGACCATAGGCGTAATGGTTTTTATACTGTACAAACTGTACATTCTATTCCCCTACACTACCCCTACTCCTAAACCTACCCATCACAGAAAACATTCTGCATTTTTACATTTTTAATAAAACATTGTTTTAGTATGTTTTTAAAGCTATTTTAAATATGAGGACTCATGAAATGTCCTCATATTTCATGTTTATGTTGTAATACCAGTGTAATACCCATGTCATTATACAAATTTGTGTCCTCATAAATCAAAAAAACACACACACACACACACACACTGTACAAACTATATATTCTATCCCCTAACCCTAAACCTACCCATCACAGTAAACTTTCTGCATTTTTACATTTTCAAAAAACATCACTTAGTACGATTAATAAGCTGTTTTTCTCATGGGAACCAAAAAAAAAGGTCCCCACAAGGACAAGGGTTTCGGATATTGCCATCTTTTTAATTATGTAATAACATAACGTAGGGTTTACCTGAACCACACACACAGTCTGTGGTAGGCAGTCTAACCCCTAACCCTTAAATCCAGCATTCCAAAAGACCTCTAAAATCTTCTGCAAGTCGATACAAGACTTTTTCTTCTTTCTCTTACACACACGATGATGTGTGACTTCCTCCGTAAAGTCCTAGAGTTAAATACATCAGGAGAGGGTAATCTTATTTTGAAGTGTAAAGCTCCTTTGGGAGTTGTATGGTGCCATCTCCTCAGACCCCTAGAGGACCTGGAGCTCATTTAAGAGTGATGGTCCCTTACTGCCTGTGTGCAGGAGACTGCATGGGGAAAGTGTAAAATCATTACTGAAGTTCGGTACCACAGATTTAATATTTCTGCCAATATATAAAACTAATAAACTGGAAAAAATGAAGATGCAAAGGGAAAGAATGCACATGAAAGGAAAAAAATATATAAATAGGATCTATTTAATATTGTGATTGTCTCTCTTAGATTGCAAAGAGATTACATGAAATGCTAGCCAATATTTAAAATAAATACATGTTCACATTTTCTCTTGCCTTTTTTTTATTAACAAAGTTCAGGATAATCAACCCAATCAGCATGAGAGGAGGCCGGCTATATATATAGCAGACTTTCCTCTGTCCCACAACAGTCCCTCACTCTTGATTATTCCTATCCCAGCTAGGAACAAGGGGAGTACTCTGGGTTCGGGCCAAACCGATTACATGTAAGTGCAAACTCGTGAATATATACACAGATGAGCCAAAACATTAAGACCACCTGCCCGATATGCTGTTGGTCCTCCACGTGCTGCCAAAACAGCACCGACCCACAGAGAAATGGACTCTACAAGACCCCTGAAGTTGTCCTGTGGTCTCTGGCACCAAGAAGTTAGCAGCAGATCCTTCAGGTGGCAAGGTGGAGCTGCCATGGATCAAACTTTTTGGTCCAGCACATCCCACAGATGCTCAATTGGATTGAGATCTGGGGAATTTGGAAGCCCTGGCAACACCTTTATCATGTTCCTCAAATTTAAGTTATGCGTAGGACTGTTTTTTTGTCCTGTTCCCACTTAAAATTCACTCTGTGTTCACCCGCTATCTGCCAATAATGATTTTCTTCCCGACCCAACAGATCCTGCTAAATTTAGATCTCGTTTCCAGAATCTCACATTTAATGTCACGATCCAAACTGCTTCATTTTCTTTATGGAAAATTAGAATTTATCAATTTATTTCTTATGATTTCAGTATATGCTTTCATGAGACACATTCAGTTAGTATTGTACCTTTAAAGGGATATTTCACCCAAAAATGAAAATTATCCCATGACTTACTCACCCTCAAACCATCCTAGGTGTACATAACTATCTTCCTTCAGATGAACACAATCGGAGATATATTTAAAAATATCCTTGCTCTTCCAAGCTTTATAATGGTAGTGAAGGGAAGGCCAGATTTTGAAGCCCCAAAAAATTCATCCATCCATTATAAAAAATAATCCATATAGCTCCAGGGGGTTAATAAAGGCCTTTTGAAGCGAAGCGATCAGTTTTTGTAAGAAAAATTAAAACTTTATAAATTCAAATAACTAGCTTCTGGTGGATGATCGTATGCATACCACACAAGTAGACTTGCGCCAAATGAGTCACCCCTGACGCGATGTATGACGTAGGTGTATGATTAGAGTAAGTTTAGACGCCTTTCACGGTTCAAACAAATAGGGCTGGGCAACAAACCCAAGCTCCTCTTCTCTTATATCGAAATCCTCCAACATTTCTCTTTAAAAATTATCATTTTAGACTTCTAATTCGTGACCGGTGTATTGTTTTGCTCTATCCTCTGCGCTTCCACGTTCGTCATTACGCCATGTGTCGGGTCAGAGGTTACTCTTCTGCCGCAAATCGATGCGTACAGCCATCTGCCAGAAGCTAGCAAATGAGTATTCATAGAAAGACAGATTAGCATTTACGGAGAAATTCACAGATTCACACGAGGGAAAAGAGAGAGAGATTTTTGTGAAAAGGTCTTTGCACTTTGTTGTGTATCCTCTGTCATGTGACATTAGAAAAACTGAACCCGACTGTCACACTGACCTATTAATAAGAGAGACTGATTACTGTCATTACCATAACACAGTGTGTGTGTGAATAATCAGACCGCAGGAACAGACCTTTCCCTTGAAGCTTAAGAGTTTCCACCTCAGAACTGCAACCATCAACATCTTGAACTCAAGATGATAAGATCTCACCTTCAGAATTACAGAAAAGAGCGATTTGTGGAAAAGATGTTAATGGCTGTTTTCACAAGCATAAAATGCCGCCAAGCTGTCGTGAACAGCTGTGTAGACTCATGTGCCAGCCTCCGTGTGGCTTTCACATCATGATTTGGTTAAAGTCATCCTGCTTCCAATTATCAGCTAAATGTCAGAGTCACACCATCCATCCATAGAGAAGAAGACAAAAAGCACAAAAGCAGAACAGACTGGGTGTGATGGCCACAGTCAACAAGTGGAAGAAAAGCAGAGAAATGTGACGCCTTCTGAAGCCGAGACAGACTGATGTACTGTAGTTCACCTAGAAATATTAGGTCAACAATGGCTTCGTTCCAAAACCTAGTGAGCTGCCTTCTGTCTACAACCTACATAGGTATCGAACTAATATTGAACGACATAAGTAACTGATTTGGAACACTAAAAAACTGGTGTAGAAACAATTTTCAATTAGAAATGGCTAGTAAATTTAACAAATAATTACAAGGACTCTGCAAGTAACATGACATTTTGAAGTAGAAAGACTAAGTACTTTATTGTAAAACATACTTCAATAATCTTTTATTTACTATTTATTTACTTCGGAAAATATATATTTTTTTTTACAGTGTAGGCAGCAACTAACAAAAATATGTTCTAAAAATGTTTTGTTAATGTACCCATTAAGTTATGAAAAGTTATTTTTCAATGTTCTCTAAACGTCCAGGGCTGGATTTCCCGATAACATTGTCTCTTAGCGCGCTACGAAAGGTTACCAGCTGCAGCGGTGGAGCTGAATTGGTTGACATCGATGGCTCACAAATCGATAATTCCCTCTATGCTAGGGCTGCTTCACTGCGTTATGTGAGAAAGCGGTGGTCTTTATAAAAGAAGCACTTCAGAAGTAGAAATTGCATTTATCAGGACTCGTGGGATCTTATAAAAATAATCCAAATTGCAAACTAAATCTATATTGTAATTTATCTATATTCTGGGGGCTCTATATTATAGGCTCTATATTATAGCCCCCATCGTGAGTTTAAGGCGACCGTTATTTTGGAACATTATTTTAGAACGTATTAATTCCTTGGAGACGTATCATGCAGCTGACAGATACCTGTATGTAGGTATCACGTTCATTTTGTTTTCCCTTTTTTATTCAAAATATTCACAAACTTTTTAACTATATCATGAATTATATGATATATTCCGATTGTAAAATATGTGGAAGTGAATGTGTTTTGTCACGTGATGAGTTTGCACCGCAATTCAGAGCTATCGGATTTATGAAATTTTTCCCTGAAACAGGCTACATAAAAGTAAGTGGTCGGTGAACTGCGAGAAGAATAGAGTAAACTTTGTTTTATACACAATGTGTAGTTGTAATATACTGTATGACAAGCACTGAGCGCATCTGTCTCTGGCTCAGTGCCAAAGCACGTTTGAATTTAGCAGTGACACACTGACCCCCGGTTTCACAGACAAGGCTTAAGCTAGTCCTAGACTAAAATGCATGTTTGAGCTGTTTTAACTGAAAGTAACTTGTACTGACAGATCTTAAAATATGTCAGTGCCATTGTTTTGTCTCAAGATGTACACCAGTAATGTTTCTTTCTAAGGTACGTTTATAAAAGCTACTTAAATACCCTAATTGAACTAAGGCCTAATCCTGGCTTAGGCTAAGCCCTGTCTGTGAAACCGGGCCTGAACGTTCTAATCACACCGGTGTGATCATATGCGTTAAAGGGTTAAAATCCTAGAAAAAGGGTAGATGGGAGGGGGGGTGGATTGAAACTGAGGGGGCACAAATCAGATCTGATTTTGCCCCTCTTTGCGTCAGGCCTGAGTTGGACAAAAGATCTAAAAGCTGCTGAGTTTGCTGCTGTGGCAGGCAATTTTTTTTTTTATAATTGCAGCTTCTGACATGGTAGCCAGGGGACTAAAGTTTTCATGGATGAAATAGTGCACATACACTAAATGGCACCGTGTTTGATTTAGCAAAACTATTCACTGTATCTCTGCCATAGTTTGACCAAACTCCCCACTACAATCATTCCCTTTAAATACACTCCTAAGCCTTTACTGCCTAATGGTTTGCCAGCTGATGTACCATTGGATAATATAATTAAAAAGCTAACAACCATCAGTGTAATGACAATTTTATTCTTTGCATCTTTGCATTTTATTGTTTGCCATTAGCCTAATTGAACACTGGGTGTATTACAACTTCAGAATTATTTTCGTATAGACTGTCAACAGTGATAAGGTATAGCTAAAGGCCGGGATACACCAACCCGACGTCAAAGAACTAGCGGCAACGAAAGCCGACGGTGTTGATCATGCTGATCACGTTCTTTATTCCACTCCGCTCATGTTATTATGAAAATATTCGTGCATTCGCATGCTCAGGTAAGATGACGTAAAATTAAAACAACCTTCTGTCTGTGCCGTCATTACTTATTTGCTTGCTTTCATAACTTTTGCTTATATTCTCGTGAACTGACTCGTTTGCTATACTGAACAGCCAATTAGAGTGCTCTCTCTCTCCGATGGCCCGACGCCGATTCATGTAGAATCGGCCAAAAAAAAAAGCCGATGAGGACCAACTTCAGCCGACGGTGCGGAAAACACTGAGAAAACTTAGTCGGCCGACGCACAAAAACTGCCCGACGACCGACCGTTGGCTTGGTGTGTTCCGGGCTTAAGAGTGGTCCAGACCAACCTTACGAACGT
Source organism: Mylopharyngodon piceus (assembly GCA_039654765.1). NCBI lineage: Eukaryota > Metazoa > Chordata > Actinopteri > Cypriniformes > Xenocyprididae > Mylopharyngodon > Mylopharyngodon piceus. The sequence goes on from CM077450.1 coordinate 25,155,555, forward strand.
ATGACTTACGGAAGGTATACTTAACTAAGAATGTTTTGGGAAACACTTATTAACGTTAAGGTATGGCTTAAGGTATAATTTAAAAACAACACAGAGTTAAGAAGGTTTCGGGAAATCCAGACTAGTATTTTAAATGTTTTAAAAACATTTTTTTCTTGGTTATATGAACTTTAAAGGAACATTCCATTTCATCATTTTGCAAACATTATAGGAACTTTACTTTTGAATGTTCCCGAAACATTTTGAAACAAGTAGAAACATTTAAAAAAATGTTAGATGAACACCCAGCTAAAATGTTTTAGAAAAAAAATGTTCCATGAACGATTAATATAAATAATGTTTCTGTGCTTACATTTGGGTTTCAAGTGCTTTGATTGCCAAGAAAAGCACTATATAAATGTAACAAATTATTATCAATTAATGAATTATAATTGCTGACTTGTAACTTGTAATGGAGTAATTTTCTCTGTAAGGTATCTGTACTTTTACTCAAGTATGGTTTTCAGGCACTCTTTACACCTTTGCATGTTGCTAAGCTAACATGATACTCTAAAGCTGAAAGTATACTTAGATTTTTTTTTTTCTTTTAACGCACAGCCTTGGAAAGTATACTTCATTTGACTCGTGCATGTACCCAGGTGTTCGACGCATGTGCAGTTTTGAGCAATCTCTCGCCACGAGTTACAACCTCTGTAAATATATTTGTATTCTTTCATGTTAGATTTGTACAAATGAGGGTACTTTCTAACCTTTTAGCACAATCTCTCGTCTATGAAGGCCTCCATTGTCGCTGTAGCTTGCATGCGTTCTGGCCTGTTCTGTTTATGCAGTTTTTCTTCGACTACCTTGCAAATTGACGCCCCCAGGGCATGGTTGCCACCTTGTGGATAAAGCAATTACTGCAAGAAAAATTAAATGCACATGTGCGATCTGCGTGTACAAAGTACTCTTCTGATGACAAAATTTGCGTCACCTGCATTGTACGCTGGCCCTCATGTACGCGAGGTGAAGTGAACTTTGGCCTTAATAAGTATACAAACATAGAACACACATATTGGGTTAAATAATACCACAAATAATGCATTTTTTTATGGGATTGCATTCTCTGTGAAAGACACTTGTAATGCTGTCTTTAAAAAAGGGTACCTTAGAATTCAGTATAACTATGCTGCTTACCTTTTAGAACAGCATTTGTGCTGAGAAAGCCATGTTGCCTACATAGGTAGCTTGCTAGATTCTGGAACACAGCCACTGACGTGAATGATTTTTATAAGCCCAATAAGTTGCTACTCAATCAGCAGATGGATGGAGTTATCTCAGTGTGATTGAGTGGAGCTTGTTTTTCATTTGTTTTCGGGAGACGTTTTTAATTTTGGGAGGTTGTGCAGGTCTAATAAGAGGATGATTAGAGAGGACGGGACGAATCAGTCAGACCCGAGACAATTTAATGAAAGTAAAGATCTACAGCACAAGCCAATATCTACCGCTCACTGAGGAGGAGACTCAGGAAAAAAAAAAACAACAACAGTTGCTGTCTTGAACAACTAGGGATGAAATACAGGTGACTAAATTGTTATCTGCCAGTATTAGAATTACTTAAATGTTCAGCATCTGTGTGATTAGACCCATATTGCATTTAGATAATATCATAATAATATTAAGGCTTATTATGTGGCTGGAACTGGAATACATGCCATGGTTGACCAATCAGAATCATTTCGCTGGTCAAATATACTTTTACTCTGACTTTTAGACTGTTACAAAAAGATTTCTATGTCAAATAAATGCTGTTCTTTTGAACTTCCTGAAAAAAATGTATCACAGTTTCCACAAAAAGTAGCACAACTGTTTTCAACATTGATAATAATAATAAATGTTTCTTGAGCAGCAAATCAGTATTAGAATGATTTCTGAAGGATCATGTGACACTGAAGACTGGAGTAATGATGCTGAAAATTCAGCTTTGAATCACAGGAATAGATTACATTAACAGGAATAGATTACAATAAAATGTTTATATTCAACATGCTTGGCTACTCTAAAAATGGCATCACATTTTATATTGGATATTTAGTGTGAACTAAAAACAACAACAACAAACAAAACAGTTATTAATAGATTCATAATACCTGCATCGGCCAAAATTTCTAAATATGTTCATACCTAACAAAAACTACAAAGATGGATGCAAATGCAGTGCTGCTTATATATTTGGATGTGTTTTGTTTAGAAGTGAGATCTGGTCTTCTTTCTAACATAAAGAGAAGATTTAAAAGTCCAAAACTCCTGAAATAAACTCTTGAGAATAAAGAGGAACGGAAATAACAACAGAGCAGGAGGAGAGAGATGTTCTCCTGCCAGCAGAGAGATATCAATCAGGCCTTCATCCAGGACCTGGCAGGGGCCGCTGAAGACACACAAATGCACACACGCGCACAGACAGACTCACACACGCGCATGCACACATACACACGACTCTTACAGTGTGGGTTCGCTAAGATTTTTTATGTTTTTGAATGAAGTTTCTTCTGCTCACCACGGCTGCATTTATTTGATAAAAAAATACAGTAAAAACAGAAATATTATTAACTTAAATTAAAATAACTGATTTCTATATTAATTTTTTTTTAATAATATAATTTATTCATGTGATGCAAAACTGAGTTTTCAGCATCATTACTCTTCAGTGACACATGATCCTTCAGGAATCATTTTAATTTAATTAATTTAATTTTTCTTTTCAGGATTTATTGTTAAATAGACCCCAAACCCCAAACGGAGGTGTACACTACTGTTCAAAAGTTTGGAGTCAGTAAGATTTTTTTTTTTTTCTTTTAAAGAAAGTAATACTTTTTATTCAGCAAGGAGGCATTTAATTGATCAAAAGTGGGAGTAAAGCCTTCTATTTAAAAAAAATATATATACATATATATTCTTTTAAACTTTCTATCCATTAAAGAATCCTGAAAAAAAAAAATCACAGTTACCTCAAAAATATTAAGTATTAATTATAAATATTTTCAACATTGATAAGATTTATTTTTTCTTGAGCAGAAAATCAGCATATTAGAATGATTTCTGAAGGATCATGTGACACTAGCCTCTTTCAAACAGCAATCCTGTTAAACAACCATATAATTACCAGAACGCCTTTTCTGGTAAATACAAAAATGTGCCATTTACACAAGAAACGTGTTCCGTCTTTTTACCGGTAAGAGACCATTCACACATCAGTACCAAAATACCGGCAAACTCTGTGAAGTCAATCATCGGAAATGACCGGTAATGACGGAAATGACACTGAACTGTTTTCCTCACGCACCTTGTTGAGAAGCACTTTAGTTTTATTTTAGTTTCTTTTTCTTTTTTACTTCTGAGTGACAGACCTAAGGGGATGATCACACAGAACATGGATTTGCTCTTAAAAACGTGAGACATAATAGTTGCTATAGTATTGCAGTTACTGTAGTATGCAATAGTAACTGCAGAGCCGCAGCGTTGATGAATTGAAAAGAAGGCATGGTCTCGCGTGACGGTCAGATTTTTGTCTAGTGTATGTTTCCAACAGAACATTATGATTGACATCTCATGTCAGTGCATTCTGACCTTGTACGTGCTCATGCCGGTAATTTTCATTCTTTGTTCACACACAGCATCATACCAGTAATTTGATGGTTAAACTTCTGGTAAATTGGAAGAACCGATTTACTGGTATTTTTGAAAAGTATCTTTAATTTACTTGTAATTTACCAGTAGTAAAGACTGTATTTGTGAAAGGGGTTACTGAAGATTGGAGTAATGGTTGCAGAAAATTCAGCTTTGCCATCAAAGGAATGATTTACAATTTAAAATATATTCAAATGGAAAACAGGTTAAATTGTGATAATATTTTCAATATTACTGTTTTTACTGTATTTTGAGCATAAGAGACTTGTTTTAAAAAAAAATTAAAAAATCTTACAGACCTCAAACTTTTGAACAGTAGTATATACTATATACCAGTATTTGGGCCTTGTGGGAAATTTGTTCACAGTGAAGAGAGGAAGTCTCATGTGAAGTCTCCAGCTCAAACAGGGGTAGCACGGCTGATGTTTTCAATATTGCTAATTTAACCGCTAGTTGCTAGGCAACCATACATCCCTTCCATCCCAAAATTACACAAAATGCAATTAGCCACAGACTCTTCATGCATGCAAAGTTTGGTGAGTGTTCATCATAGGGAACAAACATTATAGCTGTTCAATTAGGAAGAATAATAAAAATAACAGCAGAAGAAAAGCAAAAAGAATATAGTAGACGCTGGATTCTAAATTGTTCAAATAAATACCTTCTTTAAGCATTTAATTCATATGCATGGCATCAGTGATGACATTCACATGCAAATATGGACTAGAACTAAACACTGCTGATGCAATGCAAGCAAATAACGAGGATGAGCAATACTTACTATTATCTCACTATATTTAGACAGAAAGAGCTCATGTTGAGCTCCAGAACAAACATATTACTGAAACAGAGCATGTTTTAAGAGACTTTAAACACACTGACCCTGCTACGAAATCCCACTACCCAAAACCATCCAAATATAGTTCACTGTAGTTCAAGATGGCCAAAAAGTAACATATTTTTAAAGTGTTTTTACACATATAGGGCCCTATTTTAACAATCTAAGCGCATGCTGCAGGTGCATATAGGGCGTGTCCGAATCCACTTTTGCTAGTTTAATGATGGAAAAAATGGTCGGTGCACCAGGTCCAAAAGGGTTGTACCTAGTCTCTTAATGAGTCATGGGTGTGTTTTGGGCGTAACGTGCAATAAACCAATCAGAGTGTCATCTCCCATTCCCTTTAAAAAGCCAGGTGCGCTTGCACTATGGCTGATTGCTATTTACATGGTGGAATATAGACACCCTCAACCTGACGAGTCAGTTTAAATACATGTGTGTATTGCCACGATTGGTCAAATAATAAGCCAATTTCATTCGTCACTTCTGCAAATAAGTAATTCTGATACATGCAATGACTATCCATTATGACATGTAGGCATTTTTATCTTTATGTACACAATAATAACCTTTTACATTATAATCCTTTGATTTTTAATATTTGGCATGTTGAGTGTATGTGCGTTCTGCATTGTGCATTGACTTTAGACTAGGTTTTTGTTGGTCAATGGCGCAGTCGTTTTCAGTTGCCTCAAAATAGCAACACGCCAACAATCCACCTGAACACACCTCGTTTTCAGACCAGCACGCCCATGGGCAAACAGATGGGCATGAGTGCATTTGCTATTTAAACAACGTGGCGCTAGTCTTTGGTGTAAATAAGCTTTTTTTTAAAGCATTTTTTTTTCTCTTTTTTTTCACTTAGCTGCAATATATAAACAGAACCTGTTGTCCAACTGCAATTTGCGGACTTAAAGTGCTTTAAGTTTAAGATATTATGCTTTATCCTCCATCTCCATCTACATCAAAGAGTTCTCACCTTTTGGTTCTAGTCTGTGAGAAGCAATACTGCAATACGTATCAGCTGTATGCAAAGTGACTCACATTTGGTTTTCAACCATTGAAAATGGGTACAATTCACCAATTTGGACATGGAGTTGTATTGAGATCCCCATATCAATGGGATCAAACCATAAAGGGCCTTGGAAATGAAGTTTTCAAAAGAAAAGTTTGTTAAAAACCAGAATCTAAAATCATACTGAGATATCTTTAATACTTTTTGAATTACAGGCACGCAAACAGTATAAAAACAATATTTATGGCACTCAGACAGTTCTATGCAATTGTTTTGACAGAAAAAAATGAGATACATTTCTAGTTTTAATATTTGTTCTTCAGCTTTTCCTCTTTGAAAGGGAAAAAAAAAAAAGTCTCAGCTGTATGCAAAGTGACCCATATTTGATTTTCAACCACTGAAAATGTGCACAATTTACTATTAGAGACACATTGAGATCCCAATATCTCTGGAATTGAACCATATAGGGCCAAAAGTTAGTTAAAAACTAAAATATAAAAGGATATTTAGATATCTTTAATACTTCTTGAGTTACAGGCATGCAAACTTTGGGCAAAAAAACAAAACAAATGAAGTGCCTTCTCCCATTTTTGAACTGTCACCGTTGGCATATAATGCAACAAAGATTGATAAGTCAACAGATTTTACAAATAGACCTACCAATCTCTGTGTAAATATAAAAAAGTGCTGCTGCCATCTTTCTAAAGTTTTACCCCCCTGTAATTTGGCTCCAGATCTCAAGTGAAATTTGTAATTTTGACCCCCTCTACAAAATTGTAGATTAAAAAAAAATAATAAAATCAAAAATTTGAGCTGGGGAAGTTTCTGAAATTTGGTTGATTTTATCATGGAATTACCCTATTTTATCCAATATGAGACACATATGACATGCACATGAAAATGTACTGCAAAGCATGTTGCTACGTGGTTGATAGGGTGTTCTGAGTGGTTGCTGACTGTCTAAATTCAAGCGTGTATAGTTATGTTTATATGAATGTTTTATTTTGTCATAAGTGTTTCCCCAGCAGAAGAGAAATTATCTGTGTGCTTTTGCACTGATAATAGTCAAACCCTGATCTAAACTTAAATTGGCCAGTAAAGTGACTCTGATATTTTTCTAAGAGCTGAGGCTGTCCTGAACTGAAATCCTTGCCACACAGAACCCTGAAGGACCCTGGGGTCAGATGGACTCTAATATTTCAGATGCCTTGAGATATATTTAAAATAGGTCACTTTTGATGACCAGATATAACGTCTAAGATGCAGGGATCAAAGTACAGCCAGAAGCTCAGACCAAATGTATTACCACAGCAACTGTGCTCTGATTTCAGTCCAAACATGCAAAGGCCTTTAATGAAGAGGATCGTCTCTGATACGGGATCTATTTAAGTATCTCTCATATACAGCAGAACATAGACTGCCAAGATCTCTGTGCATTTGAATTGATCCAAAATGTCAAGTGTTTATATAATCTCATCCTGACTCTTTTCCTTTTCCTCCCACAAGCAATTTCTCTCTGTCTCCCTCACCCATCTAGTGTGTACTTTACTAGCAGCTCCGTGTTCCTTCCGAAATGAAGCCACTGCGACCAAAACAAGAAAACAACACCACTCCAGTATGTTTCTCTAACATTAAGCTCACGCAACTTTGCCCATGGTTTTGTCATCTGAGACATTTTTCAAAAAATCACAAAATTGTACCCACAACAGACTTCATTTTATCACAATTCACTAGTACCTCAAACAAGAAAAGTTGAAATCAAATGCAGCAAGCCTGTTTGTTGCTGCTGGGTTTATGTGGCTGCTTTAAATGCAAAAGGCCCTTCTAGTTTACTTGGTCTACCATCATACATGTGCCTAAAAGTGTTTCTGACATCAATACAATGCACAATCCATGTTGCGTTAAGCTATAAGCATGAACTCTGTGGCTTCTTCTGTTCCACCACACATCAAATCTTTATAAATTTGCAGAATAAAACTGAATATATTTCAAAACAAGCACTTTATAAAACTGTTATGTCATGTACAATGTAATTTCAGTTACTGTGCACTGAAAAATACATCCACAGGACTCAACAATAAGGATTAAACAATTGTTTTTTTTGAGTCGAGGGAGGGAGGAGCCATGGTGGAGACTTGCCTGAAGACACCAGGGGGACGATGGACATGGAGACCTGGGCACAGACGAAGAGACAGCGAGACCGGGCGACACCAAAGGTCCTGGAAGCCAAGGCGGAGGTGCAGTTACGAGTGTTCGAGGTGGAGCCAGGGTGCCAAAGGGACTGAAGTGGAGCCAGTGTGATTGAGGACCAAGGCAGAGCCTATAGGGAAGGTAGAGCCATTGGAGCCGAAGGGGTGGAGGGACAAAGTGTAGTCTATGGCTTAGACAGAGCGACATCTGACCAAGGCAGAGCCGGAAGGGATGAGGGAGCCAGGTGCAGCCGTAAGGAAGATTGTCCCAGGTGGAGCCGAGGGAGAAGCCAAGGCAAAGTCGACTGGTCGATGGGCCAAGGTGGAGTGATGGGATCGATGGCTGGACAAGGAGCCAGGGGATCCTCTTGACGTGGCGGCACTGGAGACCGTAAGGCAAATCCACACAATAGAGTGGTGTCAGAGGAGGAGCCAAGGGGCTGAAGGGAACCAGTAGAGGAGGGGCTGAGGATCTGTCTGAACTTGCAAGAGGAGGCGGGAGAGGGAGGCTGGGTGGGAACTCAGGAGACACAGGAGACCCAGCAGGGGGCATAGGAAACTTCGATCTGGGCAGAACCAGCAGAGGCACAGGAAATTTTGAGCTGGGTAGAACCAACGAAAACACAGGAGACTTTGAGCTGGATGGACCAGCAGGGGATTAATATAGACATCCTCTTCCAACTCATAATAGCATGCGGAGGTCAGCTTCAGCTCACCCTCAGTGGTGGGAGTATGGTGGAGTCTTCCTCCATTCCCTCAAATTCCACAAGTAATGTGGAATGATGTTGCCGTCTCACACACCTGGTCAGACGATCCGTCGGGCTCGGGCTCTGGGACGATCCTTGGCTCAGTCCTGACTGCTGGAGCTGTGATCGTGGCAGGCTCTAGCCCTCCATCTGCGGTGGGCTCTGGCGCCATGTCCGTGCATCGAGGTGATGGCTGGCTGGGCTCTGGGTCTGGAGTGGGGCTGGTGATGTCCTCCGCTGGGCAGATGGTGAAAGCGATGGTGGGGGCGTGCCTTGGAGCTTGGCTCGCTGAGGCTGGTGGTTTAAAAAACACAGAGCGAGCGGTCCGGAGAGTAATACCAAATCCAAAAAGTCTCTGGTGTGGTCCTCCAGGGATTGGTCCTTCTGCTCGAGGCAGAGCAGTTGGACGGCAAACAGGTCCATATGTGAGGGGAGAGAGGGAAAAAAAATGCTGCAAAAATCCTTTCTTAGGGTCCAGTATTCTGTCACGAATGGCGCACGATGAAAGGATTATGGAACAAAAACAGTCTTTAATTTTAAATCCAACTCAGAAATACTCAGGAGATTAATGGAATGGGCAAAATAGCACAACCAAGTTAACATTGATGATACCGGACAAATAAACTTAGGAAACTCAGGGCTTAAATATGTGGGGAGTAATTAACGTGAACAGAAACAGGTGGGGGATAATATATGAACATTGTTTGTTGGATAACATTGGCCAGCTGTGAAATAACATTGTTTAAAAGTAAATACACACACACACACACACAAAAAAGGGGTATATCACCATTATATCCACCGTATATACACGTATATCACCATTTAGCCAAAAAATACAAGGTATGATTTTTTGTCCATTTTGCCCAGCCTTATTAACATTCAGTTGTGAATTCTGCTTGTCAACTTGTCAGGTAGGTAAAAGTATATTGACTAACATACACAGGGTTTTGTCAAAATTGCAATAATTACTTGTGATAGCCTTGATAACATCAATACGAATGTGTTGAAAATTACAAACCAAATAGGATTGGCTTTGTACGTTATCATGTTCCAGCACAAGTGTTTATAGGGCTTTATTGGAGTTTCTGAATAATATGCAGGTAAATGTGTCTGCCTCTTTTGCTTTTTGTATCACTGCCTCAACAGATATACTTGTTCCTGTTTTGCTTAAGTGGCCCAGAGGGTCCCTTCGGCTGTTTTGCCTCATCACAGTCTGCTAGAGCGAGAAACTAAAAACAAACTAATTATTTAAACATACAAGCGAACTGAGCAAAATATCCATTTAACTGCTCTCTATTACTGCAACTACATTTCCCAGCAGGCCTCTGCCTCGATGCACTTTCCTGAGCCAACACACAGATGCTGAACAAACTCTTTGACCCATGGAATGGGCAGAGGGGAGGGAGGGAGAGAGAGAGAAGGGGAATGGAAGAGGATGGAAGGAGGAAACAGACAGTAAACTCGCATGTAGTAGCCAACACCTGTCGTACCAACAAACAGACAGTGTTGTCAAACGCTCCGTTGAGCGCTACAGCAGTGAGTGGCTCCTTTTAAACGCATGATGTGGTGTAGCATCACCTGCACGCAGATACAGTATGTGATAAACGGCCCCAGCGTGCCTCCAACACAAAAACACCATCTGTGGCTCCAGCGAGAGCACACTAACACACGCACGATTTCAGCTTGGAAACCAACAAGTATCTGCCTATTGAGCTTCAGACACCAGCATGACGTCTAGGAAGTTTGATACAGAACTGAGCATCTAAAAAATTCACTTTTGAGTCACATTAAATCAATTATACCAGAATTTACCAACCTTTTTATCAATTGAACCCAAGGTTTAGCAGGTTAGCACAGGCAGCCCCTACTGGTATATGTCGTAACTACACTTTTCTGGGGCAAAAAGCATCTTTATTTATTGAGGGCCATTAAAAAGTAGCTGTGTATTCTGACAAAATACTTTTTTTTTTTTTTCAACAAATAATTCACTATAACAGGGCTATTCAAGTAGTTTCATTCGAGGGCCGGATTATCAAATCAAAAAGTTGAGGAGGGCCGGGGTTTCTTATTGGTAAGAATTATTTTATCTATAATTATTATAGGCTTAAATGAAAATATTCTGACAGTGAGACTTGGTAACCACAGGTAAAACCATACATGGCTACTCACTAGTACCACTGTCAAATGATATTATATTATATGTTATATAGGCCTATGAAAAAAACGCCTAAACACAAGTAAAACCTACACACACCTTCACAAAGACATGAATTATATATTCCCCTACCCACCTAATAAATATATTGCAATATAAATGGCTATAACATGGTAATCAATATAAATATTCCACATTTCCACAATCCATGGTAAGTTACTACAGTTCATTCATGGTAAATGTAAGTAAGTGTGGTGATTTTGGGTTTAAAAGTCTTCTATCTTCATTCATGGCACGTTTCTCCTGTTTTCCTCATTGTTGGGAATGTTGAGGCTGTTTCATCCGATTTAAAACTAGTTTAATCATCGAGTGTTTTGTGGTTTGTAACCGAGAGGTGTGTGTCGAATTGAAACGTTTCTTACTGGATGTCGCAACGCTGTTTAATAATGGTGACCAGGAATAAACGCAGCTCCTTTAAGCTTTCGTTCCGTTATCCACTGGGCCGTGCTGCGTAGTTCAAAGTAAACGAGTGAAACACCTGAAAACAGCGCTATTTGTTCTGTATTTGTTGTTACTGACCGAGAAACAACTTCAGATGATTCAGTGACAGAGCGGTCCGAACGAATCCAAATAGTTTCAGATCATTATGCAAGCGTGTTTGGCCAATTCACGGAGAGAAAGAATCGAGACAAAAGAATGATTAATTCACGAATGATTGGTATCGCTGGTTCAATTGACAGAAATACGGGACACACATAATAACTGCTGAAATATTTCGCACGGAAAACGTTTCTCAGGTCAGTCGGAGGAGCGTGCATGGTACGAACAGTGCAGCTGCAGGCGCCACTGCGGCCACCCAACCCAATCACATGAGAATGCATATCAATAGTACGTGCGTGTAATCTCGTAGAAAATATACGGCAAAATGAGTTGGCGTGCATATGATACGCACTTTATGGCGTGCATATAAAACACTTGGTAGTCTTGGGTAGGATTAGTGGTGTGGGTGCCCTCGGGCCGGATGAAGATGATTGGCGGGCCGGACTTGGCCCGCGGGCCGCCAGTTGAATAGCCCTGCACTATAACATGCTAGATTTTTTTTTTATTTTTTTTTTAAAGCTCTTAAAAGCATGAAATGGACTTATAATGTTACCTGTCTGCTGCATTTGAAATCACAGCTCAGGATAATCACTAGTGAAGGGTTTGGGACTGTGGACGTCATTTTCTTTTCCTTTTGATTTATCATTTGTTGGATGAAAATCCATTTGAAAAGTAACAGCTCATCTCTCCTCAATATGCCACATGATTTGAGGTATTATTCATGTCCAAAACTATTTTTTTCTATGTAAGACCGATGTAATTGTACATATTAAAATCTATACACTACCAAAATATCATTTTTTTTTATTCAGCAAGGATGCATTAATTAATCAACAGTGTCAGTAAAGAAAAAATATATATATTTCACATAAATGCTGCTCTTTTGAACTTTGAACTTGTTTATTGAGCATCAAATCAGAATATTATTATGATTTCTGAAGGATCATGTGACACTTAAGACTGGAGTAATAATGCTGAAAATTCAGCTTTCCCATTACAGGAATGAATTACAATTTAAAATATATTCAAATAGAAAACAGTCATTTTAAATCATAAAAATATTTCAAAATATTACTTTTTTTACTGTATTTTTGGTCAAATAAATGCAGCCTTGGTAAGCATAAGAGACTTCTTTCAAAAACAATAAAAAAATAGGCAACGGCTATAAGTGTAAATAGTTGTTAGATTTATAGTGCAATAGTGGCAGATACTATTTTCACCTCATTGCATTGTAATATATTATTAAACAAAAACAGTGTGCAATAATAACAACATATTCAGTGTATATGATTATATTTATTAAAATCATAAGTGGATGCTGCCTTATTGGGACATTACTTATCCACATCCCTAAAGTCCTCCCCTACATCTCCTCCTGACCATACCCATTAGACACTTTATTTCCACATTTATAATATTTTCTTAATTTTTATTTAAAATAAACTCCTCTCCAAGCTGATATGTGATGGGAAAAGGGAGATGAATGAGTTTGAAAACAGACAATTGGTGGGCGGAGTTAATGTAAATAGCCTCTACCAACAAGGCGGGCTATTTGCACTTGGTGTAAATAGACACTCCGTAAAAAACATTACAGACTCCAGACTTTTCATCTGACATTGACATTTCTATCACAATATCCACAATTCCCTAGGGCTTTGTAAACCCCCAGCTGGGAAATCCTGAATCACACCACAGAAAATCAAATTAACTTCATAACAAAACGCATGCCAAACTTTGATCAATAGCAGAACAGACCACTCACAGGAAGCAGCATGCTTCAGATTCATCATGAGGAGATGATGGCACAGATACTTACCATTTGGACTTTCCTCATCAATGGTGACGATAGTGGCAGGTGGACCCGACCGTGACAACTTACACTCTGTCAGTAACAGAAAGAGAGAGAAATACAGTTAGACTCAAATCTGCCATCACCTTCATCACAACAACACATCACTCATTTCTCACTCACATGAGGATACATCTAGATTATGAACAGCGACACTAGTGTTAAATGATTTTACTGGGTGAGCAAGTAGAGTCAAAGAAAGAGAAGAGAGAAGCCTGTCAAATTGGCTTCATGATGTGATAGAGGAAAGAAAGGAGTCTTACCCTCATAGTGCCAGTCTGAGGGGCGTTAGTGTCAGCAGCAGTGAGAAGAGAAAAGAAGAGAAGAAAAGGAAAGATACATATGAGAAGAAAGACAGCCAGAGAGAGGAATACAGAGACTAATGTACAGTACAGGGCTGTGCGCAATTCATAACTGAACTGGGAGTGCCTTTTAAATACAAACCCAATTCCTGAATTTGAGAATTAAAGGGTTAGTTCACCCAAAAATGGAAATTATGTCATTTATTACTCACCCTTATGTCGTTCTACACCCGTAAGACCTTCGTTCATCTTCAGAACACAAATTAAGATATTTTTGATAACATCCGGATGGCTCAGTGAGGCCTCCATTGCCAGCAAGATAATTAACACTTTCAGATGCCCAGAAAAGTACTAAAAACATATTTAAAACAGTTCATGTGAGTACAGTGGTTCAACCTTACAATTATAAAGTGACGAGAATACTTTTTGTGTGCCAAAAAAACAAAATAATGACTTTTCAGCAATATCTAGGTCGATTTCAAAACACTGCTTCTTGAAGCTTCGAAGCTTTACGAATCTTTTGTTTCGAATCAATGGTTCGGATTGCGTATCAAACTGCCAAGTCACGTGAACTATTGAAATTTCGAAACACTTATGACGTAACAAAGCCTTGTTTACTGAAATCACGTGACTTTGGCGCTCCGAACCACTGATTCGAAACAAAAGATTCGTAAAGCTTTGAAGCTTCATTAAGCAGTGTTTTGAAACCAGCTATCACTAGATATTGTTGAAAAGTCGTTATTTTGTTTTTTTGGCGCACAAAAAGTATTCTCGTCGCTTTATAATATTAAGGTTGAACCACTGTACTCACTTGAACTGTTTTAAATGTGTTTTTAGTACCTTTGAAAGTGTTAATTATCTAGAGGCCTCACTGAGCCATCGGATTTCATCAAAAATATCTTAATTTGTGTTCCGAAGATGAACAACATGAGGGTGAGTAATAATTTTCATGACATAATTTTCATTTTTGGGTGAACTAACCTTTTAAAATGAAATTTTTAGTAATGCATTTCCCAATTTTAAAAACACTTTCTATAAAGGCCTCTGCTAAAAGACTAAATGTACATGTGTTTCATTTTTAGCATGAATACATAAATTTGCGATCATAGACACAGCACATGGGTTATTACATGAGGTATATATATAGTACAAAAAGTGATGTCTGACCTAGGAAAACTGGCTTCTTCGCACTTTATTCAACTTTATATTAAATATTTTGTATGCATGTTGTGAAGTTGTGTCTGGAGTGTAAAACTAATGTATGCGTTCCACGTTCCAACTGTCATGACGCAATGAAACATAATGAATTGTACAGACGTCATTTTTGGTCATACCAAGCTTGTGCTATTATTCCCAGCCTATAATTCATGAAATCACTATGTGATAAGTATTAGCTAGCTATATTATTAGATGTTATTTTGTGGGTTTTAGTGAAAGATGGAAAGAGCTGTCAATCAAGGAGGATATTGTTAAAATGCCTATATCTGGTCAATCGGTTTTGAAAATTGCTCATCTGCAGTGTGGCCAACATTTAGCTGTGCTTTACGACAAAAATTAAAATAGCTGTTTTCATGGTAGTATTTAATTTCTTTCACATTACTGAGCTGAAAGTACAGTGCAGACTTAAAGGGATAGTTCACCCAAAAATGACAAATTTGTCATGCCTCAAGTTGTTCCAAACCTGTATAAATTTCTTTGTTCTGCTGAACACAAAGGAAGATATTTGGAAGAATGTTTATAACCAAGCAGATCTCGCCCCCCATTGACTACCATAGTTGGAAAAAAAAAAAAAAAATACTCTAGTAGTCAATGGGAGGTGAGATCTGCTTGGTTACAAACATTCTTCCAAATATCTTCCTTTGTGTTCAGCAGAACAAAGAAATTTATACAGGTTTGGAACAACTTGAGGGTGAGTAAATGATGACAAATTTGTCATTTTTGGGTGAACTATCCCTTTAATGCACTTCATTCTAAATATCAGGAAATAAATATCTCAGAATAAACTCAGACTCAAGAATTGAAAAAGAGCAATTCTGAACCTTGGTACAGTAGCAGCCATTTTTACTGACCATGACACAGCAGTCTCACACACATACATCAACGATCTCACCCACACATCAATTAGCTTTAAGTGTCTGAGACGAATCACCTTACACTCTGAGTCATGAGGGCAAGAGATGCCAGAGGATACACACACAGCAGATACGGTTCCCCCTTTACCGTATGTCGCCTAACTCTTCTTACGCAACTAAGCACCAGTTGGCAGGTGAGAAGCAGGAGATTTTCTTCCTATTAATTATTGATCACGTCAGGCTTTTATCCTGATCAACTAGGGGTGTGAATATGAGTGAGTCAGCAGGGAATTGATTCAATTCACTGGCTTTCAGTTCGATTCAAAAGCAATTTTTGTAAAACCATTCAGAATGACTCGATTTTAACTTGATTATGACTTGATTCAATTCAGTGACCTAGAATTATAGTGAAGTTCAGTAAAGAATTCTGAGCTCTGAATGTAACTGCATGTATGGTAATCTATCATGATAAAACCCATCAAGTTACAACCTCATTATCTGTTACCCAAATAAAGGTAAGTGTTGTCAACATTAATGGAAAACCAGAGAAGATGTAGATTCTGTTACAGCCATTTGGGCAGTGAAATTCGGTATCCCGCTGGTCCATTTCAGGAAACCACATAGTTCATGAGGCTTCACTGCACCGTCTGGTTGGGGGGACACACATACTGAGAAAATATAGATCCTGAATGCACTGGGTATATATTGCTTTGGAAAGTTGCTTTGGAGAATTGCTTCTAGGAAATGAATAAAAGTAAATGTTTGCACTCAGATGGAACTATAGGATATTTTACAGTGCACAAAACATTAAAGTGATCATGTTGAACATAAAATTAAATGAAATTAAAATATTACATAAGATAGATAGATAGATAGATAGATAGATAGATAGATAGATAGATTGATAGATTGATTGATTGACTTTTTGATTGATTGATTGATCGATCAGAAACTCCTCCCCTGTCCACCAAGGCAATCTACTGAAACCAAGTAACAAAAACAGCTGGGGAAAGACTGTGTGTAAGCTCTGTTCATTTCACATGCAAATAAGGCATTTACACATGAGTCTTAAAGGCACAGAAGAAAAAACAGTCTGTTTATATCTAAAGGTCATAGAGAGGCTGGAAATGGGCATGATAAACTAAATTTAACTAGAACTGTTCCTTCATTGTATGTTCCTCATTTTGTTTTTCTCCTCTAATAACAAATTTGACCCTTTTGATCCCTAAATTTACAAAAATAATGGCTACTGTTGGAATTCTGTCAAAGCGCGCGCTTAAGTGTTCGCTAACTGCATAATTGCGTCAGTATATAGGTATGCGCGTCTAAAAACAATAAATGCCCACCAACATTATTTTATATGACAATTAAACAAAACATTATAGCGCACATTTATATTTGTTTAATCCATTTTAATTTAAAAATAAATTGTAAAACTATAATTTATTTTTTTAATTGTGGTCGTTATATTGCGTGGTTGAGAACCACTGATATAATACAATTAATGTAACATGCTTTAATATAGTTATAGCCTTGTTAGGATGAAATTTCATATTTATATAACTTCTTAACACGATTATAAGGCCGTACAGAGTAGTGCTTTTTCTTGCGTACGAGTGCTTTCAGTTGTTCCTATATTTTGTCGTAAATTTAGAATGATTTTTAGTACGAAATTTTTGGTGAATCGTGATTTGTGCTTAAAATCATTCCTATGCACATTTCACGCACAAATTTGTGCGTAGGCATGCTTATTGAATGAGACCCATTGTTTTAAATTCACTGCAAAATATGCATATGTACTGTATTTAAATATTTAAGTATTTTGAGAGTATAGGGAGACCGACTGAGAGCATAGGGAGACCGACCGTTACATAATTTGCGGTGCTTCATGGGAGTGGGCGGAGCTAACGTGATTTTTTGGCGTGTTTCGGCCCTCTGATGGTTGGAATTTTCTGTACAGCATCATGGGTAATGTAGTTTTCACTACGAATTCCACTGTTAAACATGATTATTTTAAAAATAAGTTGAAATAATGCAGGCTGACGGCTTCAACAGAAGCAAATACCATCGATTAAAAACCTCATAGGTTTATAAGTTATCGTTAAAAAGTCAATTTCCCTATGGAGAAAATGAATGGAGTTTTTACTTCCAGAACCAGACTGTTGCACTATATAAAGAAACTTTTGTGCAATGGAAAGGTTCCATCGAGGTTAAGGGCTCTACATAGATGTCAAAAAAGAACTACTCGTCTATGCTGTAAATGTCTCACAGAACTAACATTTGATAAAATAACTATACTATACATCACATTAAATAACTTTAATGTGATCTCATCCTGCTTAGAACTCCTATTTTACTCTGTTTAAAAAATCACATAGGAGGACTTTGCAGGACCTATTCCCTCCTCTTCTGAGTTTACTCCGAAAGATCTAGCCCACTTCTGCTGCAATTAGAACACGTGTCTCCATCTGCTGAGGAGAAAAGAGGCTCCGTTGCTCCTTTGATAGACACAAACTCAACAGAGCAACTAGGGCACAGACGCACTTCCACCCAGCATCAAACAGCAGCTAATCTTCTGTAAGCTCTGTTTACTATAGTAGCTTTCTACACCCCAAATGCTTCTAGTTACCCTTTTAAACGAGAATATTCTGTGCTGCCCTGCCTTTCAGAAACTCAGGACAGAGGAGAGGTTTATTAAAGACAACTTCTGTGATGTTAAAAGCAAGAAGAGACTTTTAATTAAAGCAGAGGACAGGAAACATCACGTGGCTCTGAGACAACAGACCCCACTGTGAGTCTAGAGACAGACGGTGTGCACCAACACTTAATCTGTCTTACTTTCACATACAGAAACAGTTTAGACTTCCACTGTGGTATTTAACGGGTAGGCCACGACCCAAAAATGGGTCACAGGTCTGATAGGATCAAGGAAAAACAATGTTAAATGCAAATAATAAAATACTGCCAGCATGGACAAGCTGCATGACCATGACATGAAAGGATAAACGTAAATATAACCCAGATTACATTAAATAGGCTAAAGGTTTATTTGCAATGGCAAAAACATGGTTTATGAATTAACGGATGCCAAGGCCATGAAAATGAAAAAGGCATCTAGAAAACAAAAACTCAAAACATGCAAAGAACTTAAATCAAACTACTGCTGCTGTTGACTTTTATAGCTGGTTCTTTTCAAGAATAGTTCAAGTAATTTACAGCATTAGCCGAGAGAATTATTTCATGTAAGCAAAATGGACACTGTAATTGAAATATACTCAAAGGAATCAGAACTGAATAACCCCATATAAATCTACTTATTTGATATGCAAATTTCTAAGGTCTCTAAATTATCAACATAATCAAAACTTTGCTGAATAACCTATTGTACACAATCTACTATATGCCATCTGTCGTCTGACTGATAGTTCATACTTTTTAGCAAGTAAAAGGCTTTTTAGTAAAATTCTAATAACGTCCACCTTCAGGTTGTGGTGCACGTGTCTTTTTGCTTTGAATAACTTTTATATTGTTAATAATATTTCAAGATGAACACTTACTGGATTAAAGAAACTTATGTCGGGTTCAGACTACACGATATCAGCCTGATTTTGGCATAATCCATTTGATTTAGGCCCAGGGTGTCGTGGTGATTCGTAAATGACAATGGGCGTTGGGACACAAGAATCAATCGCTTCATCTCGTATAGTGTGTCATAGTGGACGGCAACCGACACTGCATCTGTGATGCTTCACGACATCACAACAGAAAGACTAGCATGTTTAAATTTTTTTTCGGTCCTCCACGACAGGTTCCGTCACATCTGTGAAGCTGACCAATAGGAGCACAGGAGCTCTTCCGTACACAGCTTTCAAACATGGTAAAACCAGAGAGACAATAATGTTATAATGTTTCCTCAAGTGACTAAAGTGAAAAAAGATAAATGCTGGTGGACGATAGCGGAGGCGATTCAGCAACCTGGTGAGTACTGGAATTAGCATTAAGCTAACATGCTGCTTCGGTAGTTTGTTTACTCTCTTGTTTCCAGAAGTCAATCGCTAGTTCTGCCTTCTCTATGACAGTCTGAACCCGTTAGGTTTTAAAGGGTTACATTTCCTTGTCCAGTTATGTCCTTGTCCACGTTATAAATTTTTCATATTATTGTGCCTGAGCAGTTCAATGTAATATTAATAGATTTAAACGTTTAATTTTTGTTTAAATTTGAATGTAATTGTGGTGTGATGTTCAGCTGAGAATGGCTGATTTACAATACATACAGTATACTCATACATATGTAACAGAAAAGGATAACGAAAGTAGATGAGGCTACTAATGTCCTAGATGATGACTCACAAAAAAAAAAAAAACCTCAAAGAACATTTTACATCTACATACACAGAAAAACACCTTGCAGCATTTATTTCCTACTGTGTGCACATTTCATTCTATTAACTGATGTCATATGATTTTGGTTGCAGAATTTGAACAAACTGCTGAGTGGGTAAACAGCACACACACACACACACACACACACACACACACACACACACACACAAAGCAAAGCAGCTTATGGCTTGATCCACTTATCTGAGAGGCCAGAGCAAATCCTGAAAAGCTAAAAGCTAAAGCTATAGGTTGAGGTCTGGAGTTAACATGGCTAGAAAGAGCATGATCAATCATGAAGACAGAAACAACAGAACACACTCTCACTGCTCTGGATCACAGTCACATGATTCAAACTCATCTGCAGCAATCAGTAGCAAAGCGAAAAGATGTGTGACACAGCATGTGAGAGAGGCAAAGGTGGGTCATTCTCAGGACACGGTGTAATTTGTGTCCGATGTGTGCCTATGACTTACTACTTAACAGGAACAAGAACTGTGATTTCACAGCTTTAATACAGTAGCTGTGTTTACTGTGTAATTCACACACACACACACACACACACACACAAAACACATTAAAAATAAAACATTTTTATTTTTTATTTAAATATTTTTCCATGAAAATATCTGCCAATATGCATGCCCCTGTTCATCATCATTATATTCAAATGGGTAATAAAGAAATTAGAAAGTTGAAACTGATTTTATTCCTATTAAAATATTTCAACGTTCTATGTTTGTTCATTTCATGTGCCTACAGTTCTTGTCCTTAAAGAACTGCTCAAACCTTGTATAATATAATATTATATAAAATATTGACTGCCTGAGATAAACATATTGTCCTGATTCAGTATCTGCTGTCAGATGAGATGTTGTCAGGCTATATGTGTCATTAATGTTATTTTCGTAACAAAATAAAAAAACAAAATAGTCTTTCACCTCAGAAAAAATAACTTTCCTCTCACTTTATAATGTGCTCACGGCTCTTCAAATGCAAATGTGGAGGTGCGAGCTGTATATCACTTCGCTATATATGCATATAATAAACTGTGCAATGTAGTGTTGTCAAAAATATAGATTTTTTTTATACATATCAATACTGAATTATCTAAGGGGCCATTTACACAACACCGTTTTTAACTAAAAACGTAAAACTTTTTATGTGGTTTGGCCATTCATTTGCACGACAACGGCGTTTTGTAAACGGGTTTCAAAATGCAAGTTTTTGAAAACAGTCTCCGTGTAAACAACAAAAACGCGAATCTGTGAAAACGATGACGTCATGCACATACGCATTAAATGTTCAGTCTATAGTGTTTCATCGCCATCTAATGGCCTGCCAGCAGAATACAGCGTTTTTAGTCATTTTCAAGGATGAATGGGGATCATTTTTACAATGGTGTCGTTTGTACGCGGAAGACTCAAAGGAAAAACTTCTCCATTTTAAGCATATCGTTGTCGTGTAAACGTACCCTGAAACGCTTCCAATACTCATTTTCTACAGAATATACATGATACAAGCTGCGCTTTCTCTCTCTCTCATCTCTCCGACAGTAAGTTGACACACAAACCCGCCTCCCCTCACTTACTCATTTCATTTGCTCCAGATGAATATTGTTTGTGTTACAGGGCTTAAATTTCGGCATGGGATTGCGCATAATTTTACTCTTTCCGGCAGATTTTGTGCTCACAC
Source organism: Mylopharyngodon piceus (assembly GCA_039654765.1). NCBI lineage: Eukaryota > Metazoa > Chordata > Actinopteri > Cypriniformes > Xenocyprididae > Mylopharyngodon > Mylopharyngodon piceus. The sequence continues at coordinate 25,177,065 of CM077450.1, forward strand.
CCAAAGTGCTCGCACATTGAGCCTCCTCAGTACTTAATTGAGTTGTTTTTCACTGCTTATTGTGCTCAGACAAATACATACAAAAATAATGTCAAAATGCCGTTCTTGGCAAGTATTCACATAAACACAGTCAGTTACGTTTTAAGTGAACGTAAACAGTTGAGAAAGGAAACACGTGTAACAGTATAATGGATCGGTGCGTCAGGTCTTTAAGTGACAGCAGCCTAATAATCCTGCTGCCAAATTATGAGATAATATTAAAAATATCTATATGGCAGTTTTCCCCCATGATATCGATGTCAAAATTGTAGCCAGTGAAAATGCTGAGTGGCTAGTAACTTTTGAAAACCACTAGCCACAGACTGGTGCGCAAAAAAGTTAATGTTAAGCCGTGCTTATACTGTTTATTCATCAGTGTTTGTGATATTCTTACAATTTATGTGTATGTTAAGTAAAGTGGGACGGTACTTGTGTGTGACAACCATTTTTGAGAAATAAATTTGCTTGGTTCAAATTCCTAAAAAATCGAGGTGCAGCTTTATGACCATGGGAAAATGTGGGTCCCATGACCAAACCATATTATAGAAGGTTTAAGCAGTTCTTCTGCGAACTGACTAACTGAAGTCAATGCCAAGAACTATAGGCATGTGAGATGGTTAGACACAACACCTGATAACAATCGGTGAGAGAGAGAGTGATTTAAAGAGCAGATTTATCTCTCAATCTTCATTTACACACAAAGAACAGGGCTTAAAAACAGAAGAGCAGAAGAGTTCAGCCTCCCATCCATTCACTGACCACACAATCATGCTGATTCCCAGCATGCCCTCAAATGTTTCTTTGGGCGATTAGAAAAGTGCCACAATAAAGCAGGAGAAATCTACAGCTAAGAGCTTAGCACTGTGGCCATAATAACAAAGCATGCAGACACTGCTCAACAACAAAAACAACACATATCTGATAAAAATGAAACACACCAATGGAGAAGGCAGTCTACCACAGTTTTTCCTTTATAAATACAGAAAAAAAATAGACTAATAAAAAGTAAGAAATACATTTAGTAAGGTCTATACTTAAATGTGAAAAAATGGCAAAACAACAACACAAAACACACTTTTCAAAATATTCTCTGAAAATGTAATACCTTTTTGAGACTATTTTATGACAATTAAGAACATTTGCTCTCTAAATTCTTAGCTGTAATGCATAAATGTTTTATTTTTGTTTTGTAATTCTTATTAATTTCCCATTATATATATAGTGGCAAAAAGCAATGTCCGGCCTAGGAATACTGACATCACCCTTTATCCAAATATTATTAAAATGTTGTTAAAGATTTTGAAAGCATATTGCTTAGTTGTGTTTGGAGTCAATTGTTTTATTTGTGATAATGCAATGAAACATGCCAAATTGTGAAGACAGTTTTTGGCCAGGCTGCCATACAAATAAATTATGAACACAAGCAAAAACAAGACAGAACCAACGGAATATTAACAAGTGATTATGATTATGTCAATGTATGCTTTTTCCTGTGAGCTTTTTGTTTCCCTTTCGTGGGAACTGTCGACGCTGCGTATAACGCATTGGGAACCTTCTGCGTGATAACGTCATTGAAGCACTCATGTATCTAACCAATCGCGTAGCGAGACGTCAGAGGCGGGTGACGTCACGGACCAGGAAACTATAAAGCATACCCGGATGCAGAGATCGCTAGCTTCTGTTGTCTTCAGCAAGCACTCTATGTTATCTTGTGTGTCTTATTTGGTGTTGTTTGTCTACCATCCTTCTATTATAAAGACAGAATCTCTTTGTCTGAGGACAAGAGTTTTCAGCTACAACACATATATATACATATATATATATATTTAAGACACGAAAATGGCGGAGAAACAGCAACATTTTGTTAAGTGTGTTCATCCCTGTGAAAGATATTTAACACCTGGGGATACACACGAAATGTGTGTTGTTTGTCTGGGGGTTGAGCACGCACAGGCAGCTCTCGAGGGGGCTGTCTGTGTGCATTGCGACAAGCTCACCCTCAGAGTATTAAGATCACGCCGGGCACTCTTTGATAGAGAGGGTGCCTCGGTCGGTGTTCCCCGCGGATCGGGTCCCGCTGCTGCTGAGGCACAGCGTAGACTTCATTCGTGGGGTTCACAAATGGAGCTGGCAGAGGGGCTTGAGACGGGCCCAGCCTTATCTCAGCCCTCACCTGCCAGATCCAGTGTCTCTCCTCTGGCGGTGGAAGCACGCGCTGCGGTTTCTTCCCCCCGGAGAGAGGCACCGGCACTTCACCTCTCTTCCTCCGAGGAGGTTGATGTGGTGAGCGTCGAGGCTGGGGAGGAGGCTCCGCCATCCTCTTCCCCAGCATATGAGGAGCTCTTGGAGGTAGTGACTAGGGCTGTGGATAAGTTAAAGATCGACTGGCCAGTAGAGAAGGCAGAAATGAAACCAAAAAGTAAACTCGATGAACGGTTTCTCCCTGCCCGGTCACTACCCCAGCGTCGGGGTTTGCCTTTCTTCCCCGATCTTCACGCCGAGGTGTCAAGATCGTGGAAAAGGCCCGTTCAGTATGGGGCTGAAACAGCACGGCTATGGGGCGATGCCTCGGGTAGAGGAGACGCTCGCGAGCTATCTCTCGCCTGAGTCGGCATCGTCCCTAAAAACCCCGACGCTGCCCACTAAGCCCCTAAAGACAACATCGGGCTTGGTGGGCAAGGCTTATGCGGCAGCAGGTCAGGCGGCAGCATGCTTACATACAATGTCATTGCTGCAGGCATATCAAGCCGACCTGCTGGGGGAGATTGATGAAAGCGGGGAGGCCACATTTGAATGCATCCAGGAACTTAGAAAAGCAACAGACCTGGCTCTCCGTGCCACCAAAGAGACGGCCAAATCAGTAGGCCGTTCTATGGCAGCCTTGGTGGCCACGGAGAGGCATTTGTGGCTGAACCTCTCGGACATAAGGGATAAAGACAAAGCTGCCCTTATGGACACGCTGCTGTCTCCTGCGGGCCTGTTTGGCGACGCTGTGACATCAGTCGTCGACAGGTTCCAGGAGACCAAGAAACAATCTGCGGCGTTCCAGAGGTTCCTCCCCCGCCGTTCAAAAATTCCCCCCGAGGCTGCTGAGCGGGAGCAGCCTCGGCCGTCCACGAGCTCCTCTGCGCACCACAGAGCGCAGCAAAAGATCAGTGTGGCCACCCGTACTCCCCCACAGAAAACCTGGGGATCGGGGCGGTCTACACAGCAGAAGCCTTCAAGGGGTAAAACGGACCTGCGGGCCGTTATTATCGCCAAGAAGGCTTCAAAGCGGTCCTGACATCTGTGGGTCAGGACCCACGAGGGCGGCCCCCTCCGGAGGGAGCCTGGTGTCAGGATATCTGGCACCCGCTTCCCTTCGGCGCCCTCAGGGGACCGTTGTGTTAACTCTGCCACCCAGTGTGCGTCAGGGCGCAGCGGTCTCCACCGACCCTCCGAGGAGGGCCGGTTATCACTTGATTCGGCTGTCTTCTGCCGGTGCGCCGCTCCAGAGAGTCGAGTCAAGTGCTCAAATAACACCAGAGGCCAGTCTCGAGAGACTGGTTCCCTTAGTAGATTTTATGGCAGAATGGAAACGTCTGCCGAATATATCGAAATGGGTGCTGCTCATCATAGAAAAGGGTTACAGAATTCAGTTCAGGTTCAACGGGGTTCTTCCCACAGTGGTGACCCCCGAGCAGTCTCTGGTGATGGAACGAGAGGTTATGACACTTTTGCAAAAAGGAGCTATAGAAAGGGTTCCTCCTCCCAGCAAGCTGTCAGGCTTTTACAGCCGCTACTTCATTGTTCCAAAGAAGGATGGGGGACTACGTCCTATCATAGATTTACGGGTGCTAAATCGCTCTATACAAAAGCTAAAATTCAAGATGCTTACACTCAAACAGATTATCCCACAGATCAGGTCCGAGGACTGGTTTGTGGCGATAGACCTGAAAGATGCGTACTTTCATGTGTCCATCCATCCTTCTCACAGGAAGTTCCTCAGGTTTGCTTTCGGGGGCGAAGCCTACCAATACAGGGTTCTTCCGTTCGGCCTGTCGTTATCACCCCGCACGTTCACGAAGTGCGTGGATGCAGCTCTGGCTCCACTGAGACTCCAGGGCATCCGCGTACTGAATTATATCGACGATTGGTTGATTCTAGCTCAATCAGAGCAACTAGCAGTTCAGCATCGAGATGCTGTTCTGTCCCACATGAAAAGGCTTGGGCTGAGGCTCAATGCCAAGAAGAGTGTGCTAGTTCCGGCTCAGACGACCACTTATCTAGGTGTAGTCTGGGACTCCACCACGATGCAGGCACATCTGTCCCCTGCTCGTGTGAGTTCCATCCTCGCAGCCGTGAAAGGGGTGAAATTAGGCCAGTCACTCACTGTAAAACAGTTCCAGAAACTGTTAGGTCTGATGGCAGCTGCGTCCAACGTGATACCTTTTGGCCTTCTGCACATGAGACCCTTACAGTGGTGGCTCAGGACCAGGGGTTTTCTCCGAGGGGAAATCCTTTTCGCATGATCAGAGTCACGCGGCGATGCCTTCATGCTCTGGCCATGTGGAAAAATCCCTGGTTCCTGTCCCAGGGGCCTGTGCTGGGGACTTCTGGTCGTCGTGTAATGCTTACGACAGATGCTTCCCTCACGGGCTGGGGGGCGATCATGAGTGGTCGCTCGGCTCAGGGGTTATGGGAGGACCATCAGCTCTCCTGGCACATAAATCGGCTGGAGATGATGGCGGTGTTTCTAGCATTGAAACACTTCCTCCCAGACCTGAGAGACCACCATGTGTTGGTCCGTACGGACAACATGTCAGTGGTCTCATACATAAACCATCAGGGGGGTCTGCGGTCTCGCCAACTATATTACTTGGCCCGTCGGATTCTCCTGTGGTCCCTAGGGAAGCTGCGCTCGTTGAGGGCAGCCTACATCCCGGGGTACCAAAACGTGGGAGCAGACGCCCTGTCGAGGCAGGGGCCGAGGCCCGGGGAGTGGAGACTCCACCCAGAAGTGGTGGATCTCATATGGAAAAATTTCGGTCAAGCGGAAGTCGACCTATTTGCCTCGGGAGAGTCAACCCAGTGTCCACTCTGGTACTCCCTAGCATACCCAGCACCTCTGGGTCTGGATGCCATGGTGCAGACGTGGCCGAGGCTACGTCTGTACGCTTTTCCCCCGTTCGCTCTGCTCCCGGGAGTTCTGGAGAAAGTACGCCAGGAGGGGGCCAGCCTAATACTGGTAGCCCCGTTCTGGCCAACCAGGATATGGTTCTCGGACTTAGTGTCCCTATTAGACGGCTCCCCAATGGAGCTTCCCCTCAGACAGGATCTCCTGTCGCAAGCGGGCGGCACGATAATACATCCTCGCCCAGAACTATGGAAGCTATGGGCCTGGCCTCTGAGGGGGCCAGGTTCATAGAAGCTGGTCTCCCAACTGAGGTTGTGGAGACCATCCTTAACTCCAGAGCTCCCTCCACGAGGAAGCTGTATTCCTATAAATGGAATTTGTTTTCTACTTGGTGTAGACGAAATAATACGGACCCTGTCCACTCTTCTATAAGCTTCGTGCTAAGATTTCTCCAAGAAAAGTTCTCGGAGGGCCTATCTCCTTCAACCTTGAAGGTTTATGTCGCGGCTATCTCAGCCTATCATGCTCCTCTGGAGGGGGATTCCTCGGTAGGACGAGACCCCCTCGTAACACGCTTCCTCCGTGGTACACTGAGGTTGAGGCCTCCAGTGCGCACAAGGGTTCCGGCCTGGGACTTGGCCGTGGTATTGCAAGGGTTAGCCGAGGCTCCCTTCGAACCACTAGAGGAGGTTCCAGAAAAATTCCTCACTCTAAAAACTATTTTCCTACTTGCTATCACTTCTCTGAAGAGAATAGGAGACTTACAAGCACTTTCAGTTGCTCCATCTTACCTGGAATTTGCCCCAGGAATGGTGAAGGCATTCCTTCATGTTAGGCCTGGCTATGTGCCAAAAGTCCCCACTAATGTCCCAGGTCCCATTGTGCTCCAGGCCTTCTATCCTCCTCCCTTCGAGACTTCGGATCAGGAAAAACTGAATCTGCTCTGCCCAGTGAGGGCTTTGGATGCGTATGTCCACAGAGCTGCCCTGTGGCGAAAGTCAGATCAATTATTTGTCTGTTATGGGTCCCCTAAGAAAGGGGGCCCAGCATCTAAGCAGAGGATGAGCAAGTGGGTGGTCGAGGCCATCTCACTTGCATATGAAGCGGCCGGACAGCCTTCTCCATTGAATGTCCGTGCCCACTCTACCAGGGGTATGGCGGCATCAAAGGCTTTGATGTCTGGTATCTCCATTAATGATATCTGTGATGCAGCTGGATGGTCATGCCAGCACACATTTATCAGGTTCTATAACCTTGATGTCGGCTCCACTCCGGGGTCTTCTATTCTGTCAAGCTAACATTGGCAAGTACTTGAAGCTACGGCACAGCTGGGATTGCGTTCCCAATGCGTTATACGCAGCGTCGACAGTTCCCACGAAAGGGAACGTCTCAGGTTACAGATGTAACCCTGGTTCCCTGAGTAGGGAACGAGACGCTGCGTCTCCTGCCGTACCCCCCGCATACTTGCGAGTGCTTGCTTCAGACTTATCCCAGAAGCTAGCGATCTCTGCATCCGGGTATGCTTTATAGTTTCCTGGTCCGTGACGTCACCCGCATCTGACGTCTCGCTACGCGATTGGTTAGATACATGAGTGCTTCAATGACGTTATCACGCAGAAGGTTCCCAATGCGTTATACGCAGCGTCTCGTTCCCTACTCAGGGAACCAGGGTTACATCTGTAACCTGAGACGTTTTCTATGCATTTTTTTTTTTTTTTTTTTGCATAGTAAAATAAAACATGTAGCCTGCTGTGGGGGTAAAATATGATAAAATATGATCCAGACATGTTCTTGACAAGTTTTGTGAGATTCGCTGAATTTGCTTCTGGATTTACATGTATCACATTTAAGCACATTATTCCTAATGTGTGTGTCTGCCATAATAAGTGCCTGAAGTATGTGACTCAGATCAAGAAATTAAGTGTATACTGGACATTCTTCCTGCTCTGCTGTAGCCCTGCTGTTTCACAGAGGCTTTAGTGCTTTGTGAATGTGAAAATCAGCTCAGTTGGATTTAGATTGTGTCTTACCCAGTCAAGAACTCTCACTTTGATCCTGATAAACTCTTGGCTGCTTAACACAGCGGGTCTGGGATTTCTGTTCTTTTGTTGTCTGAGTGGGCAAAATATTTCCTACGAATAAAACAAGTGGCTACAAGAAATGTGAAATTCAGCTTCTCTGCCTAATAATAAACAGCTTTAAAGAGCACTGACACTAATAAAACTCACTGGCTGTATTTAAACCACAGAGTCAAAGTGACATTTCTTGACTATAGTGTTTCCAGAGCAAAAATGGCAAAATGTTGACGTGCTTTTGAATGCGTTTTCCTTTTTTGGTGTCTATCTAGCTTTTTCTGTATCATATCTGAAAGTGACATTGCCTTTTTCACTTCCAGTCCTTTGGTCTTTCTGTCTTTTTGGTTACTGTTTCTCCCACAGGCATCTTCAAAGCTTCCTATAAAAAAATCTCAAATAAGTTTTCCTTTAAGACACTATGAAACCTAAATTTTGTGTCTTGAAGTCCAGATCTGTAAGTTTTGTGTTCATATGCTATTGTATGATTCCTTTCAAAAGTTTAAGGTCTGTAAGACTTTTTTTAATTATTATTATTTTTATTTTATTTTATTTTATTTATTTTTTTTTTTGGAAAAAGCAATCTTATGCTGCCTAAAGCTGCATTTAATTGATAAAAAATATAGTAAACCAGTAATATTGTTGAATATTATTACAATTTAAAATAACCATTTTCTATTTGAATATATATTAAAATGTAATTTATTCTTGTGATGGCAAAGCTGAGTATCACATGATCCTTCAGATTTCATTCTAATATGGTGATTTGCTGCTCACAAAAAAAATTATCTAAATAAAAATTGTCTAAATATTATCAATTGAAAGTGGTTGTGCTGCTTAATAATTTAGTGAAAACCATGATACATTTTTTGAGGGAAATTGAAATTTCAAATGAACAGCATTACAGTACATAAATACATCTATTTTTTTTTTTTTTTTTTCATTATTTAAATTGAACAATTTAAAAGTCATTACTGTTGTGTTTGATCAGTTGATGTGTAAAAGTATTAATTTCATTCAAAAAATCTTTTGATCAATTGATAAATCTAACTTTTGACAAGTATAGTGTACTACTTTATGTATACTTTAAGTCTCACTCTTCAATGCATTTTAGGAGAATTGGCACAATGTAAATAAAACACCAGCCAAACATCACTCAGTCAAACTCCTGTACTGTCCAGAAGCAATGATTTCTGTCAGTGTGTTGTTTCTTGGAGTCTGATGAGTTTCTCCCTCCCCTGTTGTCTCAGAAAACATCTCCATCTGGTTCGGTCATCTGTGGCATCTTCCTGATGCTCTGTGTCAATATCTAGAGCTCTCATGTGGTGCTTAAATACTCAGCCAACAGCTCTTCTGCTAGAGGGAGACTTTTAGATATGGCCAATCCAGTGAAGAGTCTGAGCAGCATGTACAGCGTTATCATAGCAGTTCACAACAAATATAAAGAGTGCACTTTATGTTTGCAGAAGACCCTTAGCATGCGTGAGAATTGAGGCAGTACTTGTGGCAGGTGTCTTATGGCCTGTTCACACCAAGAACGATAACTATAAAGATAACTATAACGATAACTATAGTAGCGTCCACACCAGTGGACGATATAATTTTAGATCAATAAATGCTGTAGATGTGCAGTTCATTATTAGTTCATGTTAACTAATGTAGTCAACTAATGTAGTTAACTAATGTTAACTAATAAACCTTATTGTAATGTGTTACCGGTTTTACAATGTGTCAAAGTTATGTAGATTTAAAAAGGTTGATCGAGGCGAAGAAATTATTTGAAGGTGAACTATAACTCTTCTAACTTCATATGATGATTTGAATATTTCTGTGAGCATCCTTTGAGCAGAAAACCTAGCACTCTAATCAAAGCATGTCTATCCTGGAGCAACCTAACGTTCATTAAACTACCAAAACCACAAACGTCTAGAGTCGACAGACGTCAGAATCCACTGTGGAGGGAGGAACAGGATTTTCTGTATCTGTCTGCACTTTTCACAAAGGCTAACTAATTATCTGTTTTTGAACATAAAGAACTGTTTAAAAAAGATGTGAAGCCTTGATTACACCCTTTCAAAATCACATATTTTATGACATAATTTCATGACAACAACTGTAAACAATGAGTAAAAAAAAAATCGAATTATTTTTGCTGCCACTGATTGCCTGATGCCTAGCCTTGTATTTCAATTATCCTTCAGTGTATTTATATTGGTATTGTTTCATAGATTAAAGGTGACATATGCCACTGGCGGAACCAAACACAATTACATAAATTATAACTTCAAAAAGTTTTGAAACTCCCTCCATATTTAAACTGCCCCGTTCCAAACTCATGACATTAGTTAAAATAAAATAAAATAAAATAAAATAATAAACACAGCAGATACAACCATATAATGGAGAACATGCTCTCAAAAATTACTTCACAAAGACAAGCCATTTAATAGGACAGAGGAAGAAGACAGCACACAGAAGGAGAGAAAGAAAAAGGGAGACGTATTGATTCATAAAAGCCTTTTTCCTCTCCACTATTTTTCCTTCAGCACGAAATATTGAGTTTGGCTGCTCTACACAAGAAATGTACAGCAACCTGAGACAAACATTTGCTCAAGTGAGATCTCTCAACAAAAATGCACAGTACTCTTCACTGAACAAAATAACAGGTAAACTAAAGAAGCTTGTCTCTGTCTGTAGCAAATATTGACTTTAAAAAAAAAAAAATAAGTCCACTTTTATGTCTCAGCTATTGATTTTAATTAAAAAACAGATTTCAGCATTTTTTTCTTTTCTTTTTTGCATGGTCATATTAAAACTTTCTTAGAAACTTTTTTATAATACCTTCATGATTAACTTTTGCTTTATTTTTCAAAAACCCTTTCTAAAAGAACTCACATCCATAACAGAACCCATTATAAGATTAACCTAATTAGATAAGTGTCACAACCTGTCGGGTTTTCTGATTCGTTTTCAATGACTTAGTTTGTTTATCGTCATTCCCGGCATTTCCTTTCCGTTTACGCTTGTTGCTATGGTTATTCATTGTTCCATTGATTCTCTTACACCTTTTCCTCATTTACTCATTAGCTCCCTCAGTATATATTGCCCTCTGTTTAGTTAGTTCTTTGTCTTGTCTGGTGTTGTCTGTGCATAGCACACTGTTGCATTGCATTCACTTGTTTGGATTACTCTCCATTGTTGGATTACTTTGTTTTGTTAAATAAAGACTATGCTGCATTATAGATCACCTCATCTTCATCTTCAGCCATCTGTGACAATAAGTAAGGAAAAATTGATGACGGGTCAATAAGTAAGGAATAATTCATAATTAAAATAATGTACACCTCACACCTTCAAAGACCCAGAGTCATTTATTCTGCTTATACTATGATTACCAGTCCTCAAGACATTGTTCATCGGTTTTATTTCAAGACATTTATCAAGTTTTTGTAAGTTGATGTATTAGTTTATTTTCTGAACAGGGGCATTGTCACAAAACACATATCCCCCTGAATGTGTCCAACTTTCTATTCTTTGGGTCATTTTTTCAGGGAATCCCAGTGTCCTCTAATACACCTTTTTACCTAATCTGCTGAGAGCCTATCTCTGAAATCTTTATAGCTGAAGCCTTTTATCACCGACTCAGGAAATTGGAACATTTCACTGAAACAGTTATCAAGCACGTATGCTTTCAGAACATCTATTGCCATAAGAGGCGGCACGACCTGCAACTCCTCTAACACCCGTTGAACAAAACATCACCCGTGATGTGCAGGGACTGCAAACTCTTCTGTAGTCAGCCAACACATCCCGTAATCAGATAAAGAGGATATTCCTGCCGCTATCAGTATACATCTAACAGATCACTCCTTCTCAGTGACTTAGAGAATGAAATGGAAATTTCAGGCCAGGCTCGAGTGGGGAAAAAAATGTGCAATGCTATGATTCCTTCCCAAATCTGATCCTTGAATTGGCATTAGAAAAATCTTTCCACGTATTTTCAGATGTTTCTCCTAAAATTCCTTTGGAGAAATAACAGAAACCAACGAATCAACTGGTGAAATAAGAAACACTAATAACTTGCATTAAGGAGTGTTAATACACATTTAAGATGTTTATGGTTCTCTAGAAACTATGGAAACTTGTTTCTACCACGGAATTAAAAAAAAAAAAAAGGTAATTGCAACTTTTTATCTCACAATTCTGACTTTTTATCTTGCAATTCTGAGATTATTATATAAAAATGTCTGAATTGTGAGATATAAATTTGCAATTACGAGACACAAAGACAGAACTGTGAGATATAAAGTCAGAAATGCAAGATATAAACTTTTAGGGTTTAGCAATTAGGGTTGTCACGGTACCAAAATTTCAGTAGTCGGTACCAATACCATACAGTAAAAGTTTGTGGTTCTCGGTACCAATTTCAGTACCACAGCAAAAATTGTTGAATTAAGTACTTTATAAAATGTTGGCCCATTCTGTCTCGTTTGTTGGTTATCACGGTCAGTCATCGCAGTTTCCGTTTCAAACATGCATTTAAATACAGTTCTCAATCCAGAAACTTTGCAGTGTACTTAGGAGCAGGAAAAATGTATCAGGTTACGACTGTAAACCATGATTCCCTGAGAAGGGGAACGGGACACTGCGTCTGGATCGATGCTATGGCAAACGCTATCAGCATGACCGGTGTCCGAAGCATGTGTGCCAACACAACAATTTCATTGGCCGACCCTTGATTATAACAGGGCACATACAATGTACGTCATCAAATTCTTTGTCTGAAGGAGATGTGCAGGCGAGCCTGAAGCGTGTCTCATTCCCCTTCTCATGGTTACAGTTGTAACCTGAGACGTTCCCTTTCGAAGTGGAATGAGACACTGCGTCTGGATCACGCTACGGGGAACAAATACCCACTACACTTATTGATGATGGCGTTCCTCGTAGCGTTGATCCAGATGCAGTGTCTCATTCCACTTCGAAAGGGAACTAAACTTGTATTCAGATTGTGAATGGATAATAAACAGAAAGCAAGAGAAGAGCCCCCCCTTATAAACACTAAGGCTGTCAATCTCTGAAGCACAAGCTCACTGAATTCTGCACTCTCACGAAAACTCCTGTTATAATAAAAAAAGTTGCCTTAATTGTACAGAGATTCTCTTATTTACATTGTGCGGTTATAACGAAAGGATTTCTAGAGTGTGCGGCTTGCATTGAATAAAACAAAAGCTATTTCACACTATACGATTTTGGCCACGATTTGGCCGCCTGAGACAAATTTTGAGAATCCTAAAAGATTCCTCTGATCCTGGGTCAGTCTTTGATCGCTAGTTGGACATGTTCGCTGACAACCGATTAATGACCACTGTGATCAAATTTTACATCCGACAAAATTTTGGCAGACGTTTTGAGGCACAGTCCTGCAGTATGACTTCTTCTACGACAATCGCCAAATCAAAAACCAATAGGAGCGCAGAACACGATGATGTGATTAGTGAGACAACAAACCACCACTTGCTCCACACGTCTGTTTTTTTCTTTTCAAAAAAAGCCACGATCAAAATTAACTCTAATTTTAAATTTTTTTGTTTTTGTTTACTAGCCACCATTTCTATCCCGAATTTAAATATAGCTCACAGTCACTGAACGTGTCACAGATTGATGATATAAAACTCCAGATGAGTCTTCTTATGTGCATCCATTTTTATCGTGTCTTGACTGCCTTGACGTGTCTTGAATTTTCAGTAAAAATAACCATACTGTGATATAAAATTACTCACACTGTACCGTGATAGGTCTATAAGATTTTGGTCATAACATCCATCCCTACTCTCCAGCTAGGAGACCAAATCAAATTCCGACAACACTATTGAAGGGAGAGAGAGGATGTTACTAAGAAATAAAAATAAATAGATCAACAGACAAAGTGAAAATGAAGTGAGCCGAAGATCTCAAAGCTCGACACCACACCAGCTCCCAGCATGCACTGAGACAGAGAATCAAAGACAGACAGGTACAGCAGAATGACAAAAGTAGAGACGTAGGTGATAAACAGATAAGAGCGACTATAATAATAAAACCACACCAATATAACACCAAGTATAAAAAAGAAAAGAAGAGATGGGTAGAACAAGAGACAAACAAAAGGAGGGAAAATTGATTTGATACACTCTCTGCACAGATGATGGGAGATTGGACCTCGAAAAGCACTCTCTGGTCACCGTGGTGATGAGAGGACAGTAGGACACACAGGGTTTTGTTCCTCTGATATGCTGCACAGACAGTGAATGACTGAACGTGACCGAACTAAATCCACCCACAATACCACGAGAAAACCATTACTGACAACAAGCTGCAAGTGCACAACCACATCATAATTACAATTATATTATCTTTTTCTACTACACAACTATATTTCTGTTAAATTTTGTGTATTTGAACACCATAGAAAGAATATAGGGTACATGAGTACATGACTAACTTACCTGAATTAAATTTGCGTTTAAATGTTTTGTAGTGGCACAAAATTTTAGAAAGCTCTAGCCACTGAAGACTAAACATCAACTAAACATCCACGAGTTTCTTTCTGTTGAGTTTGAATACTTACAGATAATTTGTCATATAAACTGACTCTTGTCAAACCGTGCTGTCTGCCTCCATCATGCTGTCTTGTAAGATACATCAGGTTAGCCAAATTCAAAGGAAGCACTGCATACAGACTATACCACTCAAAAAGTTTGGGGTCAATACGATTTTTTATAATTTTTTATTACTTTTTTCACGAACACTAAATCAGCATTAGAATGATTTCTGAAGGATCATGTGACACTGAAGATTGGAGTGATGATGCTGAAAATTCAGCTTTGCCATCACAGGAATAAATTACATTTTAAAATATATTAAAATATACAAAATAGATATTAAACTGTAAAAAATATTTTACAATATTATTGTTTTTCCTATATTTTTAATTAAATAAATGCTTGATGAATATAAGAGACTTCTTTCAACAACATTAAAATAGTTTACAAACTCCTAAGTATAAACTATAAAGATAATTATAAATATTATAAATATTTATATATTTCTTTAGAATTATATTTTATCTTTGAAGTTGTTCCATCTAATAAAAAGACCACTTATAATTGTTTGTGCTATGGTCAGCATGATAACATCTTCTGTAAGAAGTTTTGTCTCTTAGTTCATCCTCTTTAACTCTTTCCCCACCATTGACTGAGTTTTCCGTCATTTATGATACAACTCTTCCTTGCCATTGACGGAATTTTCCGACAATCCATGTTTTCACTGTCATGCCGTAGGGGGTGCTATTACGCATCTTCTGAAAGTGTACAGATTCTCCAGATCAAAACACAGGCAAAGAAAAAGCAGAAACAAGCAACAGAATCGATGATGATGCGATCATCAATTTTAACAAGCATATAAATCCAAACAGCCTAACGTTACCGAATGAAATGTGGACCCAGGAAGAGGTATAGTACTGTGCAAGCTTTGGGGGTGTTGAATGTTTTGATCATTGTTCTGAATCCGATATGAATGTAGCCTTTGACAAAAAATATGATTTTCTCAACTTTTTGATCAAAAATGCTGGCAACCTTTTTAAAAAAAGACTGGCGCGGAAAGAGTTAAAGCATCACTACAACAGCCATGAAATTCACCACCTTCAACCACAACAACAACAAGTAATCAGAAATACACTGGTATAAAAACCACATTATTCTAGAAGACTGGGAAAATAAATTGGGTGGAGTAGCTATGCAGGACTAAAGTACTTGAGATATCTACTCAACGCACCACACGCTTCAGGTATAGATACAGTGTTAGAAGGCCATATACAGCAAGGCAGCTCGCTAGCACTGAATAGATCTTTTCCAGGAGCCGCTCAGTATAATGACATTCAGTGTATTTTTTTAAATAACAGCCCGCCGCTTTATTCTGATAGCATGAGACTTGAGAAACATTTCCTCCTCCTTCTCAATTAGACTGAGAAGACTGACTCCACTCTCAAAGTGCACCTGCAGACTGACTTTAATGGCTCACCTAGCAGCAGATATCCAGCAGAGTTTAATTACAGTGACAGGATGAAATAGGTGGAGTTGAGATGGAGACGCAGATTTTTCTATCCACTTTTAAATGGTACGTACATACTCTGAAATGTGTTCAAGGCACAGACAAACAGAAAGAAATACAGGCACACAGAAAGACAGCTGACATTGGACAGGAACCAAAGAAAGTGAATCTGTTGCAATCTCAAGTGCACTATTAATTTCTGTGAAGTCACCTACCTTTTAAGAAGTGTCTACCTTGAAACCATAGCTTGCAAAAATAAAAGCTGCTCATTATATCAAGTAGTACAAACAAAAAACAGCCCTGTTTAAATGTAAAACATTGCATTAAACAGTGTTTTTTCATTTCACTACATAAAAAGTTAAGACAAAATGCCACATTTGAGATTCCAGAAACAAAACTTTGATTCAAATAGATTAGTGAATCATTTATTTGAGCCAGTTCCTTAAAATGAATCATTTCAATGAACAGACTCCCTACTTTGACAGTTACTACTGACACACTGCTGAAAGATGCAGTTAAGTTAGTAGTGCCCCCATTTGAAGTTAGTTACTACTCAACATTTCTTCTAAGTCAGCATAGTAAAAAAAAAAAGAAAAAAAAAGCAACTAACTGACTGATTTGAAACACTGTACATATTCAGCAACTCAGTTAAAGCACATCACACAAATATCTCTCTTCACATGAACAGTACACAAGCTCTAATGCTCACAGTAGTCAGATATTAGCATGCTGCTAAGCTAATGACTTAATACTCTAAAGGCCATTTCACATAACTTGTTTCTCTATTGTATGACACTCTATGAAACGAATTTGCGACAACTACAGAGTTAGCTCAGATATTGGTTGTCCGCCAGTCAGGCTTTTTTTAAACTATTTCAGCTTTAACCATGTTTAAGGCTGACCTGTCATTTTTTGCAATGATATTCTAAATTTGGCCATAAATTTGTGGCTGTCACACTTGACAAAACAGCACAAAAAAAAAAAAAAAAGGCTATCAAACTTTATGAGGAGATCTTGAATCTGTTGCAATCTCAAGTGCACTATTAATTTCTGTGAAGTCACCTACCTTTTAAGAAGTGTCTACCTTGAAACCATAGCTTGCAAAAATAAAAGCTGCTCATTATATCAAGTAGTACAAACAAAAAACAGCCCTGTTTAAATGTAAAACATTGCATTAAACAGTGTTTTTTCATTTCACTACATAAAAAGTTAAGACAAAATGCCACATTTGAGATTCCAGAAACAAAACTTTGATTCAAATAGATTAGTGAATCATTTATTTGAGCCAGTTCCTTAAAATGAATCATTTCAATGAACAGACTCCCTACTTTGACAGTTACTACTGACACACTGCTGAAAGATGCAGTTAAGTTAGTAGTGCCCCCATTTGAAGTTAGTTACTACTCAACATTTCTTCTAAGTCAGCATAGTAAAAAAAAAAGAAAAAAAAAAAGCAACTAACTGACTGATTTGAAACACTGTACATATTCAGCAACTCAGTTAAAGCACATCACACAAATATCTCTCTTCACATGAACAGTACACAAGCTCTAATGCTCACAGTAGTCAGATATTAGCATGCTGCTAAGCTAATGACTTAATACTCTAAAGGCCATTTCAC
Source organism: Mylopharyngodon piceus (assembly GCA_039654765.1). NCBI lineage: Eukaryota > Metazoa > Chordata > Actinopteri > Cypriniformes > Xenocyprididae > Mylopharyngodon > Mylopharyngodon piceus. Next base: position 25,194,001 of record CM077450.1, read on the forward strand.
ATAACTTGTTTCTCTATTGTATGACACTCTATGAAACGAATTTGCGACAACTACAGAGTTAGCTCAGATATTGGTTGTCCGCCAGTCAGGCTTTTTTTAAACTATTTCAGCTTTAACCATGTTTAAGGCTGACCTGTCATTTTTTGCAATGATATTCTAAATTTGGCCATAAATTTGTGGCTGTCACACTTGACAAAACAGCACAAAAAAAAAAAAAAAAGGCTATCAAACTTTATGAGGAGATCTTGAATGTCTCATAATTCCCTTTTATTCATCTATATTTACCTTATTTATTTTATTTTTTATACTTTCACATCCTTTGTTTGCTGTCATCTGACCTTTGTTTGGCTCGCCTTGCTTGTAACTGTCAACATTAACATGTCACATAGCTTTAATAAAAAAAAACAGATAACAGCTCTTTGTTTTTTCTTTTCTTCTTTTTTCTTTCTGTGATGCATCAAAGCCATTTGCAGATCTTTTTTGTGCACATTTCCCATTTTGTTGCTGCCCAGAAAAATTGCCCTTTTATGGAACTAAAGCATTTTTGGAGTAGACGAAAACAGCGCACCATCAGAACACTGAGAGTGGTCCGCTCAGATCTGTCAATCTCTGTTCAGCTCAACCTACAGCATGAGTTTGGGGCGTGGCTACTGTAGCACTGTGGAACCTTCAGAGATTAAACAGGTCATGAACATGTCAAAGTGAATGGGGCATTGTGATGCAACATGCTACAATGGACACTTCAATACCATACAGCATCATCACGCACCCATTCAGAGGGAGAAATGTAAAAGTTTAGAATGTTTACTTTGATGTGTCCAGTGTAGACAGCCTCAAATAGTCAAAAAATGCACCCGGTGCAGATACTGTATGTTGGATAGGTTTATTATAAGCGAGATGCTTGAGTTTGCTCTAGACTGAGTGTTAGTCTACTCAATTGCTTTCTCATGACACACAGCAACACAGCTAAAAGTATAAACCCTTTCACACATAAGTTTAAAATATTCTGGTTGAGCCCCCACTGTGAGAGTTTTTCAAGGCGTCCGTTATTTAGAATGCATAACTTTATTGTTTCCATGGCGATACGTCATTGCTTGTCATGTGACACATCATAGCCACAATAGCGTTATATTTAAAATATTCACAAACTTGTTAACTATAACATTAAATATGTGATATTCCGATTGTCAAATATGTGTAAGTGGATGTGTTTTGTTGTTTAAACACCTTTATAATGATCACAAATAACATTCAGTTACAGTACACTGAAAAAAAAAAATGGTAACCTAAAACTTTTATTATTATTTTTTTCAAAATAAAAAATGTTATGTAACATTACTGAATCAACCTAAATATGTACATATACATACATAAATGTAACTATTACATAAATATGTAATAGGTTACAGCAACAAAACTAAATTTAAAGGATTAGTTCACTTCTGAATGAAAATTTCCTGATAATTTACTTACTATATGGAGAAGAATCCTGGAACGTTTTCCTCAAAAACCTTAATTTCTTTTCAACTGAAGAAAGACATGAACATCTTGGATGCCATGGGGGTGAGTAAATTATCAGGAAATTTTCATTCAGAAGTGAACCAACTTAGGCCCGGCGCCACGAGGGAGCAAAAGATCTGATTTGATTTGTGCCCCCTTCACTCCCAATTTTAACCCTTTAACGCATGCGATGACACCGGTGTGATTAAACGTTCAGTGCTTCACTGCTAAATTCAAACCTGCTTTCGCGCTGCCTGCTGGCGTTGAGCCAGAGATGGACGCGCTCAGTGCTTTTCATATTTCACAACTATTCAGTGTTTTCAACCATATAATGTTTATTTGAAGTTTCAGACATTTAAATAGACATTTAAATGAAGTACTAGGCTATAGGCCTATATAAAAAAGACATTTATAGTTTGTTAAATGCAAATTCCAAACACTGATATGGAAGCTGAAATATCCTTTATAATTTGACTTAAATTTTTTATTGATATCAGATACATTGCATATGAAACAAAGTTTACTCTTTTCTCCCAGTTCACCAGCCACTTACGTTTATGTATTTCGGAAAAAATTTATGAATTTACGTGATTTAAATCCAACAGCTCCTCTGTTTTATCAACTAACATGATCATTATAAAGGTGTTTAAACAACAAAACACATTCACTTCCACATATTTGACAATCAGAATATATCATGATATAGTCATGATATAGTTAACAAGTTTGTGAATATTTTAAATAAAAAAGGAAAAACGAAATAAACGCGATAGCCTACCTGTCATGTGGCCGCATGACGCGTCGCCAAGGGACATTCTAAAACGCTTAACATGAAAAACGCTTAACGTGGCTTAATGTTGTAAGACAGTGATATTAACAGACCAAACTCACTAAACATTATACTAATAAAGTATACTATGTACAGAAAAGCAGTTGAACCCAGAATTTGAACGCAATGCGTTTAAATTCACGTTAAGCGTTTCCCTCAAATAGAAAACTGTTATAAAGAAAACGCTTAACGTCGCGTATAAGTGATATTAAAAGATCAAATTCTGCACAAACCAACTTTTCTGTATAGTATGCTTTATTAGTATAGTGTTTACTAAGTTTGGTCTTTTAATGGCACTGTCTTAGTACATTAAGCCACGTTAAGCATTTTCTTTATGGGAGGAAAACGAGTAATTAAACGCAAAAAACGAAAATGTAATTAAACGTTGGCCCCCTCCCCGTTGGCCCCCTCCAGAATTATTAATGCCCCCCCAAGTTTGTGTGACCTGGCGCCAGCTCTGGAACTAATCCTTTAAGGGTAAGGTAGAACAGTGTATTTTTACAGGGTATGTCTACACCAGACACACAAGCTACAACGCACAAATCTAAATGACTTACATTATAATTTATGAAGCTGTCTACAACACAGTACCTGTCTGCAACACAGTTTTCAGATTGCTGTAAGAAATTGCATCATGGATATTCTGTGGTGTATGGCAGAGTATGGCAAAATTACAACCACAAACCGTTATACACAATTTAACCACCCAGCCCCACACATAACATCCTCACTGCGCTCTTCAAATCATACAAAAATCCATAACAATAAACGCTGCATGAACAGACAAGGATATCTGAAAATGTCAACTATAGACGCCCACCAATCTTTTATCCTCAACTGCTAATCTGAACAGTCTGACAATAGCCACAATTTATTTGCCTCTATTTCCACTCAGCCTCACGGCATTTCCAGCAACGTTTTTAGATTTTTATTACGGTTGTCAGTTTGTCTTTGGCAGACGTGACGGTATAATTCATACATCATCAGACGCTCAGTTTGGAGAGCTGTATCTGGCTGCTTCGGTAATGAAGGTGTGCAGAGAAGACGCAGAGACCGATTTGTGAGACGCTGCCACACAAAGATAGAGATACAATTATCTCTCTGACTTCGCTCAGAGCGTAAACGCTGGGCTGTAACATCCCATTTCACCAACTCCAGGAACAAAATGGAAAGTTACGGTCCCAGTGCAAGGTTTATTTTGCAAAAGTGGTAAATAAAATCTCTCATGCTAGTGACAGGGAATGAATTATGGACAGAACTGTGAGTCTCACCTTCAGTGTTTTGAGCCAAGATTTGGGTGATGATAACAAACAAGCCAATCGCCAAACCCAGACAGCCCGATCGCCACCAGCTCCTCCTCATCTTCAGTTACTGCCTACTGCCAACCCACCTGTGGAAAAACAGACAGAGATGGTTTCATTTTAAAGGTCCAAAAGACCAATATATTGCTGTAAACCATGTAGCACTTGACAAATTAATAGAACTATTACAAAATAAATAAAGAAACAGAAAATTGTGATGCTGCATCCAAACTGATAGATTACTCAGAGAAGATTTAAACTGTATTTTAGGTATATATTGATATAATATAATATCATCCATCCTGCTTTCTAGATATCAGTATGATACAGGTCAAACATTTCATCCAAGACACCAGTGAATAAATCAATCAAGTCAATAAATTCCTTATGGCAGCCCAAACCTCAGTAATGATTCAGTCAAAAGCAGATAAATCTGTGCATTAAGATGGCATATGGATATTAGTCGATTTTGCAGGCACAGTTACCGATCAATGCACACTGAATTAATGCTTGCTAATCCCAAAATGGAAGTTACATACTGCAGGAAAAAAAGATAGATAGAAAAGAAAGAAAGAAAAAATACACAGCAAGAGTTTAAATACAGTAAGAAATATGGGTAGTTTTAGCCCTGTGGATTTATTTAAAATATATATATATATTTAACTTGTCTATTAACAATTTCTAAGAGTGGATATGCATGCTGAAATCTTTTTTTGAAAAAAATTTTTTTTCCAAGTCCTTTGTCTTGCAAAGCTAATTTCTAACTAGCATTTTATGAATTATAAATATACATAATTTGCATAATTGAATGCTCTTTATAATGACTGTTGTCTCAAAGAACATAGACTTTAGGGAAATTAATAATATAGGAGGAAAATTATTGGTTGTATTGGAAGTGATGCCAAAATTGAGGGTCCATCATTATTTGTTTAAAATCTGGTATCATTTTCATTAAATATTGACATGGTGACATGGTTATAAGGTTTATGACTATTTCACCATTCCATCACAAATATTTTATATAACATTTATGTATTTATACATATATATATATATTTTAGGGGTGGAACGGTTCAGATTTCTCACGGTTCGGTTTGTATCACGGTTTTAGGGTCATGGTTTCGGTACAGTTCAGTTCGGTATGTGCTATGTTCAGTAAAAAAAATAGGACAATTGTCAAATAAAGATAGAGAAAATATAAACAAATAATCTAACTACAAGAAACAGCACAAATAAAAACATGAGAGCTAAGATACAAATAAAATAAACAATGCTTTACAGGTTTTTCAGGTATCTAACAGCTTTCAGGTACAGAAATTAAATAAAGTAATAAAATATAAAATAACACTTCATATAAACTTCTTTGAATAATTAAATAAAGTTGAAACATTATTGAAGTTACAAAAGCTATTCAGTCAAGAGTGATTTCTTCGTCCTTTGTCGTTTGATTAACATTAAAACACATAGAGCAGGAATATTAGACTGCTGTCCCTTTAAGACATAATTCAAAGATAAGATGGGCATGTTGACATAATTTTTGTGTGAATTTGTCCGTTTAGGTGCAAGACTTGAAAGAGAATTTGCGCAAGAGTATTTGCGCGCTGTGACGTTGCTCTCCATGTACGCGCTTCGGATGAACGCACACACAAATCTCCTCACAGCGCGCGCGAGTTTTCTTTCGCGTCTTACGGATGGATGTTTAAATTGGCAAGGTTTAAATTAGTTTAGTTTAAACACAGATAGCAACGTGAGATGTTCAGGTCTCACCTGCGCTCGCGCGCTATCAACACCCGAGTGGTGACGGCGTAAATGACTGGTCATACGGCTTTCGGCACGTCATTGAACATTTGTTTACAACGAGTGACTGTTTTGTCCATGTTCTTTTGATCATCGCTGTTGTAACGTATTGGGAAACCAGAATGCGTATCCATCGACTAAAACATACATTAGCGAATCCGTCTGTCTGTTTTGCACGTTGCTTTCAACAAACCATATTGTAGATGCGTCGTCAGATTTGGGATGAACCGCGGTGCAAGCGCGTGCCATATATATATAATGAACGATGAAAGCAAAAAAAGTTTCATACAGAGTAATAAAATGTTCTAATAAAAATTTACTCTGGGACTTTTACAGTTGTTCAAGAAACATATTTATGGCTGCACTTAAAAAAAAAAAAAAAATCACATTTAATTCAATGATACTTGCCATTTCTTTGTAATTACTTCTGAAATTTACTAGCTATTTCTGAGTGAAAATTGTTTATACAGTTTTTGTTTTTTTTTTCTTTCCCCACTGTGGTATATTTTCTCAGTTCACCCACCATTTGGACCCTTTGTCTGAGTGCTGGAAAACAACTGTCATTGTAAAACCCTTCTCAGAAATAAGGGTTTAATCTACTTTGCTTTGTAAGTGTTTGATGCGCAAGGACAGATAATACTTGACTTTGTACAAATATACACATGGGATTAGACCATTCATTTGTGCATGTGTGTGCGTGTCCCGTCGTGAGGCTGGCTGGCTCATCGGTTGCTGCCTACACGTGGAGGTTGATGTAGAGATAAACTTAAAAACAAGTGTCTCCATTTGATCTGTCACCTGTATTCATACTCACAATCTCTATGCTGTGCCTGTGGCAGCCATAAGCCACTGAAACGCTTTAAAACCAAACGCTGATGTGCGTCAACACAGTCATCTAAATACAACATCAGACCGCGTCGCCGCTACTGTCAGATTCTCTATTCCCAAAAGAGCGTAAGCAAGTCTCTGGAGCATGATGGGTGAAAATGATAGTTCCCACTTTAACATCTCCACAGAGTGCTCAACAACTGTGACAATACCCAACAAGAAGGGCTAGAGAAACATAGGAACTTGCTAACACTGTCTCTCTGGTTTTCAGCTTTGAAGTTTAGATTTGAGAAACATAAGCAAGGTCCAAAATTAACTTTCTGCCAATGACAGGTGAATTGAGAGAATTTTCTAGCTATAAATATTCCTTACTTGACCATGAAACTTTTGCACTAGAATTCCAAAAATAACTACATTACAATTTCTGAACAAAATGTAAGTGGTGCTTGCCAGTGCCAATGGACTTAAATGACATCCCATTCTTAATCCGTAGGGTTTAATATGGAGTTGGCCCACCCTTTGCAGCTATAACAGCCACAACTCTTCTGGGAAGGCTTTCCACAAGGTTTAGGAGTGTGTTTATGGGAATTTTTGACTATTCTTCTAGAAGCGCATTTGTGAGGTCAGGCACTGATGTTGGACGAGAAGGCCTGGCTCACAGTCTCCGCTCTAATTCATCCCAAAGGTGTTCTGTCGGGTTGAGGTCAGGACTCTGTGCAGGCCAGTCAAGTTCCTCCACACCAAACTCGCTCATCCATGTCTTTATGGACCTTGCTTTGTGCACTGGTGTGCAGTCATGTTGGAACAGGAAGGGGCCATCCCCAAACTGTTCCCACAAAGTTGGGAGCATGAAATTGTCCAAAATGTCTTGGTATGCTGAAGCATTAAGAGTTCCTTTCACTGGAACTAAGGGGCCAAGCCCAACCCCTGAAAAACAACCCCACACCATAATCCCCCCTCCACCAAACTTTACACTTGGCACAATGCAGTCAGGCAAGTACCGTTCTCCTGGCAACCGCCAAACCCAGACTCATCCATCGGATTGCCAGACAGAGAAGTGTGATTCGTCACTCCAGAGAACACGTCTCCACTGCTCTAGAGTCCAGTGGCGGCGTGCTTTACACCACTGCATCCGACGCTTTGCATTTCACTTGGTGATGTAAGGCTTGGATGCAGCTGCTCGGCCATGGAAACCCATTCCATGAAGCTCTCTACGCACTGTTCTTGAGTGGTAGGCCATTTTACGTGGCTTACCACTTCGTGGCTGAGTTGCTGTTGTTCCCAATTGCTTCCACTTTGTTATGATACCACTAACAGTTGACCGTGGAATATTTAGTAGTGAGGAAATTTCACGAATGGACTTATTGCACAGGTGGCAACCTATCACAGTACCACACTTGAATTCACTGAGCTCCTGAGAGCGACCCATTCTTTCACAAATGTTTGTAGAAGCAGTCTGCATGCCTAGGTGCTTGATTTTATACACCTGTGGCCATGGAAGTGATTGGAACACCTGAATTCAATGATTTGGAGGGGTGTCCCAATACTTTTGGCAATATAGTGTATGTTCCCTCATCAGTGATTAAATGTGAAAAAAAAAGCCTAAATTAAATCATCATATAAAGTGATCATGTTATCAGTTTTGGTTTTCATCTAAATGAAAACTTTAATTTTAGTTTCAGTGTTTCTGTAAAAAATGAATTTCAGTGCATGACTAATGGTTTATGTATGGTATATGATTGTTAGGGTATTCTGGTTGGTTGCGTGGCAGCTATTCACTCTAAAAGTAAGGGGACCTGTTACCACAACTTAAATGAATGGTTGCAAGTTAAAAATTCTAATTTATTGTTTTAATTAAACCTTTTAAGTTGCAAACATTATTTTGTAGAGTTCTGTTGACATAATAATGTTGATCATTACATCAACTTAATATTGTCTGTAATTTAAACTCAAATTTCTGCGTTAATTGGCTTAAAAAAAAAGTTTTTTAGGTTGTAGTAACTTAATGAAATTTTCTTGATAACTTTGGAAATTAGGCTGTGGATTTCTAGTTCCCAGCATGCCTTGTATAGGACTGGATAAGGAGAATAAATGTTGAAATTAAGTGTTGATTTATTTGTTTTTAGTGAAGGGAAAGACCTGTTAGTGTTTAATGCTGTTATTTTTGACATTTAAAAGAGTTTCTGTAATGTTGAAGTTTTTGTTTACCATTGTGCTGAAGAGTAGATACATGAAGATAAACACTACATTGACTCTATAAGCAATGATGCGCTAATGCCAGTGACAAATAATATCTTACTTGTTCATTAAATATACATGTTAAATAAGTTATGCTAGCACGTGCTATGATAGCTGCTGATTTGAACTGGAATAGATAAGATTAGCCTAATTGGTTCCAGGGCTACAACTCTGGTAGTTGGAGCGATATATATATATTTTTTTTTTTTGATTAATCAACTTAAAAATGTGTGTTTATGCTACAAATTAATAAGTTCCTCTAACTTATAGCTTGTTGGTTGAACGTAAATTCACTCAAAGTTGTCATAACTCAAAAAAATTATGCAAACTGTTGCGTTATTTTTTTATTATTATTATTTTTTGAGCCAAGACATTCTTTTTTAGAGTGTTCAATGGTTGGCAAAAGAGCCCATCCTTATTTACCTATGACATTCTGATCTTGAAATATATAATCTTTCTGATCTCTTTTCAATGCAAGTTCATGGGATTTCCTCACCCTTTTTTTTTTTTTTTTTTTGCAAAAAGATTTAAAAACACATTCTACCATCAATTCTTTTTTATCTGAGAAAATTAAAGCATTTGGAATTATTTATTAATATTTTTTAAATTGGTACAGAATATTTAACACAACCTTTGGTCATAAAGTTTAACTTACATTATATTGACATTGAAATGGTAATTAAGGAACCATAAGACACCCCAAAGTGTAGCTATAAACTGACTGAAATCAGTTAAAATTACTTTATCAAACACGTTTGTGTGACTGTAACTTACATGTCGGACAGATGTCTTTTTCATACAATGGATTAGTTCACTCCATGATTTTATGTTGCTTTACAAAAGTCTATATTGCAAAAGATTGTGTTGAGAAATAGTTCTTAGTGCAATTCTGAGCATCTGAGTTTAAGCAGGAAAAATAGATTAACTGCTAAAACTCTACTTGCATTGCTGTTTCTGCAAAGATTCTGCTTCACAGTGCTTTGCTGCTTGCACATGAAGTGTGAATACTGCAACCTGTTTATATTGCAGATACAAGATGAAACAGGGAGACAAGATGGAACTTTAGCTATCAGAGATTTTAAAAACAGCTTTCTAAAACAGCTTTTACAGACTCTCAAAGGCAGGTATAGTTCAGTCATGGAGGACATCTCTCTGTCTTTCTTCTCTATGAGAAATGCTCTCAACATGCATATTTCCTCCACCTGTGTCCTTTAATCAAAGTATAATGCACACAATCTCAAGCTTAGAGTCCTTTCTAAGCCTCATTAACAGTCATGGCAACAGACGCCACTTTCTCTGGCTGCTATCATGACCCTTTAAGAAATGCTGTGGTTTCAGTAAAAGGAATCTGTCTATATATCGCAAACTTTCCTTCACTTTCTACGGCTCACCTGTGCATCTGTGAGAAAGATGGACAGTTCTGGTGTGAGGCGACTGTGGTTTTTATTACAGAATTGTTATGGATTGACACGCATTACAACCCAGAGAAGCCAAGCGAGAAACTAACATGCGGTTGTAGAGACAGTAGAGAAACAATTCACAAAGATAAAAAAAAAACAAAAAACAAACAAAAACAAAACACTGATATAAAACCATTTAAGCTGCATTTAGGGAATACATGAACTGATAAAATGTGTAGCTTGAAGGCAATGTAAGTCGCTTTAAATAAAAGCATCTGTCAAATGCAATGTAAATGTATATTTTCACACATATCTTATTTCTAAAATACACAAATAAAATAATATAATATTCATCTCCTAATGGCAAAAATCCAAAATTAAAAGGATAGGCGGTATTTAAAAGAACATTCAGATTGACAAGATATCAAATACATATCAGATTTAGAACCACATTTGAATGTAATCCAAACTGGATGCCAAAAAAATTGGATCTCATAAGTGTTTTTCCTTACTTGCATGCCAAAAATGTCCGATCTATGCCAGATATCTGTGAAAAAAAAAGAGAAGTAGTTGACAGCATAAATGCTGCCTTAGATTGACAGCATTCCAGTTTTCAAGGCTAGAAGCTAGAAATGAAAATGCCGTTCTCTACTTCACTTTCCTAAAACTAACACTCGCCAAGCACCAAATTCCAGTAAAAGTTGGTGTTGGCGAGTATATGAAATGGTGTCAATCAACAGGTGGCCGGTAACATTTTTATAAATACTAACAATGCAAAACTGTGAGAACATGGACGTGAACAAACATAAACGACTCTCAGGACATTTGATAGGCCAGTGCTGCACTGTCACGAAAAAGTTTAAGCCTTGCCAATTTAAATATTCAAGCTCAAGAAAATGCGAAAGGGAAATCGATTTGTTATTCTTGCTCTGTGTGGGAAGTTTTCTGTGCGCAAACATCCGAAGAGCGCGCCCAGAAATCTGTGTCTCAGACAGCGCGCGAATACTGAATTGAGCTCTCTTTCATGTCTTCTTGCGCTTGAACAGACATATTCAAACAAAATTGTCAAAATGTCCGTCTTGGCAAGTGTCCTTGTAAGCATAACAGCTATTTTAACTGAACGTAAACAGTTCAGAAATAAAACGCATGTGTAACAGTACAACCCGAATTCCCGAAAAATTGGGACGTTTTTTTAAATTTGAATAAAATGAATCACATGAGCCAATATTTTATTCACAATAGAACATAGATAACACAACAAATGTTTAAACGGAGAAATTGTATCCATTAAATGAGCTCATTTCAAATTTGATGCCTGCTACAGGTCTCAAAAAAGTTGGGACGGGGGCAACAAATGGCTGAAAAAGCAAGAAATTTTGAAAAGATTCAGCTGGGAGAACATCTAGCAACTAATTAAGTTAATTGATGTCAGGTCTGTAACATGATTAGCTATAAAAGGGATGTCTTAGAGAGGCAGAGTCTCTCAGAAGTAAAGATGGGCAGAGCTGTGAAAAATTGTGGAATGCTTTAAAAACAATGTTCCTCAACGTCAAATTGCAAAGGCTTTGCAAATCTCATCATCTACAGCGCATAACATCATCAAAAGATTCAGAGAAACTGGAGAAATCTCTGTGCGTAAGGGACAAGGCCGAAGACCTTTATTGGATGCCCGTGGTCTTTGGGCGAAACTGCATCACTCATCGGCATGATTGTGTCAGTGACACTGAAGAATCCCGGTGCTGAATTGGCCTGCCTGCAGTCCAGATCTTTCAGCTATAGAGAACATTTGGCGCATCATTAAACAAAAGACGACCACAAACTCTTCAGCAGCTGGAAACCTATATCAGTCAAGAATGGGACCAAATTTCAACACCAAAACTCCAGAAACTCATAACCTCGATGCCCAGAGGTCTTCACACTGTTTTGAAAAGAAGAGGAGATGCTACACCATGGTAAACATGCCCCCGTCCCAACTATTTTGAGACGTGTAGCAGGCATCAAATTTGAAATGAGCTCATTTTGTGCAAAAAATTGTAACATTTCTCAGTTTAAACATTTATTTAAACATTATCTATGTTCTATTGTGAATAAAATATTGGCTAATATGATTTGAAAGTCTTTTAGTTTTCATTTTATTCAAATTTAAAAAATGTCCCGACTTTTCCGGAATTCGGGTTGTACATTGGATCCGTGCATTAGCTCTTAAAGTGACAGCAGCCTAACATTCCTGCTGCAGTCTGTGTTTTTAATGTTAATCAAACAACAAAAGACAAAGAACAATCACTCATTGCTCTTGACTGAATAACTTTTGCAACTTTAATAAGGATTAATGTATGTGTCATGTCTGGTACAGCAAAAAAAAAAAAAAAAAAAAAAAAAAATATATATATATATATATATATATATATATGGCTGGTAAAGTCACCGGCCATTGGCAGGTGTGGCAAAAAGTTGTAAATTGTAAAAAAAAAAAAAAAAAAAAAACATAAAAAATGACAAAACTAAATGAAAAGGTATACAATTTTTGTTGCTGAATATCCGGTTTCTCTCATAAATACATTAGCTTAGGGAACATAATTTCATTTTTATGTAAAACAGGCACTGTAGAGAGGTCATTTGACAACTAGCACTGTCTGAATGCTTATCATTTGATAAGCAGTATGAAGTGATTCACACAATATTTTGAGTAATTGATTCAGTAAAATTCAGTATATACAGTGGAGTATATGGTAAGAAGTACTCTAGTATTCCATTCTCAACACAGCCAGTGAAGCACTCTTTAGCAGACGGGGATCATTCACATTTCATTCATGAAATGGGTGTGTTTTCTATTAACCAGCAGGTCTACACTATAGGCTCAGCCCTCATCACTGCATTCACTCTGTTTAGATACACAGGGACTGAATAATCTCATGTCATCTTGAAAGTAGATTGAAACCTGCAGCCCTTCCTGCTGCTGGAGTAACAGTGTTCGGTGTAAGTTTGATCAGCCTTTAAATGCATCATTATTGTGCTGCCTGTAATGTTCCATTATTTCAACAACACTCCTCAAATTCTCAGCTTGCATTTCTTAAGAAGAGTACAGATGGCTGGGCAGGGTTTTATTATCAAGGGTCTATGCATCTTTCACAGTAACATTTGATATCAAAGTACAAAGCTGCTGGATTTCCGGAAGGATCCAAAGACCTCTGAACAAGCTGCCTCCTGCTGTCAAAATTACCCAGCAGACACGAAGTTCCTAAACACCAACCCCGACAGCAAACGTTTTACATCCAGACTGTTATCCCTCAAACGCCCGCTCTCGTAGATCTGGATTTCCTCTGATCTGTCTTGCTATCAAAACACGCAACTGATGTCGGAATGACAATGTGCAGATTTAATTAGCATTCGTTGACCCCAAACAGAAAGAGCAAATTTTTCTACTGGGATTTAAAGCATTTGCATAATTTCAACATATTGCTTATACTCATAAGTTTTGTCTGTGAAATTATCAGTATATGGCAGAGCAGGGGCAAATACATTTCTTCATTTATAAATAAGAGACTTGCATATGATCAGTGAAGTTGCTATTTTACTCTTGATAAAATAAAACAATAAAATAAATAAATAGTGACATTATATTCAAGGTATACATCTTTAGCAGTTAAAGCATTCCCTAGGAACCAATCCTATGACCTTGGTGTTGCTATGCTCTACTGTTGAAATGACAGGAATGACAATTGAGATGTTAAAAAAGATCTTATTTGTGATTTTTCTTTCCTATGGGGCTGTAATGTTTTGAATTATCAGAGTTTTATTTAATACTGGCTGTTAATCTAATGAATTGTGTCTTTCTTTACTCAAGGGCCGTCTCAGCCTTTTTGTGCGCAGTGAAGGGTAATGGATCAAAGTGATTGGCATCACTACGTTTCAGCAAAGCAATCGGGGTAAAAAGGCCATTGCCGTCGATGTGGACTATAATATCAACCAAGCACACCTGTCTAATAGCACTCTGCTTTTTGCACAGGCAAATAAGAAATCAATGAATATTGCTGACATTTCGCGCTAAAACCTATTACAGTCAATGTCCGACAGTCTTTTATTCATAAAATGTTCTGTCAAGCTAAACCCCTCATCAAAGACACTTTGATGCTATGTCATGCTAGGACACTGTTTTGCATTTCTAAATAATTTAAAATGACTAAACTTCACTGACAAGTCACTCATTCGCCCAGCATGCATTCAGAAGCCACCCGAAGGATGATCACATGACAGGTAACTGATCGTCGACAGGCCGTCCTTCCAGTAAATCACCTGTTATAGACACCAAACACTGACAAGACGTTACTGAAACCTCCTAGTAAAATAGAAGGCTGTGTTCCCTCCTGCCTTAAAGCAATAGAAATCTAAATTATGTAATTGTTAACTCTTCCTCATGTCGATGCAAATTCCAATTTATGGTTTTACAGTACAAAAAAAGCAGCATAAAGATTTGGAACAACATCAGGGTGAATCAATTCTCAAAGAATTTTTATTTTTGCATGAAATATTTCTTTAACTCTCTTATCTCTCATCTTCTCTTTAATTGTTACCTGACTAGAGTGCTGAGGTGAACCAAAAAGAGTGAATGCAGCCAAAGACAGCAGTGCAATTCATTACCCAGCGTGAGATGCAATCAGAGGACGTAAGGGGTCCAAACACTAATGACTCCAGTGATTAACCTATGTCAATGACCTAGACATGTTCTAAAGCACCTGTGATGGAAATCAAGCACAGAGATGTGCTACTGTGTGTTGAAATTTACAACAGAATGTGTCACATGAACAAGGCGGTGCCCAAGATGCACACAATTAAAGCTAAACATTCACTTTTAAGCATACAAAATGCAATATGGTTGCTAGGAGACTTCAAACCAAATCAAAACAACACCTTGTACATGTCAAAAGCATTGACATCAATTTTTTACTCCCATCTCATATTTTTTTCTTCACTATGTCCCTTTAGGGGCTCTGTACTATTGCTATTTCACTTAGTTAAACAGGGTGAGTAAAAGATGACTTTTAATGATTTAAATTTTTGGGTGAACCATTAAGTGTTGTGTTCATTGTGCATCTATATTATTAAACTATTGCATGTCAATGCCTTTGCTTGGAAAAATGTTCTGAAGTTTGCTGATTTTCTGAACAAGACATCTGTAGTTGGCCTAAAATAATTTATCAGCTGAACTTCAAAAAACTAACTCAAATTGGTGTTCAAGGTACAACATTCTCATTTTATACCCTCAACTTTCCTATGGTTTAATATGAAATTTACACAACTGCCTAAACACATTGTGAGCAACTTAGAAGGAAGCAAAAGAAATGTTCTGTTCGATCTATACCTTTAGAAAACTGTATCCATTGGTCATCTATGAAAAGTAAACATCTGTGAATTGACTGCTGAAGGTTGTTACTTCGCCATTGAGAACTTCTTCCAACAATCTAAACAGCAGGTCACAATATCAAACAAACTAGAAGAAATAGAATACAAGAGGAAATAAATAAATAAATAAATTGTGCGTGTGTGTATACAGTATATACAATGACAAGATGATGTGATTGTTGTTTGCTAACTCGCGACAGCATACTGGTTTGAAAACACATTCAAAGCAAGTGTGGACAGAGCTGAGGTCAAACCAGAGCAGTACCTCATTCAGATTCTATCAAGATGGACAACACATCAAGCTGTGGATCAATAAAAGGTGTTATGGATGCATTTCAATGGTTATATGACTCAAAAACAGAGTTGAAGATGAAGGTAAAAGCCACTATTTTAACTTTTTATGTTAAAATGTCAGTTAAAAGATATTTCTCCGCTATCGAACACACCTATTATGTTGCGTGACAATGCAGTAGCCTCTAAAACAGGGGTATTCAACTAAAATTCCTTTAGAAGGCCTTTATTAAAGTCTCCATGAAATCAAAATTTAAGTTTTTTAGGTTTTAGTATGAATATGTTAGCCTTAATGTTATGAATAAGCTGGTGTGTTCCAAAACAATGACAAAATTCGCATTTAGGAGATATAAGCATTCCCCCTCCTACACTATCAACAGACACTGAAGCTGTGGCTGAAATCGGTCATTTGTTCACACATTTACTAGTTTCTACATGGTGAATGGCACGTAGTGCACTATATAGAGAATAGGGAACGATTCAGACAGTGTAAATATGCTTTCCATTAACGTGAATGAAGTCTGTTTTTCGCGTTAGTATAATGTGAACCACCGCAGCACGAGCACAGTCTGCTCTGGCCCAGGGACATGAGAGTACAGAGCGGATCATATCCGCAAGTCGGCTCAGACCACGAAAGGTATCGGACCCATTTAAATTCTGCACAGAATATTATATTTTAAAGTGATATAGAAGAGATTAGGAGGATAAATGGTTAGATATTAAAAGGAAACTGAGGTTTTACTGAGTTTAACGGCTCTGGCCGAGCTGTGATATAAACGAAACACTATTGGTTATTTTAAAAAAAAAGGGGCGGGACTGTTCGATATATCACCCTGTCTTCCTGTTTCAGTTAAAATTACGTCAACACATTGAATAATGCTGCGCGTTCCAAGACACTTCAGCGGGCCTTTAACCCCCTGGAGCCGTATGGATTACTTTTATGATGGATGGATGCACTTTTCTGGGCTTCAAAATCTCACACCCCTTCACTACCATTATCAAGCTTGGAAGGATATATTTTAATAGAACTCTGATTGTGTTCGTCTGAAAGAGGATAGTCATATATAGCTAGGATGGCTTGAGGGTAAGTAAATCATGGGATAATTTTAATTTTTGGGCAAAATATTCTTTTAAAATAACCACATCATCTGCAGCTCTTAATGTGGCACTTTATCCCCCAGTTTCACAAACAAGGCTTAAGCTAGTCCTAGACTAAAATGCATGTTTGAGCTGTTTTAAGTTAGCAATTTGTACTGACATATCTTAAAAATATGTCAGTGCCATTGACTTGTCTCAAGATGCACATCAGTAATGTTTTTTTTTCTACTGTACGTTTATAAAAGCTACTTAAATGTCCTAATTGAGCTAAGGACTAATCCTGACTTAGTCTGAGCCCTGTCTGTGAAACCGGGCCTATATCTTTAGTGGTAGAGAGAAGCAATGCGCCAAAATATCATTACCATAAATGACCCTGAGCACTTTTGGTGTGTACCGCTCCATTGTTTTGACGCGCTGCTCATTTTAACCTGTAGGAACGGTAAAATGGCGCAATTATGTCCCACGGTCTGGATCGAACCAAGCCGCGGTCAGCCATTTAAATACCACTGCTATAAGCACTGCTAATCTTATAGAGTCTTCTTATACATAATTCAACATAATACAGATTTGTAAAAACATTTAAATTCACTATATTAATTATGCAGATCAAGTATGGTGTCAAAACTAAATTTGCAATTTGCAGGCATAAAAATAGACTTGCATGCAAGTATGTGTGCAGTATATGTATGTGGTGATAAAAATAATATACATTGGGACTATTCATTGTCATTGATCATACAATATCTTAATAAATTTGATAAATTGCATATATACAGGCCTCACTGAGCCATCGGATTTTATCAAAAATATCTTAATTTGTATTCCGAAGATGAACGAAGATCTTACGGGTGTGGAACGACATGATGGTGAGTTAATTAATGACAGAATTTTCATTTTTGGGTGAACTAACCCTTTAAGGTCCAGAGAAGTAGTAAAGACATGGTTAAAATAGTCAGCGTGACTACAGTGGTTCAACCTTAATGTTATGAAGTGACGAGAATACTTTTTGTGCGCAAAAACAAAAACAAAAATAACGAATTTATTCAACAATTTTTCCTCTTCCCTGTCAGTCTGTTATGCAGTTGGCGCAGTGAACACATTGCAGAGCTTCAGTGTTCTACGTCAGAACGCCGACTCTGTATTGGCCGGCTCCAGCGTCAACATCACATGCATGCGTCGTGCTGCTCACGTGAACAGCCTCAGCCAATACTGAGCCATAGTTCAGACGTAAACACGGAAGCTCTACAATGCGTTCACTGCGCCAACTGCGTAACAGAGGAAAATTTTTTAGGTGAACTAACCCTTTAAAGGATTAGTTCACTTTCATATAAAATTTTCCTGATAATTTACTCACCCCCATGTCATCCAAGATGTCCATGTCTTTCTTTCTTCAGTCGAAAAGAAATTAAGGTTTTTGATGAAAACATTCCAGGATTATTCTCCTTATAATGGACTTCAATGGCCTCTAAACGGTTGAAGGTCAAAATTATAGTTTCAGTGCAGCTTCAAAGGGCTTTAAACGATACCAGACGAGGAATAAGGGTCTTATCTAGCGAAACGAACAGTCATTTTCGAAAAAAAAATTTAAATGTATATGCTTTATATAAACAAATGATCACCTTGCACGTGCTTCCGCCAAAACCGCACTTCTGTATTCTTCAAAAAGCTTACGCTGTATGTCCTATGCCTTCCCTATTCAACTTACGGAACGAACGCAGCGCCAGTTACATTTTTTCCGTAAGTAGGAAAAATAGGGAAGGCGTAGGACATACAGTGTAAGCTTTTTGAAGAATACGAAAGTACGGTTTTGGTGGAAGCACTTGGAAGGCGATCATTTGTTTATATAAAGCATATACATTTACATTTTTTTCAAAAATGACCGATCGTTTCGCTAGATAAGACCCTTATTCCTCGTCTGGTATCGTTTAAAGCCCTTTGAAGCTGCACTGAAACTATAATTTTGACCTTCAACCGTTTTGAGGCCATTGAAGTCCACTATAAGGAGAATAATCCTGGAATGTTTTCATCAAAAACCTTAATTTCTTTTCGACTGAAGAAAGAAAGACATGAACATCTTGGATGACATGGGGGTGAGTAAATTATCAGGAAAATTTTATATGAAAGTGAACTAACCCTTTAAGCTAATATGACCCAGGCTGGAGCCAGCATCAGCTCATCTGATCATTTCCAGCAAAATGCACTTCAACAAACTCAATAAACACTCAAAACTACACTCAAAGGAGCAGGATGGATGTTAGCAACATCCATTCTTGAGTGTCTCATAACCAAACACCATGATGCCAAACGTGCAACCAAAAGTTGCAAGGGAGATTATGCTGGCCTGTTCATCACATAAAAGGGGCTTTCACACTGGGCAGTTATAGGAACTCAGTTATAGGAAATAGGCACCAGGGCGGTCCCCCGAGAACTACATTTTAATCTAGGCCCATTTTCCTGGTTGCATTTTCACGGACGGTAGGAGCTCTGAAGAGACGTAAGCCGGCCGATAGCGACGTTATTTAAGCGCGGCATTCAACAATGTCAACAACTGGAAAATTGAGGACGCCGTGATCGGAGCTGTGTTTTTGTTGTGTGTCGTGGAATGTAGATGTATAAGAGATGGAATGTAGATGTATAAGAATTGCGATTGAAAGAGCAAAAGAGAAGGCTAAGACACAAATTCTCCTATGACAACTTGCAGTGCTACATATCATCGAGGCTGAGAAAAGAACACAACGCCGCAGACAAAGGCAACAGCTAAATGCTGTTAACATTAGATTTCTGTTTATGTCTTTTCGCTGTTTTCCATGTTCATGGAGTTAGCTTGTGGAGTAAGTATATGTAAAATGTGTTTATACGGCTTTTTAAAAATGGTGGGTGCTGGTGTTTCGTATGGCACGCATTCAGCCAATCAGCGTACACTTAAGTCACTGGTTGTTCCTATTGTCCTGGGTTATACCCTACACTGAAGCTTCACTGAAGTGACTTCAGAGTGCAGAATCTTCTCTGTTCTCTGATCACTTTCATCCTGACTGACAGACTTTTATCTGCGCTGACTGTCATTATTTGAAAGTGACCAAATCAGATACATTGGCTGCTATAGTAATGATGTAGGTGTCACCAAACAACTTTCTTCTACTACCAGGAGCAGAAAGCTGGCAGTATGGAGACAGCCGACACAAAGCTTGAAATCCATTTATCTACACCATGGTGTTTCGCCACGGAACTGAACTGCTGCTTTACTAGAGGACTGATGCTTTACTGCAGAGGAAACCTCTCAAACGCATGAGAGTGATGAAAAAAGCCATCACGTGCATCATGTCTCATTAGAAAAACTGTGATTGCAACTGGCATATCTGACATAGTTTGAATGTATGACCCTTTAGATGGACTAATGGCTTGTGCAAGAACATCTCTTCTGAAAGGCTTCTAAAAACATCGTCCCTAGAGTGGAGAGATGAGGCGTCGTTCTCTCTCTTGCACAAACAACATACCGTTTTTTTTAAACCAAGCACTCACCATTGTGACAGGAATGTCAAGTCCTTCAAAGAACCTGAGAATGAATGTATTGAAGCTATTATTGCAGAGAGCGTCATTTGATGGTTTCAGTCCACACAAGGCTGTACATTTGAGGGTAAAGTTCAGTCTTGAGGCCTCCCTTAGTCAGACGTGAAAATACACCTCTGCCCAATGCATTTGGCTTCGGCGAACCTCTATAAATCATTCAGTTTGCCATGTAGGAAGAGGAAATACATGCACAGAGCTATATGTGCACCCAATACTGAAAAGAGCAGCTTGAATTTTCAACCGGTCCAGGTTGGTTATATTGGTAAGTGCTAGTTGAGGGTGAAGCTAAGTTTGGTCTTGGTCTCTACGCATCAGAATGGTTTTATTTTGTTGGTAAAGCTATTTAAAGGGTTTACCCAAAAATGAAAATTCTGTCATCATTTGCTCACCCTTATGTTGTCCCAAATCTGTACTGTACTAACTACACTGGACTCTTTTGACTTCCGTTGTATCTATGAATTTCATAAATGTAACATTCTATGATGAATTATCAAAAGATTTAAAAAGATGTCTACATCTCTAAACATTGTATACAAATGGAAAGGGAAACCTGCAAATGATTTTCAAAAAAATATTTATGTAAATTGTCACATTCAATTCAAAGGCCCAGTTTCCATACAAGCGGTTTACATACCACTTAGTCTAGATTCAAGTTTCGTTTTCTATCCAAATACAATAAAGACAATCCGGAAATAATTATACATTTGTACACTTTACATATGAGTACCTATGAATACTGATGAAATCATAAAAAAGTAGGGTCCAAGTCTGAGACATTTTTTTAACCATACTGTATAAATAAGCAGAAGGTTTTAGGGTTTAGGGTTGTGTTGTCATTAAAGGAAAAGGAGGATTTTACCAAATACTAAGTAAATTCGAAAATTCATATAACTTTTTCAATGCAAATTTTACTCAAATTGATATATTTGAATTTGAATTTATTGTAAGGATAGCTGATAATTATTATGCTGATAATATAATTTGTAATGAAGAGTCTGAACTTAATTTAAAAAAAAAAAAAAAAAACTAGTCTCAGTGACTTTTGGACACATTTAGATTCATGTTTTGCATCAAGATCAGTTACTTTTAAAAACAATGCATTAAAATATTGTGTTACTCTCTAAAAAAGTAACTAATTGCACTACTTAGTTACTTTTAATGGAAAGTAATGTGTTACGTTACTTTTGCGTTACTTTTTCTCAAATGGGTTGGGCTTGCTTGTTTATTTTTAATAACAATTAAACAAAAGAAATGAACAAGCCTTTTGCTGGATTGCAGAAGAATAGGACGCATGAGAAAAAAGTTTCACAATCTTATTTTAATAATAATAATAATAAATAATAATAAATGTCGTTGTTTGTTTATTTATTTATTTATTGCTTATTATTAGTATGCTTTAAGGTCAAAAGCGGAGACATTGTTAAATGAAATGTGTTTTTTTATGTTTTTTTTGTTTGTTTTTGTTTTGTTTTGTTTATTAGTATGCTTTAAGGTCAAAGTGAAGACATTGGTAATGAAGTGAGATTAAATACATAAAGTATATTTGTGTGATTTTACATATTTAATTAGGCCTATTCTAGGTTTGCGTAATATTTTAAATTTGCATTTCATGGTTTTTATTAATTTTGAGGTAGTTCATTTTGAAGTAAATGCTCACATTTAGTCTAGAACTACAATACCCATCATGTTCACGGACAGTACACACACGCCTCTGCATCTACTATCTGATATCCTGCATACTGCTCTACTGAAGCTCTCCAAACACCATCTGTACCTGAAATTACCCCATCTGCCAAAACATCAGCAGTCTCACTCTCTCACCTTCTCACATCTCATGTCTGGTCTCAACCATTCTCTGCAGCAGCTCTAGTGTCTACACCATTATACACTCATCTTGTTCCTACAAAATCTTCAGTTCTCTTCTAAACAGCTCTCTTAACCCCTGTCTGGCTCCGCAAACTATAGCATTTCAACCAAATACATTATCACTCTATTATGCCCTGGAGTCTGGATTCCCGACCTCTCCAACTGCTCCCTTTCTGTCTGAGCTCTAAACCTCTGGCTTTTGCGGTCTCCCCTGCTGCTGTCATCCCGCGGGACTCCCAGTGGGCAGAAGCTGATTAGAGATGAATCAGACAGCTGAGAGAGGCTGACTGAGGTAAAGATGCATGCTGGAGAAATCCAGCCTGGCCTTCACACATCAGAGACCATGTGCACGGAAGAGCGGAGAATATCATTGGGCTTATATTCATACAGTTGGCAAAGCAGCCAACTCACTGAATGTCCAACACCTACACCTACTGTACATTGTGGAAGCTTCCTACTCTGCTTCTTTTAAAGGAATAGTTCACCCAAATATAAAAATGCTGCCATTGTTTAATCACCCATATGACATTCTTTTCTTCTGTTGAACACAAGGGAAGGGGGACTGAGGCTTTCGAGTTTTAAAAAGGATGCAAATGCACTATGAAGAACCATGAAAGTGGTCCATATGACTCATGTGCTATAATCCCAAGTCTTCTGAAACCATCTGAAACTATACATGCCTTTCTATAGCTCAAACAGTACAGCATGGTGCTAGAAACGCCAAGGTCATGGGTTTGATTCCCAGGGAAAGTGAGAAATGATAAATTGTGTACCCTTGGATAAAAGCATCTGTCAAATGCATGAATGTAAATGTAACACTATAACTATTTTATAACAAACAAACCAAACCAAACTGAAATAGTGCCCTAGCTATCCTTGGTATATTCATGAGAGAAATAGATGTCTGATTTATGAATCATTCTTTTCAATTAATCAAAAAGTCTGAATGATTTAATCAAGATTCAGACTGATCTGATTCTAAAGTTCTTCTCAATAGCTACATTTACATGCACCCAAATAATTTGTTTACAATTGGATTGATGGCTCAGTCAGACTGAAAAGTTTTCATGTACACACCTCAATCGATTCGACCGAGCACAATCCGAATCAAATTTCAATCGGATTGAAAGGGATGGTGTAGACCTGAAATAATCTGATCAACAGGAAAAAAATAAGTATGTTAACGCTTCAACTATTTTCTCAATCAGATTCAAAAATACCTTGCGCACATGAGTAGTTCCATGATGTGTAAGTGCAAATGTTTATGTCTAAAGAAATGTGCGTATGTTTACTTATGTATCACATCTTATGAACTGGGGCCTGTACCATGATGGTAGTTGAACAAACTCAGGGTTATAGGATTAGTTTGAATTGACAAAACCAAACCACTCCAATCTGGCTTTGTTGGTACCATGATGCTGATTATCAACTTGCTCTGTCAATTCAGGCTTTGATCCTGAGTTTGTGGAGCGCATACACATGAATGTGTGACATCAGTGGCAAACAGCCAATCACATGACTTGCAACAGAGAGAAACTTTAGCGCAATTCAGAACTCTTTTGCTGAAGGTTAAGAGATTGAAGAATATTAAGAATTTAAACACATTTACACTGACAAAAATACTTGTCCATGAAAGAGGACAAATAAAAGAAATTATCTTGCTCTATCAGTGCAAGTGAAACTTGTGAAGTTAGTTTATATAGTTGATAATATATAGCGATAGAGACTCAAACTTGTAAGGTCACATGTAGTCATTTTTAAAGAGTTTATTTACAGCTTATTTATATTACATATATGTATATATTAATATTCATTGAAACTAAATGCTTAATAATAACTGTTTCTAAAATTGCTTGTGTGTAATGGATTAATAATAATATATAATAATTATATAAACCATATAAATGAGTATTTATCATTAAAGCCAGACAGTTTCATCGTTAAATATTTTTTTACTATATAGTGACCTTTAATTTGGAGGAAGAGAAACTGGGGGAGTGACTTTATTGCGTTGGATGTGTCAGTGTGAGTTAGCTCACATCTGATTGGCCCAATTTCAGTTTGAGATCTCTGACCCAGAACATAACCTGCCCCGGAGCAGGTTTGCCGTGGAGCGTAAGTTACTATGATAATGAACACCGCTAAAAACCAAGTCATTTTCATGGTACCTAAAACGTCTCGGTTTATGGGTGTAACCCTTGTTCCCTGAGTAAGGGAACGAGACGCTACGTCGAATGATGTGATGGGAACCCATCACGTCATTCGACGTAGCGTCGATAGTTCCCACGAAAGGGAACGTCTCGGGTTACGGGTGTAACCCTTGTTCCCTGAGTAAGGGAACGAGACGCTACGTCGAATGACGTGATGGGAACCCATCACGTCATTCGACGTAGCGTCGATAGTTCCCACGAAAGGGAACCTAGGATTGGCGCAGACTAATCTGAAACTTACCTGGCTAGCCAGCTAATCCGGCTTCATGGTACAGGCCTCTGGTCAGTGGAGACTAAGCGTTTACTAAATATTTGCTAAAAAAGATATCATCAAGGCAAAAATGACAATTATTCTTGCTGTAGCTCTGGTGACATTACCGAAATGGCTTTCTCCGGTTCTGAATGCGGTGACTGGATATGCGCTGAAGTTTTTTTTTTTTTCGGAATATATGCAATGTGCATGTAAAGGAATATGTCAATCAGATTGCAAAGTACAGGGTTCATAACAGTTCTTTCAGAATCTGAAATCAGATTTGATTCATTGTGTCTAACGAAAATAAGTGCAACACCTAATGACAGCTCACTCTACGGTAAGATTATCGGTGGATAATTTTGTTGATAATTTTGTTCTGAAATGTCTTCTGAATACAGTTACATGAACCACTTATGACAATTCATGATGGAGTATTTTCATTAGTTGTCTCAGACTTTTGGATCTTACGTTAGATAAATTATACAGTTGTATTCATCAGTGCATCGGTGCTCTGTAGAAATGCTTTGTCATGGAAAAGATGGCTAAAAATAAAAGTTATATGCACTCTTATTGTGTCAATTACTACCACTTTTATGATGCATTTGCATCCTTTTTGAAGCTTGAAAGCCTCTATCCCCATGAGGACTAATGGCATGGAAAAGAGCAACCAGTACAATCCTTCTTTTGTGTTCCCCGGAAGAAAGGAAGAAATAAAGTCATAGGGGTTTGTAATAACATGAGCACAAGTAAATGAAGACAGACGTTTCATTTTTGGCTGAGGTATTCTTTAAAAACGTTCCTTTTGTCCCAAGACGCTACCTTACTTCCAGTACGTCTGTCCATCTTGGTCTCTCTCCAGCTGTTCTCTCTCACTGTCTCTGCCTCACAGTTTTTCTCTCCTTCCATCTCCGTCTGCGTGGTTGTGTGAATGGAAATCATTTCAGGCATCACTACCCACGGCTAATGCTGAAATGCGTTCTCTAAGGTGTCCACGGTGCATATGAATACAGTCATGCCTAAACCATGATACCACACAGTCTGATACTCCAAACTATCTCAAGGCACATAACAAAATCCTCACTATTTCACGTACAGCACAACCTTCATCATCTTTTTCTCCCCTCTTAGTAAGTCATTAGACCTCTGGTCAGTTCTAAGATGTCTGAAGCTGTATTATGGGCATTAAAAGTTCAGAGGTCAACTCCGACACAAGGCGAATGAAGGTCAGGTGCATGTCTAAGACTCTGACCTCCATGTAATTGCCTTAGGGTCCTTTAAACCATGTCATTGTACGGCTCCCATTTGCTGCGCTTCACCGGTCAGAAGTGCTTACAGCAGTTTGATGCTCATAATACTTCCAGTGCGCTGAGCAACAGACCACCTCCTGAGACAGTTTCACAAACCATGGAAACTTCATAAAACTGGTTAAAATGAAGTTCCCTTCAAACTTTAACATGTTCATGTTTTCTGTCAAGCAGAAAACATTTTTAAAAAAACACATTTGTGTGTAACAGAACTAAATCGACATGCTGGGCAAAGCATCACAATGAGAAGCATAACCTCACTGGTGTATCACCTTAGCAGTGAATAATTAAGGTAAACCAGGGGCAAAAAATCTCAAAAAGTGAATGTGAATAGGTCTAATACTTAAAATATCAAAACCAAACCTGTGAATAACCTTATTGGTGTATAACCTTTTCCAATGAGCCAGTCAAAATAATTAATTGTTCAGGATGCTATTCAATGATTTAGCGATTCATTTTTCTCTCTGATTCAAAATGAACGGGGAACTGTATATCTGTATAACTGTTTCAGTCATTTACTGACTGTTCATATGACAATATGTAAATAAAGATACTACTGTCATGACAACTCTCTGAGTGTTTGGCATAGTAATGGATATGACAATGTTGATATGTTCAGTCTCGGCGGAATACATCTGCTACACTGCTGCTGTTATTGCTGCTGCTGTATAGATTATTGCTGCTGCTGCAGAGCAAGTACGAGACTTGTATACACAACATGCTGCTGTGAGCAAGTAAGACATGCTGCTGCTGTACAAAATAGCATGAAGTACACATAGCAGATCTATACAGGTGGAGCTGGGGAAGGTGGAGGGTTTCTGAAAGCGTGCTGCAACTGCTACAGAAATGCTGACCAGTCTTTGAAAGTTGAGCAGCGAGCTCATTTGCTGCTGATACAGCAGGAACCAATCATTTGTGCCCTATAGAGAATGATGGGATTGCAAGCAGATTGAGTTAAGGACCTATCAGCCTATGCCATCTAGAGTTTTATGACAGAACTTTGGTGTATACATTAAAGGGGTGGTTGATTATGGTTTCTCTTTTTTAACTTTAGTTAGTGTGTAATGTTGCTGTTTGAGCATAAACAACGTCTGCAAAGTTACAACGCTCAAAGTTCAATACAAAGGGAGATATTTTCTTTTAAAGGGGACCTATTATGCAAAATTCACTTTTTTAGGTGTTTGAACACAGATGTGTGTCCACAGTGTGTGTAAACAACCGACCTATAATGGTAAAAATCCACCCAATACTTTTTTTTTATAATCCCCATTTACCATTTTCAATCTCTCAGAACACACTGTTTGATATTTCCCCCTACTCCTACGTAAGAGTAGGGAAACCCCGCCCATGACTGGTGACAATCTGCCCTGTTAGCATAGACACACCATTGAGTAAGAAGCACTGAGTCCTCCATTTCTGTGTACTCGCTGTATCAGCTAAAGATATACAATGTCTGTGCCAAAAAACATTACAAATGTTCTGTTGTTGGATGTACCAACGAACAGACGAGGCTCCATAGACTCCCGCCATCTGAGTCACTGAGGACACCGTGGTTGAAGTTATTACTCAAGGATGGGTCAGTACAAACTGTTTGTGATCCTCTCCGGAGCGATTCTGGTCACGGCAGAGAGAGAGAGCGCGCACTTTATTACGGATATAAAGTTTACCAGTTTATTAAGCACCCCCGAAAAGGCATAAGGACTGTATATATTTGTTTACTGTTAGTTGTAACGAGTGTTTTTGTGTAATTCGCTTTGTATATTAATGATAATGCAAGGGAGAGTTTATAGATAAAAGACTTTAATGCGCACTTCTTGTACTGTGTTTTTTTTTTTTCAGCTCTTATGGTGATTTTCTGGAGTGATAACGTACGCTTCATGTTTTGTGTGATGTACAATAAACTTCATAAACTCATCAGTAAAGATTTGGTATGGGTTCGCTACAACAGGCTTGTACTAATAGTGGACAAAAGCAAGATGACAACATAAGATATAGACGCAATTAAACTAAACTATACCTGTTCGGTCTCCATGCAGCATATTCTTTGGCTCTGTAGGCATCATTTTCAGACTCCGATTCAAACTAAACACAGCTACAGAGAGTTTCTGAGATTATTAGTGTGTGAGATTGTTCTGTCACCGGAGCTCAGAGCATCAGCTCTTGAAGCTCCGCCCTCTTAGGCCATTAGCAGCAGTTCATTTGCATTTAAAGGGACCACACTAAAACGGTGCGTTTTTGCTCAACCCCAAAAAGTGGTAAGTTTAACATGTTATAAAAAATTCTCTGTGTATTTTGAGCTAAAACTTCACATACACACTCTGGGGACATCAGAGACTTATTTTACATCTCTTAAAAAGGGGCATAATAGGTCCCCTTTAAATAATTCTCTGTTTAAGGACTACAACAAATGGCTGGTAGGGACTACAACAAGCTTCTTCCCAGGTTAGTAACATCACTAACTCTAAAATTAGCATAAACCCTGCCCCCGAGAACACACAACAAAGGGGGCGAGGCCATGTTGGGCTGCTTTAGAGAAGAGGAAGAGTTGTTGTAGTAGAGTGTTGTTACCATGCCGTCATTTTACACTGGACTGCTTCACAAACAAGAGTCAATTCAACGCTGGATTTGCACAAAAGATTAACGTGACGGCACATGCTAGTCGATGAGTTGAATCAACTCCACAGCAACTACATAATTTATCCACTAACCGTTCAGAAATGTCCAGATCACAGTTTCCAAAAATATTAAGCAGCGCAACTGTTTTCAACATTGATAATAACAAGAAATGTTTCTTGAGCACCAAATCAGCATATTAGAATGATTTCTGAAGTATCAGGTATAATGGCTGCTGAAAATTCAGCTTTGCCATCAGAATAAACTACATTTTAAATATTTACAATAGAAAAAAATTATTTTCAATTGTATCAATATTTCACATAATTACTGCTTTTGATCAAAAAATGCAGCCTTGGTGAGCATAAGAGATTTCTTTCAAAAAAAAAAAAAAATCTTACTGACCCCAAACTTTTGAACCCATTTGTAAGGTTGAATCGACTGTAAGGGCCTGTTTGGAGACATGTTGGAATTAGAATCAACACATTATACCAACCAAATTACTGTTAAAAAAGATCAATCCTGTGTGTGTCAACTGTGTTATCACCCTACAAGAAAACCCTACATTTCAAACAACAAGCCAGAGGGGAATCGCAATGTCAAAGCATTTCGTCATTACAAGATACAAATATTATCACAGTGCATTAAACGTTTGACTCATCTCAAAGCTCCTTAATTATCTTGCATTTATATGGCAAAGCATTCATCTTGATCTCCCAATAAATCACAGGATGACTGCATCATCTCTAACTAATGAAGCTTCTGTTAACCGAAACTTTAGACTGAAACGTGGACGTTAACTCATGAGATCACCCCAGTCCTCCTCCTAACACACGCACACATAGACACAGATACACACACTCTTTCTCTCCATATCAATGGTGTCAGTTGAACACAGATGCCAACTGAGCACCAGTCTCACTGATCTATTCATTACACCAACAGCACATCACTGACTCATTATTCAAGCCTTTTAACAGATAAATTCTGGGAAACATGAATGCAATAATAAAGTCAATAGAGTGGAAAAAGGTCAGTAATAACTGAAAATGCAAATGAAGGTGAGGTGGTATTAGTGAAATACAAGTAAAAAATTATTTGAGGGGAGGCTTCCTGGCTGATCAAGAAATTGCCCATCTATGATGTCCATAACAGTTGCAAAAATCAACCTAAATGCATGGTGAACCAAAATGGTAAAAGCAAACAGACTATACAAAGTAGAACACTCACACAGTCTGACATCAACTTTTGGTCATGTCTGAATGAAAATGACATTGAGATAATTTAAAACATGCAATAAGCTACGAGTTAACTAGTGAATAAGCGATGGTGGCAGGAGGTGCACCTTTCAATACACCTGCAGTGTTGACAGAGGATATGTCAAATATTACTAAAATATAAACATAGGCTATAGTTATAAAGCACTACCAGAGCCACTGGCATAATTTAACCACTACAGATGCAGCTTCTGTGCTGTCTTTGCAGTGAGAAAATGGAAACAACCGAGTTAAATGATGTGGCTGATGGGAGTGAATGAAACAGGAAAGTTTAATCCATCAGATAACCTACTAAACCGCTCAAATATCCTCAGAATTAATATCACGTCCAGTCGCGTTTGACTTCATTTTACCAGACATGACTTGAATGAAAAAAATAAATAAATAAATTCACAGAGAAATTAATCGATCATTTTCCCCCCACCAGATGGATTCAAGGAGCTACAGATGCAGATCTAGAGAAAAGAGGAGTGATGAATGAATAAAAGAAATGTGGTCTCAGTTGGATCTCTTTAAATGCCGTTATTTTGCTTAATGTATAACAGAGGCGGATTTCAAATTGACTTTGAGAGAAACAAAACTCAACTAATGACACTCAAATAGGCTCTTAGACCATAAAAGCATATTATTAATTCTTTAAATCATCTTAGTACTGCTTACTCACGCAGTTTATTTCAGTTATTTCCTCTCCTCATGTTCCTGCAGACGTCCGTTCACAGCAACAGTTACGCGAGCGTTTTCACTCACGGGCGCCGCACGTGAAATCATTCATTCCTCCTGTCAGGAATTTGCCGGACGGTCTCCGTATCACTCAAACGTTAACCCACCATGTCGGTTTAGAATCCAAACAGAGTCTATCCGGACAGACCCACGTAGCGAATCCCGCATCAGTCTCTGTACGTGTGTGTGTCTTTTTCTCTGACGAGGACGGACCGCACGAGCCCCGGTGATTTTACTTCTTACTGATTCTCCTTAAGCGCTTAAAGTCCAAGAGCAGGTCAGATTCAGGACGGTGTTCGTTAGTCCCCAAGTAACGGTAAAAAGTAACATGACAGCTCCAATGAAAGTAAAACCCACCTCACACAGCCCTCATTCAACCTTCTCTGCCTCCTTCCTTCCCCCCTCTCTCTCTCTCTCTCTCTCTCTCTCTCTCTCTCACACACACACACACACACACACAGGCAATAATCTCATTTGCCTGGTCAGTAAAGGTGAGGGCAGGTAAATCTTGATGTTGAACTCAGCATTGTCCAGCAAATTCATATAATGGTGAATAATATCAAAAACATGTCCAAATCATATTCAAATATTTAAGGTAATTATGCTTAATTGATATTAATATTGGTATTATTAATATGGTATTATTATTATTATTTACATTAAAAACATTTTATTATGAATTATAGTAGTTTTGTTATAATTAAGTTGTTTATATATAAATAAAAACATTTTCCACAATTCTACACATTTAGTATTTGTTGTGATTTAATTTATTCCAATAAATTATAATCTATCTATCTATCTATCTATCTATCTATCTATCTATCTATCTATCTATCAAGGGGGAGTGGGTTGCAAAATATATATCAGACATGTTTTAATGAGATTCACCCATTCGGCCAAATAAAAGGTACACACAAACAGTTTCACACATACAAAATAAAAACACAAAGCATGCTGCGAATGCACTGTTATAAGTTAAATGTTTCTCATAAACATGATGCAGCCTCAGGTTGTGACGCAACCGAACAGTCTAAAAGAGTCTTTTATTCCACCTCTTTAGAAATTAATGACAGGGAGACATGCAAACACTGGCTTGTTGTGCTCTTCTCTAGTAACACAGCCAGTTAACATCTTAAACGCAGCTCACTGTAACCGGAGAGGCTGTGGCCCAGTGCTCGCGTACAGAAACCCCTGTAACATCACACCACAATGTAGCCCTCCACTGCAGAAATGTACTTACACAGAGGATCCACATGACGTTTAAAGGAATATTCTGGGTTCAGTACAATCTACGCAGCATTTATGGCATAATGTAAAAAAAACCAAAAAAAACAAAAAAAAAAAACCACCTGTTCCTCCTTTTTTTAAAAAATAAGCAAAATTCTGGGTTATAGTTAAGCACTTATAATGGAAGTAAATGTGGCCAATCTATAAACATTATAATGCTCAGTGTGTTTCAACAGCATAGCCACAAGAAATTAACAATATGCACATTAACATTTTAGTGTGCAAAAAAATTGCTTACTAACCTTTTCTATGTAACGTCATATGCAATTTTACAACTTTATCACTCTGACAATGCAATGCTATAAACTCTAAAACTGTAAAAAATTATGATTTAAAGAACTTTACCACAAACAATACACTAAATACAATAAATATTAAACAATACAATAAATATTTAGGCCTAAATTTAAGATTTATGCAATTGAATTGCACAGATTACACAGTTTTAACATAAACCAATAAACTTAATGTGATGCATATTTGTTAGTCATATCTAAATGAAAAGGGTAAGGAACAGATAAGATTTCTGCGCGCAAAATATCATATAGTCTATTATTAACTAAACAATTAAATTAGTCAGTTATGATCATATTTAAAATGGCTAGCTGTGGAACAAGCAATATTTATGAGACTGAAACAAGTTGGATGTTTTGATGATAAATATATAAATGTTCATTGTGTATTTAAAACACATTCAGTTTATTAATACTATTAAATAAATTATCCCCCGTTTCTTACGTTTAATTTATGCAAGACAAATATGCATCACATTAAAATTAGTTAGATGTTAAAACTGTAATCCAAATGGATGTAAATATGCAATTTAACATAAATAAGTTGACATTAGCCATTACTTTCCTGCTTTTAAATCACTCAAAAATCACTTCCCCATTCACTTTCTTTTTTACTTAATTGCCATAATCTCTCTCTCTCTCTTTTTCTAAAGAAACGATGGCCATGTCAAAGTTATTTTTTGCGGCAATCAACATTATGCCACAAATTCTATCAAGTGAGCTTAACTTACTGAACCCAGAATATTCCTTTTAAAGAGTTCATGACTTGAGAAATCAAATTTGCCTTGATCTTTTGACATATAAGATGTCTTATATGTCAAAAGTTTCATCTTAAAATGTCCTCCTCATTATAAAAATGGCTTGTTTGGATATTGTGGGGTCCTGCTCCAGAGCAAGACATCCACGAATAGTTATACATCATCACAACATAGGCCCCGCCCACTGGCATTCAGTCGCTTAACAGCTGACATTTGCCTACTGGATGTAAGCATCGCGTCGCGTAAAAAGCAAAGAGAACCCATTATAATCACTGACACTGTCTACAGTGGATACAGTAGTGTATACAGATGCACATTCAGTTTCTGACATACTCCATGCACCTGAGTCTGCCAACAACAGGATAAATGGAAGAGTGAAAGAACATTCGCTTTGACACGTCCAGTTCAAACAGCTCGTTTGCATCTCTGTACAGACTTCAGAAGGATCCTAGTGTCAAAAACAAGTGGATGGTTTATTTTAATAGCTTCCCCGATTATGTTTTTTCCAGAGCATTTTGTTTTGTATACAAGGCACAGTGTAATCTAGAGTTTGCAAAGGAACTTTTGTTGAAAGATGAAGCAGCCAACAGTATTAAATCTGACAGCAGCTGCATCACAAAACGCAAGTAAATGATTTTATAATGCTTTATCTGTAAATGATAATGCTTTGTCTGTAAAGGATCAATAATATGTATAATGTTTTCAAAACACTTACTCACGTGCAATAGTGAGTGGGTGTTGATACTGTTTCCTATGCAATGACATTAACTAATCATAACAGTGGCTGTTTACTGACAATCCTTAAAGGAGCCGCCCCTTAAAAATGGATCATTTTAGACAGTGTCAGAATGAGGGTTGAAAATAATATGTATAAAATATACATACATATATATATATGTATATATATATATATATATATATATGCAAAAAAAAATCAAAAAAATCATTGACCCCTTTAAATTTCTACTCTGAGCGCGTTACACTGGGATCAGTTGATAATTTTGAATCACATTTTAAACCATATTGTTACCACACTGTAACTGTTTGTGGCTTACTATTACCACAAGACTCTCTATACCAACATCTACAAATCACAATGCACATCCACACCTTGTGCACAGTGGATCAGCAGGCAGCCCCAGGAGATCCATGTGGCAATCACAAAATGAACTGTGCAGAGGCCTGAAAATAGAAAGTATGTGTGTGAAGAGAGGAAGAGATAGCAAAGTGTGCGTGCGTATGAGATAGAAACCACTTCAAGGTCAACATAGTGATTTGTAGTCATGGCAGACCAATTAGATGAGTTAGATGTGGATGTCGGAGCTGTTCTTGGGTCTGGGACAGAGACTCACCCACAAATAGAGTGTCTTTGTATACTTATTGTAACCAAACTAATGCAGTCCGTGCTATCAGTCTGCAACCGGGCATTGCGCTGCAGCTTTAATAAAATCCCACATCAGCACCTACAGAGTCAGACCCCCTTCTAAATGAGCAGGTAGCCTGGATGCAGGAAATAGATCAAAACAAATGCTGATAAAATACATATGTCTTGAACTCAGCCCAAACTGTGTAAAAATAAAAATCTTGTTAGGAGTAAAAGAGACGTTCGGCAACATTGCACCTCCCTCAGTCAAATTATTCGGGAAATGTAAGCTGAAGCAAAGTGATGCCCTGCTCTCAAAAATAAACCCCCACACACGCAGGAAACACACTGCAGCTGCTCACTCATGCCTCAGCAAGCTCAGGATCTAATATTCTCAATATAGAAGCAGAACAAAATCTGTGCTAGCATGCAGTACATCTACACATTTTTAAAAATCTGATGCTAGCAGCAGAGACATTGAAGACATTTCGTATCAATCCAAGTCCGAACCTCATCTTTGCAAGAACAGTCAGTCACTCAAACAGCACCTCATATTTTGAGGACACATTCCCAAACACTGTGGTACACAAGATAACACCAGAGTTTTATAATTGTGGGTGTAGTAAACAGGATTGGAAACAGAAAAAATGACAATATATATACAATTTTATAATATTTAAATAACATTTAAAATGTAATTTATTTTAAAAAAAAAATCTATATCCTCTGTAGCCTATATATATATATATATATATCCTCTGTATATACTCCTGGAGCAACATGGCTTTGTGACATATGGATGCCATATATATATATATACAAACCCGATTCCAAAAAAGTTGGGACACTGTAAAAATTGTGAATAAAAAAGGAATGCAATAATTTACAAATCTCATAAACTTATATTTTATTCACAATAGAATATAGATAACATATCAAATGTTGAAAGTGAGACATTTTGAAATGTCATGCCAAATATTGGCTCATTTTGGATTTCATGAGAGCTACACATTCCAAAAAAGTTGGGACAGGTAGCAATAAGAGGCCGGAAAAGTTAAATGTACATATAAGGAACAGCTGGAGGACCAATTTGCAACTTATTAAGTCAATTGGCAACATGATTGGGTATAAAAAGAGCCTCTCAGAGTGGCAGTGTCTCTCAGAAGTCAAGATGGGCAGAGGATCACCAATTCCCCCAATGCTGCGGCGAATAATAGTGGAGCAATGTCAGAAAGGAGTTTCTCAGAGAAAAATTGCAAAGAGTTTGAAGTTATCATCATCTACAGTGCATAATATCATCCAAAGATTCAGAGAATCTGGAACAATCTCTGTGCGTAAGGGTCAAGGCCGGAAAACCATACTGGATGCTTGTGATCTTCAGGCCCTTAGACGGCACTGCATCACATACAGGAATGCTACTGTAATGGAAATCACAACATGGGCTCAGGAATACTTCCAGAAAACATTGTCGGTGAACACAATCCACTGTGCCATTCGCCGTTGCCGGCTAAAACTCTATAGGTCAAAAAAGAAGCCATATCTAAACATGATCCAGAAGCGCAGGCGTTTTCTCTGGGCCAAGGCTCATTTAAAATGGACTGTGGCAAAGTGGAAAACTGTTCTGTGGTCAGACGAATCAAAATTTGAAGTTCTTTTTGGAAAACTGGGACGCCATGTCATCCGGACTAAAGAGGACAAGGACAACCCAAGTTGTTATCAGCGCTCAGTTCAGAAGCCTGCATCTCTGATGGTATGGGGTTGCATGAGTGCGTGTGGCATGGGCAGCTTACACATCTGGAAAGGCACCATCAATGCTGAAAGGTATATCCAAGTTCTAGAACAACATATGCTCCCATCCAGATGTCGTCTCTTTCAGGGAGGACCTTGCATTTTCCAACATGACAATGCCAGACCACATACTGCATCAATTACAACATCATGGCTGCGTAGAAGAAGGATCCGGGTACTGAAATGGCCAGCCTGCAGTCCAGATCTTTCACCCATAGAAAACATTTGGCGCATCATAAAGAGGAAGATGTGACAAAGAAGACCTAAGACAGTTGAGCAACTAGAAGCCTGTATTAGACAAGAATGGGACAACATTCCTATTCCTAAACTTGAGCAACTTGTCTCCTCAGTCCCCAGACGTTTGCAGACTGTTATAAAAAGAAGAGGGGATGCCACACAGTGGTAAACATGGCCTTGTCCCAACTTTTTGAGATGCCATGAAATTTAAAATCAACTTATTTTTCCCTTAAAATGATACATTTTCTCAGTTTAAACATTTGATATGTCATCTATGTTGTATTCTGAATAAAATATTGAAATTTGAAACTTCCACATCATTGCATTCCTTTTTTATTCACAATTTGTACAGTGTCCCAACTTTTTTGGAATCGGGTTTGTATATATATATATATATATATATATATATATATATATATATATATGAAAAGTTTGGTTCCAAAACGCTATAAATCCATTTTGATAATTTGAGTAAAAATGTGTTTTCTTTACCAAGAAAGCGGCAAGATGAAAACCACTATTTTCTGTTTCAAACTTTCACATAGCATCTTTTGGTGATAAAAATATTAAACATTCAAATATAGATTTTGATTTTCAAAGGTTTATTATAAAAACGGATTATTTTCCCCCCAAAATGCAATAAATCCATGACAAGGTTTTTTTTTTTTTTTCAAAATGCAATTAATCCATCAATATAAAAGTTATTTTTCATATTGAAAATACACAACAAAGTAAGTTGATTCACATATATGACAGCCTCTGAACTTTGTCAATACTAATCTTATATACAGGCATTTGACTAAAAATAGCTACATTCAGTCGTCGCTCCCAAAATGAATTCAACGATTCATCTTGTTAATGTTATAAATTAATTATGTCTCCGTTTGTCATTTCCGATTAAAGAGTATCTGGCGCCACCGCACAGTTAAAATGAACACATTTGCCGAGTACATTGGTATTAAAAACGGCTTTTAAAAACTGTCCATGATTCAGTTTTGGGGACCGTGACAGAAGTTTGATGCTGTCGTGGAACAAGCATAACAATATATATATGCAGTATATATAAGCAATAAGGTACGAGAGGCTGTGCTGTATCGTGAATAAGTCACGGCTGAAATATAAATACATAAATACACCCCACACAATACAAGTATTAAAGGCAAAAATATGTATCAATGCAACTTTCATAAAGTAAACTTTCACTAAAAGCCTTCCTTCCGCCAGAAAAAATAGTCCCTGACTGTGAACAGCAACATAAGTTACATTATTACACCATTAGATGGCGGCAAAGACTGTCTTTATGAGTGTGTCAGTCAGTAGTGAAGACTTTTACATTGAAAAGACTGAATTGTTGTGAACATGGAACAAGATGCAACTGACAAATGCTTTGACTAGCGCTGTCAGTCATAGGACTGACCTGAAGGAAAATGCTAAATCTGAATGCAGGTAATAAACTCGCTCAATCGATCTCTTTCTCACAATACTCTTGTAGTTCTACATAAGCTTCAATGAACAATATCAACGGAGAACAAACAGTTTACGTTGCTAAGAGTGGTTGCTAAGGGTGTTGTGTAGTGATTAGGGCTGTTAACGCGTTAATGCATGTGATTAATTCAAAATCCTTAACGCGTTAAAATAATTTGACGCATTTAACGCGAAAAAATTACGGAAGCATGTGAAATTGCGTCATAACGTAATTTACGTCACGCAGTTAGATGATCTTAAAGTCCATGCTGAATATATCAGAGATGGCACAGAGAATTATTCATTCCAGTGTTTGTTTCGCTTTAAAACACGAACTCTCTGTCATATTTTGTCATTGTATCTTAAGAGCGCGAGCCCTCCCACATCGCGCTGTTCCTGTCTTAACGGAACGTAGAAACATCCCACCGCTGTATGGCCAGATGGTATGAAAACTATGTTTCTTGGCTGGCTAAAGCAAACTAGCTTCTTGCTATGAAAGTTTTGATGGATGAGGATTGCAATCAAAGTAAAGACGATTGCGGTGACATACAGAAGCACGCGTGAGTCTGTTATATTGATGCGCATACAAATCATGTATGACCGCTCTCGACGCACTGATCGCACATTGTATTTATGCACAGACACATTTCAGTACATTCACGTTGTTTAGGTTTTTTGGCATCTCCATGTGGTCCTGTTCAGTATCGCAACTTGACTTGTCTAAAATGTAAACAAGCTCTTTGCTGTTGCACATACTATACACTGTGAATTCTGAAAGGTTTTTTTTTGTTTGTTTTGTTTTGTTTTGTTTTTTTTGCTGTAATTTTTTTATGGTTGCTTTGGTGTAGCCTACATAAATGTATGAATTATATGAAATCATATCATTTGGTTATATGGTGTCCTTTTTTGGAAAGACATCTAAATTTACCTTGAAAAAAGCTGAAAAATACAGTTTTGTGAAAATCACACTTCAGTCTGATGGTTTACTTTTCTTGATATAGGCAATGATGGCAAAAATGGACGTGTTAAACAAGATAAATGGTGTATGCTTAATTTCACGATTAATCGTGATTAAGGTGCGCGGTTAATCGCGATGAAAAAAAAAAAATCTATTGACAGCCCTAGTAGTGATACAAAGAACCGTTGGGTGAAGCGGTCATAGCCGTGTTTTATCATGAATAAAACACAGCTATTGACCAATCAGCATCAAGGACATGAACTACATTTCCCAGCATCCCTCCTATCCCGCAACTGCACTCGCTCTGCCATCACACGCACCTGTTCCTCATCAGCACTCCAATCTGGACCTGTATACAACACACACCTCATGTCTCCAACGTGGTTTACAGACTCCTTACCAGCTCTATCGTCTTGTGATATTCCAGCGATCTCCAGCTATAGTCAGTCTAGAGGATCCTAGTCACCAGTCTACTCACCATACTCCAGGAAGAGGTGAGTGCTCACCTGTTTCGTCACTCTCCAGTCATTCGATATACTCCTGCTTCCTGGTAAAGAAAGAAAAGGCTAAGTTATTTAGTATTCATCTGCTCCATATTAATCTGACTTCTCAATCACTCACCTGCTTTGTTGTTGGTTCAACTAACTCTGTCTCTGCATATGGTATTCCCTGACAATATTCCCCTATATATATATATATATATAATTTCTATTTTCTATATCCT
This sequence comes from Mylopharyngodon piceus, assembly GCA_039654765.1. Classification (NCBI taxonomy): domain Eukaryota; kingdom Metazoa; phylum Chordata; class Actinopteri; order Cypriniformes; family Xenocyprididae; genus Mylopharyngodon; species Mylopharyngodon piceus. The sequence goes on from CM077450.1 coordinate 25,233,368, forward strand.
CTTTATATAACTCAAAAAGCCCTGCAGCAACATGGCTTTGCGACATATGGATGCCACTCACAAGGCTTGAATCAACTAATAGAAACTTTCTCAATGACCTCAGGTCACAAATAATTAGTCTACCTTAAATTTAAAATCAAAAACATACTTTATCTCATGTGACCAGTACCTTTACATCACAGAGCCATAGAAACATTGACATTATAATGTTATCCATAAACTGTAGAATTTGTCCTCTGTCTTGCTAATACACATCAACATTACTAATGATAGTAAGAGTTCTTGCTCTGTGCTTTGCTTTAGTTGAGCCACATTCAATCACGGTGCTACATCCCCCTAGGGGGCAGATTTAGATATACAACTGGGTTAGAATAGAGAGAGAAAGCTGCATAATTCTTTCTTCGTAAGGTAAGAGGTCACAACAGAGCACAGAAGTCTTCTGGGCATGAATGAGTAACTCAATAGAACTACATTCTGTGTGTGTTATAGTGTGAATAAAAGTCAGTTTGATGCAGTTTCATCATGGTCATTCATATTGTGCAATACGATGCAGCCATAAACACACTAGCATTGATTCAAAAACTTAGTAAGGTGCCGGCCTACTTCAAAGAGGGCTAAAACAGTTGAATAAAGCTACAGGATTTGTTATTCCCATTCATCTCAATCTGGGAAAATCTGGGAAAGCAAGCGATTCAAAATAAATCATATTTTCTCATGGACTGCTTTGGACAAAAGTTTAGGGTCAGTATTTTTTTTTTTTTTTTCAAGGCTACATTTATTTTATCAATAATATAGTAAAAAATGGTAATATTGTGAAAAAATATTACAATTTAAAATAACTGTTTTCTATTTAAATATATTTTTAAAATATAATTTATTCCTGTGATCAAAGCTGAAATTTCAGCAGCCATTATTCCAGTCTTTAGTGTCACATGATCCTTCAGAATCTGAATCCAAAAAATCTTTCAGGATTCTTTGATGAATATAGAGTTCAAATGAACAGAATTTATTGGAAATAGAATGTTTGTAACATTATAAATGTCTTTACTGTCACTTTTGATCAATTTAATGCATCCTTGCTGAATAAAAGTATTAATTTCTTTATAAAAAATATTACTGACCACAAACTTTTCAACGGTATTGTGCTATAATGAAATATGATATATATGGTGCTTAAAATACATAGCTACGTTTGAATGGCAGTCAAAGGAGGAAAATGCTTTTTTTGCCAAAAGAGTGTAGGCCTACTTTTTGACCTTTAAGTGTACATTAAGATGGAGAATGATGTAAATGAAGATTCTAAATATATTTTATTCAATAAAAGTATCAGTAAAATTAATTCCATCTAAATAGAAAGCACAATTTCACCCATGTACTCTAAATCATGTATCTTCACTGCATTCCCCATGGTAGTCACCACATTCTGCGCATTTGCATAAAGTTGAACTCTGCCAATGGTCGCTGTTGTTCGTGTTACCTCAAGTTGTCAGCTATAATTGAAAATAAATGACTTCTGGTTGCTTTGTTACTCTGAATTGCTGTCAGTGTAGAAGGAAGCTGCCTAGACAGAAGGCAAAGAGGCAGCTCACTAAGTTTTGGAACAGAGCTACTACTGACAGAGCTCGGCTGGAAAAGTACAACTATAAACATGACAGCGGGCATTTCTTACTGTCATCAATAAACTAGCTGTACTGTCATGTGCATAGCAATACACAGAGTATAAATTAATCATTGTGAAAAATAAATCTGTGCGCCTGCTCAGAACTGTTGTATCAGCACAGCGCCACTGCAGACCGCGCACTCACTGTATCCTCTAATGAGCACATTCAGATGCTATTTGTTAAACAAGCTAATTCAAATTCCGCAATCACCTACGGAATAACTTTCACGTTTATTTTGAAATCTTTCTCGTGTTGCCCATGACCTCTGCTACATCTCTCAGAGGTTGCTGTTGAATAGGAATTCTTATTAATCCAACAAGTAGCGTTGGGATGCGAAACACAGTCCTTATCTAGTTCAGTTGCACTCCAGAGAGAAGCAGCTCTGAGTGTATACTAATAATTAGCAGGAATGAAGCATTTACAAACAAAGTCTCATTAATAGTGAGCGTGACAGACATCTCCTTCAAGCCCTGTGGAGCTCGTGAGCAGCGCAGATGCTCCGTCCCGCCAAGGCTGTCATTGAGCATCACATTACTGTTCGTAAACGACACATCTGTGGAGGCGCGTAAATGAGCACACGTGTTTTGTCGCAACTTGCCAGCCTATGAAATTAGCCCGGGGTCATTAGGGGAAGTGTGCACATCTCAGCCACTCAGCAAGGTGTTTCTTTCTGAAATGAAAAGAAATTGTTTTAGCAATGGGGGAAATTGCAAGTGAAACCCCAGCCGGTTTAGAGCTTTGATTGATTACGTTTGCACAAAGTGGGAGGGTGAGTTTACAGAGGAGAAAAAGCATTCAATATATTCAGTGAAACTAGATGCAGCAAAGACTACGTGAGACACAAAGAATGATGTATCTAAAATGATCTGAAACACTCACCAGACCTTTGGTACTTGCTCTTGTCTCCTTATACACTGAAAAAAATTAAGAAATTACTGATTGCTGATTGCAAGGAAACGGCAAGTAACACATTTAAGTGTTTAAGTAGAAAGACTTGTAAAACATACTCCAATAGTCTTTGTTTTACTTGAAACTTCGAAGAAAAAAAAAAAAAAAAAAAAAAAAATATATATATATATATATTTTTTTTTTCACACACACATATATACACATATACATACACATATATATTTATTTATTTTTTTTTATTTTTTTTACACACACATATATATATATATATATATATATATATATGTGTGTGTGTGTAAAAAAAAAAAAATAAATAAATAAATAAATACATACACACATATATATATATATATATATATATATACACATATATATATATATATATATATATATATATATATATATATATATATATATATATATACAGGTGCTGGTCATATAATTAGAATATCATCAAAAAGTTGATTTATTTCACTAATTCCATTCAAAAAGTGAAACTTGTATATTATATTCATTCATTACACACAGACTGATATATTTCAAATGTTTATTTCTTTTAATTTTGATGATTATAAATGACAACTAAGGAAAATCCCAAATTCAGTATCTCAGAAAATTAGAATATTACTTAAGACCAATACAAAGAAAGGATTTTTAGAAATCTTGGCCAACTGAAAAGTATGAACATGAAAAGTATGAGCATGTACAGCACTCAATACTTAGTTGGGGCTCCTTTTGCTTGAATTACTGCAGCAATGCGGCGTGGCATGGAGTCGATCAGTCTGTGGCACTGCTCAGGTGTTATAAGAGCCCAGGTTGCTCTGATAGTGGCCTTCAGCTCTTCTGCATTGTTGGGTCTGGCATATCACATCTTCCTCTTCACAATACCCCATAGATTTTCTATGGGGTTAAGGTCAGGCGAGTTTGCTGGCCAATTAAGAACAGGGATACCATGGTCCTTAAACCAGGTACTGGTAGCTTTGGCACTGTGTGCAGGTGCCAAGTCCTGTTGGAAAATGAAATCTGCATCTCCATAAAGTTGGTCAGCAGCAGGAAGCATGAAGTGCTCTAAAACTTCCTGGTATACGGCTGCGTTGACCTTGGACCTCAGAAAACACAGTGGACCAACACCAGCAGATGACATGGCACCCCAAACCATCACTGACTGTGGAAACTTTACACTGGACCTCAAGCAACGTGGATTGTGTGCCTCTCCTCTCTTCCTCCAGACTCTGGGACCCTGATTTCCAAAGGAAATGCAAAATTTACTTTCATCAGAGAACATAACTTTGGACCACTCAGCAGCAGTCCAGTCCTTTTTGTCTTTAGCCCAGGCGAGACGCTTCTGACGCTGTCTGTTGTTCAAGAGTGGCTTGACACAAGGAATGCGACAGCTGAAACCCATGTCTTGCATACGTCTGTGCGTAGTGGTTCTTGAAGCACTGACTCCAGCTGCAGTCCACTCTTTGTGAATCTCCCCCACATTTTTTAATGGGTTTTGTTTCACAATCCTCTCCAGGGTGCGGTTATCCCTATTGCTTGTACACTTTTTTTCTACCACATCTTTTCCTTCCCTTCGCCTCTCTATTAATGTGCTTGGACACAGAGCTCTGTGAACAGCCAGCCTCTTTTGCAATGACCTTTTGTGTCTTGCCCTCCTTGTGCAAGGTGTCAATGGTCGTCTTTTGGACAACTGTCAAGTCAGCAGTCTTCCCCATGATTGTGTAGCCTACAGAACTAGACTGAGAGACCATTTAAAGGCCTTTGCAGGTGTTTTGAGTTAATTAGCTGATTAGAGTGTGGCACCAGGTGTCTTCAATATTGAACCTTTTCACAATATTCTAATTTTCTGAGATACTGAATTTGGGATTTTCCTTAGTTGTCAGTTATAATCATCAAAATTAAAAGAAATAAACATTTGAAATATATCAGTCTGTGTGTAATGAATGAATATAATATACAAGTTTCACTTTTTGAATGGAATTAGTGAAATAAATCAACTTTTTGATGATATTCTAATTATATGACCAGCACCTGTGTGTATATATATATATATCGTTTATAATATAATTTTTTTTTTATTTTTTATACAGAGTACTTGAAAGTAAAGCCTCTTTTCCACCGAAATTACCCGGAACAATTTGTCCCAGGAACTTTTTTCCCCCAGACCTGTTGCTGTCTGCGTTTCCATTGTGGTCTAAAGTACCTTGAAGATTAAGTCTGGTGACGTAGGACTGCGCGCGACTTTCCAGTTCCCGCTGGATTTTGTCCTCCGCATATAAGCTTAATAAAGCCTGAACCTCGTCGTCAGTCCATTGGTCATATTTTTTAAACTCCATTGTTGATTCGAATAGCAAACAACTCTTACTGCACGCACCGCAACAGTCAACCAATCAAAATCATGCGTGAACTCAACCAATCAGCATGTTCAGCACCCAAGTCCAACCCCCAAAAGTTCCTGAACTTTTAAAAAAAGTACTACCTCATGAGCAGGGACTTTCTGAGGGGGAAGTTTGTACCCAGAACTTTAAGACCCTGGTTCCTGCGGTCAAAACACATCGAGTACCACCCCAAAGTCCCTGTTTCCTGGGGAAAGTTCCTATGGTGGAAACACAGCTTAAGATGTTCTTTAGACATAGTTCATTAGCTTGACAGACTGTAAATAAAACAAATATTATTGGAGTGTGTTTTACAATAAAATACTGTGACATCATGCAATTAGAAGAAATAAGGAAACAGATATCCAGTTCACCAGGGCCCAACGGGCTGTAGTTTATTTCCTGAACTTTTACAGACTAAACACAGGTATCAGGAGTTGTACTAACTGTACTAACTGTCAAAAACAACAAAAGCTGCGTTTCCACCACAATTACCTGGAACAGTTTGTTCCAGGTACTTTTTTCCTCTAGACCCGTTTCCATCGTGGTCTAAAGTACTGTGAAGATTAGGCAAATTAGTCTGGTGACATACGACTGCGCGCGTCTTTCCAGTTCCCGCTGGATTTCGTCCTCCGCATATAAGCTTAATAAAGCCTGAACTTCATCATTGGTCCTTTGGTTGTATTTTTTTAAGCTCCATTGATGATTCGAATAGCAAACAACTGTTACTGCACGTAACAGACTTTTAAAAATGGTGGTTGAAATAAAATGCTGCATGGAGTCGACCAATCAAAATGCTGTGTGAACTCAACCAATCAGCATGTTCAGGAACCAAGTCCCACCCCCGAAAGTTCCTGAACTTTGAAAAAGTACTACCTCGTGAGCAGGGACTTTCTGAGGGGGAAATTTTTACCCGAAACTTCATTTAGACCCTGGTCATTGCGGTCAAATCACACCAAGTACCACACCAAGTTAAAACATAAGAAAAGCATTAATCTAATATTACAGACATGTTGTTACCAAAATGTCACTGTCAGTCTTGGGGAAAGTTACTTTTAAATGCAGTGCATTAAAATATTGCATTACTTCCTAAAAAAAAAAAGTATCTAATTGTGTTACTTGGTTACTTTTTATGCAAAGTAATTTGTTACATTTGCATTACTTTTTCTTACCTGGGCTGTCCTTGGTTGTTTGTTTTTAATAGCGAAAAAATGAATATTTTTGGCAAATTTCAAGGCCCTTTCACACCCAAAGTGAAATGACGCAGGAGAAAAAAGTAAAAAAAAAAAAAAAAAAAAAAAAAAAAAAATGAAACAAATGTGTTTTAACTAAAGTCATTTTTGCTTATTAGTATGGTTGAATTGGATCGTTTGAAGGTCAACAGCAAAGACATTGGTTAATAAAGTAGGATTAAATAGATAAATAATGTATTATTTAACATTTTAATTGTTGCAGGTTTGCCTTATAGTTTGCATTTCACTGTTTTTATTCACATTAAGGAATACTGAATCTGTTTTTGTGCAAGTGAGATGAATAAACGCATGCTCATATTTAGTCTAAAACTACAATAACCAGCATGTTTACACGGTGCACACAACACCTCTGCACTTACTCCCGATTTCTCTCAATATGAGGACAGGAGAGGTGTCAGTCAATAAATGGGAAAACTAATTTTTCAAATAAGTAACTCAGATATTTTTTAAAAATAAATTAAAAGTAATGCATTACTTTACTTCTTAATCTGATTATGTAACCATGTAACTTGTAATGCGTTGCCCCCAACCCTGGTCACAGTACTAAAGTGATAGATCCCTTGAAGGATCTAAGGGTTTTCAATAACAACGTGTTTTACTTTAAGAAAGGAACCATACATTGGTGTTTTATTTTCTTTGATTTTATATTAATTTCATAATCATTTATAATCATTAGTCATTTATGTAGTTGTCATTTGATTTCTCATTTATTCATATTATTATATTTGTTGCATTATTGTTGAACTACATCAAGGGTGCCCAACCCTGTTCCTGGAGATCTACCTTCCTGCAGAGTTCAGCTCCAGCCCTGCTCATCTGTCTGTAATTATCAAGTGCTCCTGAAGATCTTAATTAGCTGATTCAGGTGTGTTTTATCAGGGTTGGAGCTAAACTTTGCAGGTAGGTAGATCTCCAGGAACAGGGTTGGGCACACCTGGCCTAGTAAGACCTTGATTAACTGATTCAGGTGTGTTTAACTGGGTTTGGATCTAAACTCTGCAGGACAGTGGCCCTCCAGGAGCAGGATTGGACACCCCTAATCTACATTATTTATCATTTAATCATTTTATTATTATTCATTTATGTCTGTTTTTATATTTTTACTTATTCCTTTTCTATTGTTGTTTAATCTTATGATTGTGTGGTTTGAAGGGATGTTTGTCTTCACAAGTAGGAGATAAGAGAATGTTTCCATTTCAAGGTTTTTAATGTCACAGGACGATGTTGAAGCAGTAATTTTCCATTGTTTTTCTCTTGGTATAATAACACTTGTTGGAATTGTACTGGTCAGACGAAGTCAGAGCAAGGAGACATTCAGATGAAGTCAGAGCATTGAGTAGTTTAACATCTTGAGCATTGAAACATGTGCAACTAAGATTATTCAAAAAACTCTGCTCTTTTATTATCATCACTTTGTCTCCTGCTTCTGCTCTTCTCTGGCTTTCTCAGTCAAACTCTCAGGCTGATAGAAGACTATTAGAGTCTTGAGGTACCAGACAAGACTTTCTGTTGACAGGTTTTCTGGGTTGCACACACCAGACAAATGGATATCTTTTGACAAGATCCAGCGTCCGGGACGGGATTTGATATTTCTGACGTAGAGATTCCATCCGATCTAACACCCTGTTCTAGGTAAGCAGCTCACTAGGATTTGAAAAAAAACTGTTGAGATTGTATGTGAATTTCAGTGTTTCTCATGAGCAGTTTCTTCTTCCCAGGCACTGGATAAAGTGTTGTGTCAGTAGTAATGAATTGGATATTAAGAGTAACAAGAGCAAAGCCTTGTGGGTCATTTAGTGCACAGCTGTATGTGGGAATCCCACAGCACGGGAACTTTACAGCTCTCTGAATGAGGCAATAAAGGAGCGTGAATATGCACGTATGCTTGAGCAGAGTTAAGGGGAGGGGTCAGCATGGTGCGGAATAAGGCACCTGTCTCTGCTCCTCTCAAGAGAGCCATTCTGCCGTTTTAATCAACTCTGAGAGAAGACCACACACTTGTTCCAGATACATGAGCCAGGAATCCGCTATCTGAGACGCTATGGATGACTGCATAAGAGTGCATAAACCTGATGGAGAATGGAGCTGTATGTAATATCACAATTAAAGTGAATAAGGAGGCGTTGGGTACACATAAGCACACAGGAGCCATCCATGTGCCGTGAAATGCTAATTTCACACGCTGTCGACCCATCATGGATTTCCAAAGTGCTGAAATACACAATCATTTGCATGAGGGATTTGGCTGCTAAAGACAAAAGAATTATATTCTCGAGTTTAGCTTCCGCAAACAGTCGTGGTATCAGCATCACCAAAACAAAAGCTGCATGTGGAAGCCAAAAAAGAAAGTCATCATGGGGGACAACTGGGAGTCTGTAAAGTGGCGCTAAGGTGTAATCAATTCATTGGGCTAGTGGGAGAGCAGGTCTATACTATTAAAATGTATAGTCCTCCCCTGCTGCAAACAATTTAGTCTTTATCACTCAAGCCTTTTGTTTGTGTTTCTGATGTGTGCTCACATTCTTAGGTCAAATGAGCCTCAAAATTAATTTCACATAAAAAAAAAAAACATGCAGCTTAAGCACAAACTATGTATACACTACGGTTTAAAAGTTTGGGGTGAAAGTCAAGGCACTTATAATATTACAAAACGTATCTATTTTAAATAAATGCTGTTCATTTTAACTTTCTATCCATCAAAAAATTTCCACAAAAAATATTAAGCAGCACAACTGTTTTCAACATTGATAATAATAAGAAATGTTTCTTGAGCAGCAAATCAGCATATTAAAATTATTTCTGAAGGATCATGTGACACTGAAGACTGGAGTAATGATGCTGAAAATTCAGCTTTGAATTACAGGAATAAATTACATTTTAAAATATATTCATATAGAAAACAGTTATTTTAAACTAAAAATATTTTACAGTTTTACTGTTTTTACTGTATTTTTGATAAATAAATGCAGCCTTGGTGAGCATAAGACTTTTTCCAAAACTGAAACCGAGGTGGATCTGGAGGGAAAGACAAGGCACAGATGAAGGCCCAGAAGTCCGTGACGACCGACCAAGGTGCAGCCATAAGGGCGAGGAGGAGCCGAGTGGAGCCGGAAGGACCGCGTTCCAGCTGGAGGCAAGGTAGAGCCGACTGGTTGACGAGCCGTGGTGGAGTGACGGGCTTGCTGGTTTGAGATGGACCTAGGGGTTTGACATACCAGGGCAGAGCTGGCGAACAGGAAGCCATAACAGGGCAGGCAGAGGTTTCAGAGACAGCCTCCTTGCCCAGTACAGGACAGACAGAAGAGCTGGGATTGGGAGGCAGGGTGGGAGCATTATCAACCACAGGGTGCGAACAACGGGGGAGCTCGGCTCCCCTTAATAAGACATGGGCTCCCCTGAAAACGTGATTTGTGAAATTTTGGGGGGGTCTCAAAAAATATTGACAATGTGTTATTTTGACGTGCAATTTCAGTTTTGTGTAAGGTGATCGTGGATTACTATGTGTAAAATTGCAAAAATATCATTCATTCATGCATGCATGACGGCGATTTAAACCTAATTCACTTCAATAAAGATAACTATACATGCTATTCTTGTCATGAGCATCAAGATATGGGGGCGCTGCGGTGCAAATTCCACTCATGTTTAGTACATGTTAACTCGAACAGCAAAGGAAGCTGACCCCAGGCCTGTGTTAAGGTGAGGCATGTTATTTGCAATTGTCTGCGTGACTCTTGATGTATTAGACCTAATTTAACGGAGGAATTTTGGTGTTCTTGTAGCCTGACGAGTAACTTTAACCATTGTTCTTGTGAACTCAAAGTGGGCAAAGTGTTTCTCAGTCTACTGGGGAAGTGGGCTCCCCCAAAGTCCACGGTATAGTTCGAACACTGATCAACCATATTGACTTGGTGCTGAGTGACGAAATAGACTTGGTGCAGGGTGATGAAACAGACTTGAAACAGACTTGAAGCAAACCAGAACCAGCGGCGACGAGAGCTTCAAACATTGTTCCCTGAAGGGGGTGCCATGTATTAGCATGGTAATGCACCAATACACACAGCAAGACTTTTGACAGAATGGTTTGATGAAATGAAAGTGAAGCTGAACATCTCCCATAGCCTGCACAGTCACCAGATCCAAATATTTTTGAGCCACTTTGAGGTAGCAAGTCAGAAAACATTTTCTCCCACCAGCATCACATAGTGCCACTGTTCTGGAAGAGGAATGGTTCAAAATCCCTTTGGCCACTGTGAATGACTTGTATCTGTCATTTCCGAGATGAATTGATGCTGTATTGGAGGCAAAAAGAAGCCCTACACCATACTAATAAATTATTGTGGTCTAAAACCAGGTGTTTCAGTTTCATTTTCCAACCCCTCTGTATACAGTGTAGATAGATAGACAGACACACACACAAACACACACACGTGTTGTTGCAGGGGCGTAGCCATCATTTTAGAAGTGAGGGGGACAGAAATGTTGGGTGTAATACCAGTTTTTATCTGACCTTTGTCTAATTGATAGATTTTTTTTTTTTTTTTTTCGCATCTCTTGCTTTTAATTTGAAATCAATTTGCTTTTAATGAGAAATCAAATACACTGCTGAACAATAACCAATATCTAATATTTTCCCCTATATTTTATGACAATTTTATGATTGGTTTATGTATTACAAACACTTGTGCATTAAGTCCTCATGGATTTTATACAATGTAAAAAAAAAAAAAAAGATCACAGAATAAAGCAGAAAATACAGTACCTATCAAAAGCAATTGTAATTCTGCAATTGAAATAGGCTTATGTCTCTTCTGCTCAACAAGGCTGGATTTATTTAATCAAAAAATGCAGTAAAAACAGTAATATTGTGAAATATTATTACAATTTAAAATAACTGTTTTCTATGTGAATATATAGTAAACTGTAATTTATTCCTGTGATCAAAGCTGAATTTTCAGCATCATTACTCCAGTCTTCAGTGTCACATGATCCTTCAGAAATCATTCTAATATGCTGATTTGCTCTTCAAGAAACATTTCTTATTATTATCAATATTAAAAACAGTTGTGCTGCTTCGTATTTTTGTGGAATCCATGATACCATTCAAACATTTGTGGTAAGATTTAAAAAAAAAAAAATTAATACTTGTATTCATTAAGAATGCATTAAATTTATCAAAGTGACAGTGACAATAAATGCTGTTCATTGAACTTTCTATTCATCAAAGAATCCAGAAAAAATAAATGTATCATGGTTTCCACAAGCAAATCATCATATTAGAATGATTTCTGAAGGATCATGTGACACTGAAGACTGGAGTAATGATGGTAAAATTCAACTTTGAATCACAGGAATAAATTACATTTTAAAGTATATTCACACAATTTGTAATAATATTTTGCAATATTATTGTTTTTACTGTATTTTTTGATTGAATGCAGTCTTGGCGAGCATTTCTTTCAAAAACATTAAAAAGGTTGTCAATTAGCACTGCATTATTCATACACTTTATTGTCAAAAAATACCTTGAGATGGCTTGAAAAACACACATAAACCATATCTTGTGTTTGTCTTCATGTTTCAGTCAATACGTTTCTGCATTTTATTCAGCTGCTGCTAGAGCGAATAGCTGAATTACTTCTACGAAACCGTTTTGGACATTCTGCGAGAGAGCGCCCTCCGGCTTCCAGTATGAATGAAACATATATTACAGAAGAGTGAGCGCTCTATAATGCTTAAATTGCCTCATTTTAGTTAAGAATAAAACGACAGGTCATGCAAAAAGTGCAGGGTACGAATTTATGTTTTATTAAAAGTGCGGGGGGCACACTTTCTGGGGTCCTTCAGTCTGAATTTTTTTTAAGAATGTTAGAATTACGTTAGGTTCCTATGATGGGTAGGTTTAGGTATAGTGTAGGGAAGGACGATAGTAAATTGCGTCAACATTTAGTCTCTTATAAAAGATTTTGTCCTTGTGGGGTCCAAAGAACCCCACAAAGTCAAAGATTCCGTATCTTTCGTACTTTGTTGGGTCATCTGGACCCCACAAAGTAATAAATACAAGTACACACACACACACACACACACACACACACATATGCAACTTATCTGTCTTTTCCCCAGTCGACTGAGAAACAGCACTGACAGCATCTTTTGCAAAATTCATATAGCCTACCCTTTGGAACAGCTAAGAAACAATGCATTAGTCTGCTGCTTTTATTCAGCAATATAAACTACCTTACATTTGTTACGAGCGAAACATGAAATCGCAGGACGTAATGCATTTTTAATACTCAAGATACTGGAGACATGCTGTGGTTTTTCTGAGTCTCAGTGAAGTCAAACTGTCACGTTAAGCCATTACACACAGAGGAGATCCCAAACATGACTGCAAAGCTCAGATTTTGCATGGAGTTCAAACGGTGCAGCCACCACCGAGAAGCTGTGGTTTAACATTCTAAATGGAGCAAAATAACCCAAAATGCACCTCAGTTTGTGTGTACGAGCAGGAGCTTGCTTGTGTAAGAGCACAATACACAGACATTCAGGAAAACAGCATGTCTGTGAGAGTGACTCATGCTGACGAGAATAGGACAGGGTGAAAGCGACGACGCAGAATATTAAAAAGTAAAATTCTTTTGATGACTGTTGATAAGCGGGTTTCTAAAATGAAACTTGACAAGCTTTTTCTTCTCATTATTGAGTGCTACTGTAAAACCGCACAGGTGACTCACGATGAGAGTCTGTCACATCATCTGTGCATATTTTCTCAAGCAGACTGTTTTTGGGATAAGATTGGGATCAAATCAGACCGTAGAAACCATCAATCGAGGCATAATAAAGTCTTGAGATCTGAACCATTGACTCGGCAGATACCTACATATCTAAATATTACAACACACACATAGGGTTAAGGTTTATTAAATAAAGCAATCTAACGTTTGACACATTTATAGAAGAAACCAGATAAAGCAGTTGAAACCCAAGGCCTTTTATTACAAGGGGGTGTGCTGAAAGAATACGGATAAAAGTAGATCTGGGCGAGGAAAACAATTTCAGACACACAGCACAGCTCAATCAGCTTCTTCTGATCACAGCTCTTCATCACAGACCCACTGCACTGCAGACAGAATAAAGCAACAATCTCTGTTCCATCTCTATTTATATCTGTTCTTATGGGATATTTACACTTGGTCACTTCGTGCGTCTTGATTGATCAGATTGCTATTCGATTAAGTATGCACATTCCATTTACACTCATCCACATAAATGTCTCTATAAAATGGATTTAAATTATATTCTCACAATATATGCAACCATAACAGAGTTTATTTCCACAATGATGCTAGTTACATTTGCTATGGTCTCACATACATCTTGGTCTTTTCATAATCGTATTTCATTGAAAATGCATGAAATACCCCTTTTTGTATGTTTAATTTTTTATTAACATCTGTGCAAAACTTTAAAAATAAACTCGCCATTCTAATTACTCTTTATACTCTCTAGCTCTGTTCCGACACCTAGTGAGCTACATAATAGACAGCATCTCACTGCAAAGGTTGTTCCCAACAGAAGGCAGAAATATATATTATGCAATAAAAGATACCTTATTCTGGCCAAATTCTAAAGCAGAATTGCATCCTTCTTGAATAAGGGAATGAACAAATCGTTCAAAACAATGGATGGAATCATGAGAAATGTGATTTACACATGCTGTTTCATTCAGTACTAAAACATATAGATAAAATAGTTAAATTCAGTTAAAAACTATTTTAAGCAATATTTGTTTGCAGTGTTGGGAAAAGTAACTTTTAAAAGTAATATGTTACAATATTGTATTACGCCGTAAAAAAGTAACTAATTGTGTTACTTAGTTAATTTTTATGAAAAAATAATGTAAGTTACTTTTGTGTTAATTTTTACTAACCTGAGCTGGGCTTTCTTGTTTTTTTCTGGGGAGTTTTTATAAAAAAAAAAAAAATAAATAAAAAAAATAAAAAAAAAGTTCTTTTTTGGCAAATTTAAAGGTCCTTTCACACCAAAAGTGAAATGAAAATAATAATAATAATAATAATAATAATAATAATAATAACATTGGTTAATAAAGTGAGATTAAATACATGGAGTATATTTGTGTTATTTTACATATTTATTTACATATATTGCAGGTTTGCATAATATTCTGAGTTTGCAATTCACTGTTTTTATTAATTTAATTTAAATCTATCTATCTATCTATCTATCTATCTATCTATCTATCTATCTATCTATCTATCTATCTATCTTTTCCATTGTCACTTCATCATTTTTATAGCGCTTTATACAAACAGAATTTGTTCCAAAGCATTCAGCTCAGTGTTGATTCAATTCAGTTCAATAACTTCAGTTCATTCATTATTAAACAAGTTCAGTTCTGCTATAAATCAGCTTGACAGAAGATAATACATTGTTTAAATGTTTTAGACCATGTTTTTATCATTCTTTTTTAAACTTTAGTATTTTATATAAAATGTATTTTCAAGTCAGTCTTAATAAGCTCTCGTTGTGACAGCTTACATTATCTATCTATCTATTTATATGTGCTATGCATTTCTAAGTGGAGTATTTCAGCTTTATGTTAACTCTATTAAAATCAATTGTGTGTGCACTAATTGTTGTTGCATATCAATGTAGAGCAATGTAAATTTTAACAGCTGTACGTAGGCAGTGAACAGCACGGCAGCTCACTACTGTAGGTTTTGGATAAAAGATAATGAGTTTCTTTGCTGACAATGATAACAATATGCTCCCTGCTAAATATTTTAAATTAATTCTAATAAAGGCGTGGGAGTAAGAGTATGTCTTTCTAGTTGCTAAAATTCTTAATAACTAAAATGTCTGTATTTGGACTGAACAAGATGAGATGATTATTAACTTTGAGATTTGACAGCTTTGACCTCATGTGTTAACTGGCTAAATTTGTTCTCAACAGGTTCATTTAATTCTGCCGGTAGATGTCAGCTCTCAGTATAGAGAGTCACCAAAACATTCTTCTTCAATCTCATTTTGTGGCCAGATTAAACTGCATATAAAAATTAAATACTAACCAGTGGTTACTATATTATTTAGTCTTCAGATTTTAGTAGTGAATTCAAATAGTGAAAAGTGATAACTCAAACAGATGGCAGTCTGAAACACAAACTTCTGCTAATTTCATTCCATGCTTCATCTGATATTGAATGTCCTTTTGTCTTGCATTCCATTCCAAGCTGGATGTGGGATAGGCCTGCTTGATATCTTCATCTGTATATAAACAAATGCAAGTACTTTCACATAGCCAAGTTGAAAATATCCCAGCTATTTTCCAGCCATTCAGTCATTCTTGAAAGGGGAAAATCAGAAATATCAAAGACTGCCTTGTCAATAACACATAAAAAAATCAGCATTTCATAATTCATAATTCATTGCTTCTTTAGCTACTGTAGCAGTAGCCTTTAAAATCGGTGTGGATGGATGGATGGATGGATGGATGGATAGATAGATAGAACAACAGACATTAGACAGACAGACAGACAGATAGATAGATAGATAGATAGATAGATAGATAGATAGATAGATAGAACAATGGATGGATAGATGGAATGATATATTATGGGTTTTTTTTCACTTTCAAATGTGCATTTGATGGACTCCTTGTGTTTCTATTTTTAATAAAGAAGTGACATAAAATTAATGAAATTTAAGATTGATGATTATTTCTAGGTTCCAGTCAACAGGAAGTTGAATTGGAATTTGAAAATGTAATTACTTAAGTCAGACTTCCAACTTGCACACAATGGAAGTCAGAAGTCTGAAAGTTGTAAGTCTGACTTGGTGTTTTATCACCTTTTTTCCAAGTATGAAACTGGAAATTACAACTTATGGAGCTGAATGGAATACAGTATTAGCATAGATGCTGTTACAGATATGCCAAGCTGCTGCTTTCCAGAGTTTTACACTAAGTGCTGGTCCTCAGATCTATTGTGCTCAGCAGTGGTGTGAAGACCAATGAGATGAGGGTTCCGTAAGATCATGTGTCTCCAGGCTGGAGTTTGGCTTTGTTTGAGAACTTGATGATTGGAGCACAGAAGGAACAAAGTGCATGTGTCTTTTCTGATGTAAAGAAAAAAGCGAAAAGCTAACACTCTAATAACACTGTCTTCCACCCACCGTCACACGACGTACAGTACAATAGCTCAGGACAAAAAAAAAATATGGGCCGAACCTCACACATACATTCAGACCTTCACACAAGTGGCTGTCCACAGCATGCTGTAGATGATTACATTTGCAACCAGAGGCACAAAAGCTCCGGAGACTCCATTAGGACTCTCACGGTGAGGCTAACAGAAATGGAGATAGCTGGGTGTTTTTCCCAGAAAAAAAAAATCCCTGACGCGCATCAAAACTAAACCACAGCACACTGTAAGCTCCCAATCATGTCATTTCAAACTTCAAGGATTTTTAATCTTTTTTCAAAACTTTCAAACAAGACATTGCTTTTCTAGATAGATAAACAATTAAATTCTTGATGCACAACAAATCAATCATTGCATCTTTTCGTCATTCACATTTTCATCTATGAATTGAAAATTCCAGCTCTCAGTTCTTAGAGGTGAATGTGGAGATCATAGACAGCCTTTGCTTCGGCTAGCATTAGAACATCTAAGAGCGCAGTAGTCCTCCAATTACTGAAGAATTAGAGCTCAAGGCCTGAGGTTATCTTCTTCTCCATCCGCTCACTCTTCTATCTTTCTGTGGATTAACGCTTCTCTGTTCTTATCTAAGACTGCAAGCTAAAATCCATGAGAAAGAGCAAGATAAGAGCAAGGCAATATGCCAAGAAGATGCAGCAACGGAGAAGGAGAAGAGAGGCACTATGAACTTCAATATATAAGACAAGTGCTACTGACCTAATACAGAATTTAAATGAGCTGTTATTCACCTAATATTACTGTCCTTCATAGATTTGACAGTTTGTGACAACATTCTGTAATAGTGACCAACGTATTGGGAGGTACAGTAGAAGCAGTTGCAGCTCTGGTCTGATAACCCACAGGTCACTTATTTAAACCCCAGAAGGGGTGATTGATGATACAGGGAGATGCTGAGTTCCCTATCTGAATCTGTTCTGCTGTTTCACTAGTTTTAATCCTCTGTTTGCCCTGTTGTTTCGGTCAAACTAGCAGTGTGTGTCTGGAGAGAGTGTTTGCCAACACACTGTTCTGTCCACAAGAGCCAGCCAGACATCTGAACCACAATCTGAGCTTGAATGATCTTTTCTAATCATATGTGTGACTGCTCACATTTACAGTCCCGTGACTGTACCGTTATGTAAATCTGTAACGATATTGCACAATATTATATTTTTTCACAGTTAGGGGTTTATTTGTTTACTTTTTTACTCTTATTTTCCTGCTTTTATCAAGTTTTTTCACATGAACTTTGTTTTATTTAGCTAGGTCTTAGCTAAACCTACTTTATGTCATAAGCGTAAAGGGATAGTTCACCCAAAAATGAAAATTATCCCATGATTTACTCACCCTCAAGCCATCTTGGGTGTATATGACTTCTTTCAGACGAACACAATCAGAGATATATTTAAAAATATCCTTAGTCCTTCAAGGTTTATAATGGTTGTGAATGGGGGGTCGCATTTTGAAGCCAAAAATAATGCATCCATCCATAAAAAAGGTGGAGGATCGTACACAGAATGCGCAAGTCGATTTGCGGCGGAAGAGTATCCTTGGACCTGACGCACAATGTAATGATGAACACGGAGGCGCAGAGGATAGAGCAAAACAAATCACCGGTCACGGATTATAAGTCTAAAACGATCATTTTTTAAGAGAAATGTCGGAGGATTTCAATATAAGAGAAGAGGAGCTTAAATTTGTTGCACAGCCCTATTTGTTTGAACCGCGAGAGGCGTCTAAGCTTACAATACTCCTACATCCTGCGTCATACATCGCGTCACAGGTTACTCATTTGGCGCAAGTCGAGAGCTAGTAATTTGAATTTATAAATTTTTAAATATGGATACATCTATACACCTAGGATGGCTTGAGGGTAAGTAATCATGGGATCATTTTCATTTTTGGATGAACTATCCCTTTAAACTTCATCCTTGGTAGTGCTGTGATTAAAACCTCAGGGATTTTGGACTATGAAAAAAGATAAGAAGTGTAAATCTAAGCTGATGGATTCATCTTTAAATCTTGGAGAATGTGTCATGGTGAACTTTGACCCAGACTCATCCGCAATCGTTCCGCTACCTGAAACTCAGATGAAGGAACCAATGCACAAAAAAGGCAGAAATGATGATGATGGTGCTGATGATCTTGATGAAAACCTGCAGTCCAGTCTAGCCACTGTTATAATAACTTCTCTCAAGTCTGTCATCAACAAAAAAGGTGACATTCTTGACAAAGGCATTGAGGATGTAAAGATGTCAGTAGAATTTCTGACAGAGGAAATAAAAGATATCAAGGGAAAAGTGGAGCGTGTCGAACAACGGGTAACAAGTGCAGAAAAAACAATCAGTGAGTTGGAGAATAAAGAACAGGATCTCTGCCGATACAAGAGGAGATGGAATCTACAGCTCCACGGTCTGCCTGAGCAACCAGGAGAAAACATCAGACAGAAAGTATGCGAGGCTGTCATCCCAGCTTTTACTGGCAAATCTCTTGAGCTCATCGATGTACACCTTTTGAAAAAAGTGAGGAGCGACAGCGCTCTGTCCCCTGGACAAAAACCTTGTGGAATTATCCTACAGTTCACCATGTGTCATTTTCGTGACGCGCTCTGGAAAGCTGCAAAGAACTCTCCTTATCTTGCAAAACACCACTTGAGTTTCGTGGAAGATTTGTCCCCCGAAGCCCGAGAGCAGCGTAACAAACTTTGGCCACTTGTCAAGAAGGCTCGGCAACAAGGACGCTGTGCATACTTTGTAGGTCCAAAGGCGTATGTTGATGATAAAGAACTTGTTTCGCAGGACATTGAGATCGCCAAGTAAATTGATCTTGAATTAGTTTGAGATACTGCTGTTTTCCTTGATGTTTTTGACCTGAGAAAATGTTGAGCTAAAGGTTAAAAGACTGAACAGGGGAAAAAAAAGGGAAAAAAAGAAGTATGGTAACACTTTACAATAATTCAGGTACAACTGTGAATTTTGCCTTAATTAATTTTTTATATTATATTATATTATATTATATTATATTATTTTTTTTTCATATTATTACAACTTATTTATAATTAATATTTGTATCTATTTCATTTAGGCCTAGTGATTACTATTATACTATTACTACTATTATCTCCCTGACTGACCTCAATCTTGTTTTTCCTACAATTACTTCTTTAGTTATAGGATGTCATTGTTCTAATGTTTTCTATTTGTTTACTTAAACGTATTTATATTAAATGTAAAGCTGTCTTTTTTATATGCAAATATTCCTAATAATGGTTATTGTTGTATACAAATGCTTAAATCATAGTGGCACACTGACAAGTTAATTTCTTAATATGGTCCTAAATTTTCAGCGGGTGTCCTAACTTTCAAACACAAGTTTAAGGCTAATGACAGACAATTTCTGTTCCTGATTGCCTTTTTATTTTATATACTTACTTAATAAATGCTTCTTTTTATTATATAAAACGCGTCAAAACTCCGGGAAACAACAAGCATATCGCTGAGAACAAAATAAAAAAAATAAATACTGCATAGCCCATACACCAGGACATTTGACTGCACACAGGAAATATATAGCCTCAACGTTTAACAAATAAAAAGTATAAAACTTTTTTTTTTTTTCAGTACATCCGAGATTTCCATGTTCCACTTTTAAATTACATGTCGCCTAGCCCTAGCCACAACCTACAGATCCCAGCATAAACGGTGATACATTATAATATTTGTTATTAAAGTATCAACAACATTCAGAAACTTAAAAGCAAGCATAGGCAGTGCTGCGTGCATGATTTGGCATGGCAGAATGCGCGCAACGAGCGCTTCCTTTATAATCACTAAAAAGATGAAAGTTCGTCGCGATCTCACAACGCTTCAATAACTGCACAACGATTCTTTAATAATAATGTCTACACTTTTTTAATCTGGATTTGCCAGCATGCAAAGCATTCAGCGCTGCACAAAAACTCCGGCGTTTTGAGCGGTGAGTGGATCCTAACATCTCATTGCGTTCCAGAAATCAACAGATTTGTCTGTGATTGGCTACATTGCTCAACGCTGCAAAACATGTTATTGGAAACTCTGCCTATGCTTGAGCCCGTAAAGCGTTTTTATTAGATCTTAGCTGTTCTTAAAACAACAACAACAACAACAACATTTTTATAGCCCATTTAAAGTGTTTATTACAAACAAATTATTAAATGATAAAAATGAATAAATGTAACTGAACAAAAATTTGCATTGCATTTACTGTCCTGTGAAAACAGGGGGTGCTGCAGCACCTCCAGCACCCCCACTTCCCGCGCCTATGAAAACTTACGGACTTCAGCTTTAAGATAATCTTAAGAACATCTAATGCTGGGTACACACCACAAGATAATCGGGCTGATTTTGGGCCGATTTCTTCCCTTCCGACAATCCTAAGTCATGTCCCGATTATCTTGATGGTTCTATAGATTATCTTATCAGATTTTCCTGTGGTGTAAGGTGTGTTAAGAGTGACTGAATCTGCTCGGAAGAACGTCGGAGGCGCCCCGATCGCGAATTGTAAATGTTCAACATGTTGAATCGCGATGTGTGGGGGGAACCCCGAGGACAAACGCGCGCACGCTTTTATCACGTGAAATGAAAAAAATATCCAATCAGAAAGCGAGCTGACAGAAGACAGAAGCATAACAAACGCAGTCATGGCGCAGCACAAAGTTAAATGGATTTGGACAGCAGAGATGGAGGATCAGCTTGTTGATCTGTGGCAACAGCACGAGTGTTTATACAACATGTCCAGTAAAACATACCAAAATCATTCCAAACACTATCAACGCAATTTCTTCCTGCTTATAGTCCGTCATGTTTACTCTGAAGTCTCGAGAGATTTTGCGAGATTTCCCTTGTTCACAGTCGGGACTCTGGTTGAAAATCTGTTCATGTGTGGTGTACTATAGGAGCAAAATGGTTAAATCTAGGATTTTTTTGTCCTCATGTTTGTGGTCTCTCACATTTTGAAAATCTTATAAGTTTTGTACTTGGCAGTGTGTACCCAGCATAAGTGTACTAAAGTGTGCTATTTTGAGACACCATGAGTATGAACTAAATCATGCTTTCAACATACTATCGGGCAGATATGGGTTGATGGATGGATGGATGGAATAATAGAAAGACATACAGATAGACCGACCATTGGACGGACGGACAAACAGATAGATAGACAGACAGACAGACTTTCCATTATCCAAGGACCAATTCAGTCTTAACAAATCATCCCAAAAAAAACAAAAAAAAAACAACTCTGACTCTGCACAAATTATTTTATTCTTAGTTCATTCAAACTCAGCGAATGTCAAATTGCTTTATTAAACTAAATCCTTTTGCAGATAGAAAAAAAGAAAAGAAAAATAAGCTCTAGCTGAAAAAAAATAAAATAAAATAAAATAAAATAAAATAAAAAACATTCTGAAGCACTGGGGGGAAAACAACCATAAACTGAAGCATTTGTATTTTGCGTTGTGTTCAAAAATGAACTTACATAATGAACCAGATTCACTGTGATTTATTCACACTGAAAGTAGTGAAAGTCTCCCATGCAGCTCACATGGCCAAACATATTCTGGACACATAAATTTGTATACACACATATCAATATGAGACGATGTTGTAGCAGTTCTCATTTTTCTATATCTACCATAATGAATCAAATGATTTATTACTAGCTGCCTTGTACAAAATAAATATATGTGCCATCTTAAAACCAATAAATATCTGCAAAATCATTTATGGAGGGTGATTTGCTTGATGAATCTGCCAGACTAGAAAGCAATGAATCAATAACGCTTTATTAAGACAGCATAATGACTGAAATCAATCAAGTATTTGAAATAACCTAAAACAATACAAGAACAGACATTTAATAAATTCTACAAAACAAACATCCAAGCTGGAAAGACACTTCAATGAAGAGGAAGCTACTGTTTTGTTAGAGTCTGAGTGAGCAGACATGCTGAAAATCACCCATCAACCACTCAAATGATCTCAACACATGATTACACACTAACACATATGTTCTCAGCATCTGAGAGCCTCTCTTCTACTCTGATCTCTTTCTCTCTCTCTCTGTCATTTCTTCAAGTAATCTTACCAGCACACTTTTCACTCCAATAGTTTTCTGTTATCAGCTTTGCCCTCAATTTAAATTCACCCCTCTGTAGGAGTCTCTCATAATTTCAAAGTCAAACTCATTTGTCATTACATTGATCTCGATGTGTGTCTGCTTGCAAACCAACAGGCTTGTGGGAGTGTGTGGTTGTGCATTTCAGGTTGCACATCTGTGTGCATCATACTGTATTCCACCATCTGTGGTTACCACCAACAACGGCAGCGCCAAAGGTGTATTAAAGGTCACAAGGTCATATGTCATCTCAATGTAGTGCAATTTAAATGACAGAGTAATCATTTTTAAGGACTTTTAGTCATCTTTGTTTCCTGTTTTCTGTGTTCCTATGTTCCCGTTTGTCATCAGTAACCATGGTTATTCATCATTTGATTAATTAGCACACCTGTCTGTATTTGGTTCATCATCATTGTGTATTTAAGTTCATCTTACCCTTCTGTTCATAGTCCGGTATTATTTGTGCATGGTACACTGTTTAGTTTGTGTTTCATCACTCTTGGATTACCTGAGTCACTTTGATTAATAAACAATGTTTCTATTTGAATTATGCCGCCTATCTTTTTCATCCTGGGGCAAAACGTTACAGAATACCAGACCTTATGGATGGAGAAATTAAGCCTCTTGAATCTTTGAAGCTTTTCCCTTATTGTTTTGGAAAAAGATTCGAAGCATCAAGAGTGTCGAAAGCAGTGCCATCTTGTGGTAGGTCAAATTTATAGCAGCGATAAACCTGAGTTCGCAGCTCTGTTGTTTTATCCATTAAACCCAAATAATAGACTTGAACTTCCATAAACCCGTAGGGTACTGGTCTGGGTTAAAACATTCCGACACGCAAAGTGAAGCATTCACGTGACTGGAAAGAAAGCGAGGCTTCGTTTCTCGTTTGCTCACATGTTTCTCTGAAAACAATACACGTTCCAGCATGGAGCTTCATGAGAAATTGCACTGCAAACTCAATACACACTTTGAAGCTTCAGTGTCATATATAACATCACTACCGGATCTCCAAAAATGAAATAGACAGCAGACGCCATCGACTCAGAGGATCAGCTACGGTCTTTATTTCAAGGAAGACAGCCACTGGAGGATTTTGTGGATGATTTCCTATAAAATTGCCTATAACATCAGTTTTGTTGGGACAAGTGCACTTTAAAAATGCACTTTTGGAGCGGTCTTAATGACGAACTGCTCCAAATAATGCTTGAGGGAAATGACAACTGCTCATTATTTGAATACATCGAGTAAACATTCTGTGTGGCTGGTTCTCCACTTATTGTAGAAGAGGAAGCCCGCTCCAAACCAGCTATACTTGTCCCAACCCTGCCTGCCCAAAAACCTCCAGTGGACCACACAGAGCTCATTCCACAGCCCAGCCAGCCATCACCCCCAGGAATGGACATGAATTCAGAGCCCAACGCAGACGGGGAGCTTACGCCTGCCGTGATAAACGAGCCAGAGCCTACTATGAGGACAGAGCCAACCATCGCCCCGGAGCCCAAGTCCCATTGTGTGTCTGACCAGGTGTGTGAGCTGGCTACAATATGTGTCGTCATGGGATTACTGGTGGAGTTTGAGGGTTTGGAGGAAAAGGACCCCCTGTGTCTTCATCGTCGCCGCTGGTCCCGCCCAGCTCTAAGTCTTCTGTGTCTTCATCGCCACTGGTTCTGCCCAGCATAAAGCCTATTTCGTCATCCTGTACAAATTCCAGCCTCCCTCTCCCGCCTCCACTTCATGATTCAGCCAGTCCATCAGCCCCGCCCCGCTGGTTCACTTCAGTCCCTCCTCTAACACCA
The DNA here is from genome assembly GCA_039654765.1 of Mylopharyngodon piceus. Taxonomy (NCBI): domain Eukaryota; kingdom Metazoa; phylum Chordata; class Actinopteri; order Cypriniformes; family Xenocyprididae; genus Mylopharyngodon; species Mylopharyngodon piceus. The sequence goes on from CM077450.1 coordinate 25,257,735, forward strand.
TTCTGTTGTGTGGATAAGCCTAAGAATTTTCAGTCTCCAGCATTGCCCAGGCAAGTGGATCCCTCAGCTCTGCCTCCAGCCGCTGATCCCGTCACTCCACCTCGGTCCATCGACCTGTTGGCTCCACCAGATACCATTGTATTTATGTCTCCACCGGGCTCCCTCATCCCTCCAGCTCCGTCTTGGTCAGACGTCAATCTGCCTGCTCCACAGACTTACGAGACATCCTTTGCGCTCTGTCTCTCCACCCTTCCGGCTCCATCTGGCTCCGCCTTCCCTAAATTATAAACATTTTTGGCATACATAATTATTTTTTTTACACAGTTGGATAAATAGTTCAGTCATAATCAATTATTTATGTATTTCACACATCTAACTTTGGTTATTTACAAAAACTATTTTCTTTGCACATAAAACAAACAATGTAGGATGACATTGTCTACAGACACTAATCTAGAGCCTTTTCTTATCCCACTAATAGTTAAGGTCTAGATTTGGGTTGCAGAAATCCTAGAGCAGCAAACTAATTTTTACAGTGAGCTTTATCCTGTCACAGCAGGCAGTGGATTGAATGATATAATTCCACCACAAAGCTTTAAAAAAATCAATAATTTTTGCATTTAACTGTATGCATACACACATCAGCAGTGACTATTAACACACAAAGTACAACACACCAGTTAACTGCTGAATATTTATAGACTCAGAAAACTGATATTTGCAAAACCATGCAGAGCAGTTTAGCAGCAAAAGTATTAGATGCACAGTCCATCAAATCTACCTTAATTTGATGAGTGGAGAGTTCAATCTGACCCAGCTGTTGGAGGTTTAGGCTTCTCTGCAGGGTTCTGACCGTCTGCTGCTCCACTGCATGGACAGATGTGACCACAGCATGATCCACAGAGAGACAGACGTCTTTACACATCTCTTTCTGCATCACACATGCATAGTACATTTTACTGCAATGACATTCAAGGGGTCATATAATGAGAAATAATATTTTCTATGATCTTCTATGAAATTCATTGTACTATGAAATGTATATAAAGTTTGAAGAAGGATAAATCATTCAGAAAAACTAAATTATGACTGATTTTTCACAAAGAAAATATTTTTTATTAATATATTTTTACTTTAAAATGTTTATTAAACTAACTTTACGACTGACATCATAAGTGGACATCATAATTAAATTTAATTAAATTTAGTTTTATTTTATTTAAATAATAACCTAGGTCAATAAGATACTGCACTACATCAGAGAACCTGATACAGAAGAGGTACATGTAATAAAAAGAGTAGAAAATTTCTGCTCTGATCGAAAACCACCCCTTGCTGATCATCACAAAAAAGGCTCTTTGTTAAATAAACTGTCAAAAGCATGAAAACAAGTCTCTTCTGTCAAAAAAAGTTCAACAAGGAATTCAAAAGCATCATTGTAACAGTTTTAGTCCCCACATGAAGCTCTGTGTGTCTGCATACAAGAGTATTTCACGCACAAGCTGTTTTCCCTCAGAAAATCAATTTAACCAGTCAGTAGACAAAGAGGCTGATTATCGACCCTAGTTTGTAGGCAACATTGCCGTCTCCTCTCTCAGGACTGTTCTCAACTATTAGCAGTCTACCATCTAATAAAGTGCAATGAGGCAAAATACAGCAAGCAGAACTGGAATTAGGACTAATAACTAATATGTCTCGATATCAGGCAAATTATATAACCATTAGGCAGACATGTCTCTATAGGGAAAATGCACATTATTCTCTTCTATTAATAATGCAATTTGACTTAGAACTATGGGCCAGTGCTAATCTGTCCAAAAGAATTAACATGTCGATAATTCTACATTTCAAGAGAGAAATGGTTTGTGAAATCACTGTGGGGGTATTACAAATGTCCTCCATGTGCTTGAATAAAGAGAGACGTATGTTACAGACAATATTAAGAAGAAGTGGATTCCAATATAATTGTATATAAGATTATTTTACACAATAAATAGCACTCAGCGTGAGTCTGTGATCATTTTAACAAAAGGGAAAGACTAGCCTCACACCTTTTCCTCCAGTGATCATTTCTCAGGGAAGGTTTATTTTTGAAAGTCTATTTCTGTATATGCGCAAAAGTTTTGACTACAAAAACCTTTTGAACATTTTCACCGCCAGTGGCCAGGAAAAAAAAAAAAAAAGATACATTAATTTATCACACACTGATATTTACCAGGGCATGCTGTCACACTATGTAAGGTAAGCTATCACGACGAGAGCTTATTGAGACTGAATTGAAAATACATTCTATATGAAAAACTATAGTTTAAAAAACACTGAGCTGAATGCTTTGGAAGACAGAGATTACAAAAATTTTTTTTAAAAAAAACCTCAATTTTTCTAAGTTAACTAACTCAAAGATTGTCAGTAGAACTCAAAAATAAGTTCTACACAAACTTGTTAATTACAATTTAATTGAAATATTGAATAAAACTCATCCTTATGGTTAAGTGTTAGTTAGCATCAGCACACTAGCATGCACTAATGTAACTATCAAAGAGCCTATCACTATATATTTGCATGAATTGTTAATCAACATGCAGATTAAAATATTTAGCTTCTGCCAGACTGCCTTCTATATTCAAATTATGAAAAAAATGGAACTGGAGTCACGTCAGTTAAGCTTTTTCTGTAAGTTGAATAGGGAAGGCGTAGGATGTAGCATAAGTGTTTTGAACTGCGAGAGTTTTACACTTTCTTCGTACGTTAAATACGGATGGCGGTCTGGCAGAAGCTAGTTATTTTACTTCATAACTTGTTAAATATGGATATTTTTTTTTTTACACAAACACATCGCTTCGCTTCAGAAGGCCTTTATTAATAGATGGTAGATATGATAGATGGATGTGGATGGAAGCACTTTCTTCAGCTCATACTCATTGGTCCCGTTCACTGCCATTATAAAGCTCAGATGCGTCAGGATATTTATTAATATATCTTTGATTGTGTTCATCAGAAAGAAGAAAGTCATATACACCTAGGATGGCTTGAGGGTGAGTAAAGCTTGGGCTAATTTTCATTTGAAAGTGAACTAATCCTTTGAATTCTGCTTACTAATATCAGATTTTGAGTTCACATAACTTTCTTTTCTATTAAGTACAATGAACTTTCAGTAGTATTTGAGTGAAACAAACTCATTTAATTTAATTAGTTTAAACTGTTCGGTTTTACTGGGTGGGTTGGTATATGGATGGATATATGAGTGAGTGAGTAGATGGATGGATGGATGGATGGATGGACAGGTAGATAGATAGTAGGGTTGTCAAAAGTATCGACTTTAGTACCATGTTGGTAAAAATGTGACGGTACCAGCATTTCCCCCTAGCATTTTGAGCGCTGTTGAGCGGATCCATAAACACCTCTGATTGGTCATTGTGTTCACGCGCTCAACAGATATGTCTGTGATTGGCTACAATGATCAACACTTCAAAAACAAGTTGTAAATAGACATTTTTGATGCTCTTCACTGAGTGCTTACACAGATACACACGGGAGCGTTTGAAAGCAGGCGTCTATCAGCGGATCCGTCTATCAGCAGATATAGGGATCCGCTTTTGAATGAATCCCTTTTCTTTGCATGACATTGACATTAAAGTATAGAATAGCTCTTTCGACATTATACTGATCTGTACACAAGCATTCGTTTCATGTGTCAAAGAATAGAAGAGAGGCTCTCGGGAGCGCTCGTAAAATCACATCCTTTTGAATTTCACATAAAAATCAGCCTACAGGCTTTCATAGACAAACTAAGAAGTCAGGGAAGGTCTCGATTTTCCAGTTTCAAGCTGTTCACACATTGAGAATAAAAAATGGATTAATGCATGAAAATTCTTACATACAGCCACTTTAAGACTGATTTTTCCATTCCATAGACCTATAATGTATTTCAAAAGAGAATGATGATGGAAAAATCCATCTTATTATCAAATAAAACAAACAGTAGCTAAATTAGGGGAATCAGTGTTTTTACATTTTGTAAGTGTGCCTACATGTGTCATGAAAGGACGACTGGTCCATTCTTGAGGTTTTATGAGGCTTTGAAGTAAGAACAAAAGTCTGCGGACATCCGCTTTTGATCAAAACCTGGATGTCAAAACCTGATCTCGAATAACCTTCCAAACTTTGCACCGAAAAGTTTTATCCAAGTCCCTCAAAGTTTGCTCACGGCCGCAGAACTGGCAAATGTCTGTCCCTCTAGATTCTCAGAAATAAGCTGCACAAGGGAGCAGGGAATAAAATCATTTATTGTTTAGCACATCAAAGGCAAAGAGGAGAGGAACTGAAAGAGGGAGGAGAGAAAGAGAGAGAAAAAGAGAAAAACAAGAGAAGTGAGAAGAAGAGAGGCATGCTTTGAATGCACATGTTTCTGCTTATGCAGCATGTAAACTGCAGCAGTGACTTCAGTACGTCCCCATCCGCACAGCCCTTCAGAGATCTGAGCCAAAGTCCTAGTTATTTATGGTGCACTGAGAAACAATAATGTCTCTGCTGATGCACTCGCTCGATTTAAACCCCCAGTTAAGAACATGATCCTTTGGCTATCATTGCTTGAAATTCTCAGCAAATAAAAGATTTTCGGCATGACCAAGTGCAAACTTTTCATGTGAGCTGCATTTTAATCACACAGTGAGTGTCTCTGCTCTAAAATAAGTAAGTACCTTCTAAGATCAACGCTCAGACAAAACTCTTAACTACACCATCCAGACCCAAAAATAAGCCGCACTGACAGCCGTTCCAAGTTTATGCACATTCTGACGAAATAACATTTATTGACACCCACGCATATATCAAAAATTTGTCAATCTCCAAATATGTTCATTCAAAACCAGAAAGAAATTATAAAAATATTTCAATCCAACAAAACAAAGCAATTATATTTAAACTATATTCCATTATTAATCATATATATATATATATATATATATATATATATACATACACTATGAAATTAGATTTATTTTAATATCACAGCATTTGTGTCACAATTGTATATATATATACACACACACACAAACACACATATACATACATGTATATACATTATATATTATAAAATTATTTAATATAAAATAAATGCTGATATTAATCTACCTATATATAATTGTATATTATAAAATTATTTAAATATATAATTATAAAATATTATTATATAATTATTATTATTTTGTTTAAATGAAGTATAAAAATATATTATTATGTTTGTATAATGTTATTCTCTATTATTTTACCAGCAATTTTAACAGAAAATATTATTTTAACAGCAATATTTCTATAATGCACGGCACAGAAAAAAAAAATACATTGGTAACTGTCAAAAAAACAACTCATTATAAAAACTTGGCAATGCGAGATGGAAATTGTCTTCACAAGATATGAACATTGAATAAAGTGCCAGAATGCTGCAAAAAGAATTTACATGCAGAGCAAATTGGGGTAATGGGCAAAAATAAAATTCAGTCAACTGGATTTTACTTGAAACGTTTATGGCTTGATAAAAACACATTTACATGATCTTACATGTTATCTCATTATAATGCATAATCAGTGTATAAAACAAACATTAATTTGCAACCCCCCAAGTCTATACTGTAGAGAGATCATAAATTTCATGCCTCTAAACTCTCAACTGGATATTTCTGTCGAACAGTATTCAAATTACAGCACGTTCAAAACCAGAGAGTGATGACTGCGCATGTTAGGTTGGATTAAGAGACCATATGGTGCGCTACTTTCATTCTGTGCTCTCTCTTTTTCCCCACGTATGAGAAACAAGGTTTTCAGGCTCGTAACCCATTTAGGTATTGTAGGATCTACCTTAGAGACTGACATCAAACTCAGAAACATGGACTCTCTAGAGGAGGCTAACTCGAACAGATGAGCACTGCATCACGGCATACGCACGGCAAGAACGAATCAACCTGCTGTACTGACACTACACATCTCCTGCTCACTGCATCCACTCGCAACCAATGGCCATTATCAAAATGAAACATGACACACACTGAAAGAAACACATGCACTGTTTGGTGTTCTCCACTCCAGTACACCGAGGAGCCACAAATTGATCAGTGCACTCACAGCAGAATTGTATCGCTGGCAATTTTGGGTCCACTAAATCACACAAAATGCATTGCCACAAAACGTATTTGGACACTTCAGCCACACTTAAAAATGCATGAATGTCACTGCATTACAAAACAAAATATCAAACCTGCACAAACACTTTTTTTTTTTTTTTTTTAGAATATTTTATAAAAAGAACCATGTTTGTTTCAAATTATAAAATTCATACTGTTCAAAATTAAGATAACGTACTTAGAACTATCAAGTTAACATGTTAACGCATGCAATTAACTGTTAATTTAGTTTTAAATTATGAACATTTCATTCTATTTTTTCTATGATAAAATTTGATTATCATCATCTCCATATTGTTAATGTGATGAACTACACCTGTGGGAATTTAAGGGGAACTGACTTGATACAATATCATAAAAAATCATTTTGGATCATTTTGAAATCGAAAGAGTTCTTTTAAAGGATAGTTCACCCAAAAATGAGAATTCTGTCATCATTTACTCCCCCTCAAGTTGTTCCAAACCTGTATGAATTTCTTTGTTCTGCTGAACACAAAGGACGATATTTGGAAGAATGTTTGTAACCAAGCAGATCTCGCCCCCCATTGACTACCATAGTAGGGAAAAAAAAAAATACTATGGTAGTCAATGGGGGGGCGAGATCTGCTTGGTTACAAACATTCTTCCAAATATCTTCTTTGTGTTCAGTAAAACAAAGAAATGTATACAGGTTTGGAACAACTTGAGAGTGAGTAAATGATGACAGATTTTTCATTTTTGTGTGAAATATCCCTTTAAGTTGTAATAATATTTCACAGTGTTATTGTTTTACTGTATTTTTAATTGAATAAACGCAGCCTTGGTGAGAATAAGAGACTTCTTTCAAAAACATTAAACATAAAATTTAATTATTATCAGCTCCATATTGTTAATTTGATAAACTACACCTGTGTGAATTTGAGGGGAACTGACTTCATACATTCACAAAACAAAAAAACAAACAAACAAATCAATTTGGCATCAGATAGTTAAAAAAAGAGGAAAAATGGCTCAGAAAATGATTAAATTGAATGTATAAAATATTTTATTCATATAAATGAATCATTGTCAAATCTTTTTTTTTTTCTTTTCTGGTCGACAAAATGCTGTAGTCATTTCTAATTAATGTCAGTCAGAATTCAGCCAGTGAAGTGTCTTCCAGCTCTAGGGCCAGTAAGAGACGAGGACTGTTAGTACAGGGAGATGTTTCCAGAGGGTAAATATCTGCTTTGAGAAGATAATGAGGAATTATGAGGCGCTTGATCCCAATACCCATACCCATCCACTTTTAATTACCTGTCAGGATTCAGCAATGATTAGGAAAAAGAACTGAAGCCTTAAGCATCAACTACCATCCCAGCGGAGAGTCCTAAACCTGGGAGCAAGATTATATACTGTGTGTATACTGTATATATACTCCAGAGCTTTGGGATTGGAATGTTTTATTTGCTGTTTTGATGTACTTTCTATTGAAACAAAAAGTTAAAGGTAGGGTAGGCAATTTCAGAGAGGTTAGCAACAGCAAGCAAGCTTTGAACGCATAAGATCCCACCCTCCCTTCAGAGCGCAGTCCAAAGCCACGCCTCCTCCAAAAGACAAGAACGCCCACAGCAGAGTCTCGGTGACTGTCTGTCTACAGCTCTGCATAGCCTCATGAAACATGCTGACGACGTGTGTTGTCTGCGCGAGCGAGATGTTGACAGGCAGGTAGGATATCGTATCATTGCATTCGGTCCTGAGACTTCCACAGAAAGTCAAATCAGCATATTAGAATGATTTCTAAAGGATCATGTGACACTGAAAACCGGAGAAATGATGCTGAAAATTCAGCTTTGCCATCACAGGAATAAATTACATTTTAAAATATATTCAAATAAAACATTTTAAATTGTTGTAATATTTCACAATATTACTGTTTTTACTGTATTTTTCACCAGATAAATGCAGCCTTGGCATAAGAAACTATGGAAGCCCGTTTCCGCCACTAAATAAAAAAATAAAAACGGTAATTGCGACTTTTTATCTCAGAATTCTGACTTTTTTTCCTCACAATTTCGAGTTCTAAAGTCAGAATTGTGAGATATAAACTCGCAATTGCGTGAAACTTTATATCTCGCAATTCTGACTTTATATCATGCAATTGTGAGAAAAAAGTTAGAATTGTGAGAAAAAAGTCAGAATTGTGAGATATAAACTCGCAATTGCTTGAAACTTTATATCTCGCAATTCTGACTTTATATCACGCAATTGTGAGAAAAAAGTTAGAATTGTGAGAAAAAAGTCAGAATTGTGAGATATAAACTCGCAATTGCAAGATAAAAAGTCAGAATTCTGAGATAAAAAGTCGCAATTACTGTTTTTATTTTTTTATTTAGTTGCGAAAATGGGCTTCCATAAGAAACTTCTTTCAAAAAACACCAAACTTTTGTGTATATAGCAGTATTTTTAAATATTATTGTAATATATTACAATAATATCAAAGTTTATTGGTTTATATAATACTTCAAAGTTTACATAATACATACATATATAATACATTGGTCCTGTGAAAGGGTTTGTAGTGTAAACTAATTCTTTATGATCATTAGATTAAACTCCAGTAACACAAAATCTTGGAAGCAGATAAAGATAAAATACAAAAACATAACTCAAAGTGGTGAATGTTTATCATGACCTCTTTATTCTTATTGCGCTCACATTCTTACAAACACGTATCATCTGTAGCAAAGAGAATGTGAGAGAAAAAGTGTGAAATGAGGAAATCAGAGGGAGGAATACACCCTGGCAGAGGAGCTGGCACTTGCCAGCAATCAGGGGCGAGTCATGATGGATGGCTTCCAGAGTGCTGCCTCCTCCAAACAGTGCTCTTTGATTTAGGGTATGTGTACGTGACTTCATATTTATTAACTGTGATGCGAGTCCATATGGCTGAGTGTATGTGTCATAAATAGTTGAGGGAAATTCAGTATAGGCCACGGCAAAGCAGGTACAGGTAATTTACAATTTACTGATAAACAAAATAGAAAACAGTTAATATAAGTTATGCAATCTTAATACAAATGAATATGAATAACATCATAAAAACATTGAATATTGATCTCTCAATGTTTTCTGCTAACACTGAAAAATTTATCTTAAAGGGATAAAAATGAAAATTCTGTCATCATTTACTCACCCTCAAGTTGTTCCAAATTTCTTTCTTCTGCTGAACACAAAAGAAGATATTTTGAAGAATATGGGTAACCAAACAGTTGATGAGCCTCATTGACTTCCATAGTGTAGCAAATAAGCTCAAAAGGGAACTATTTATGATTAATTACAATAAAATATAATTAATTATAAATATTTGGATTAGTTTCAGAATTAACTGTTTAGAATTAATATTACAAAATAAATCATCTTCCTGGCCAAGAAAGAATAACTTTTTCCTACTGTATACAGTACTAGCAGGGTAATAGCATGTAGCTAGATCAAAACGTTTAAGTGACTTTTTAATTTTGTGAATGGCAAACATAGAGACAATAAAGCGTGGATATAATGGTTTAATAAATGAAACTACGGGTAGGCTACATACAACTGGGGCGATTCCAGGATTTTTTTTAAATGGGATGGGCCCAGGGGGGACCAAGAACCAGTCAGGGCGGGCCATGGGAAATCAGAAAATTCAACTGGAAATAAATACTGGCATAGAAAATATTAAGCACGATTTCCAAAATCTTGTGCAATGCCCTGTGCCCTAATACAGATGGTATTAAATGTGGCACTGCACAAGAGCCTGAAAATCATTTTGTATTTTGCATGGATTGGACAACACAGTTCTGTTCTACTAAATAAAAAAACACCACATGCTTTATTCTCAACACAAACATTGTGTGTGTGTGTGTGTGTGTGTGTGTGTGTGTGTGAATGTTCTCAAACCTCACATTTCAGTGTTTACGACGGCACGTTATTGTAGCCTTTTTGGAAAATTATTGTGCCTTTAGTCTTTTAAACAACAGATAAAGTAATATTTATCTATTTTCTATTTAGTGGTGTTGTGCACTGCTGCTGAATAACACTGAAAAGTCATCTCTATTCAGTAGTCTGCTGAAGTTACGTTAGCTAAATTACTAGCTACATACAATAGCTTGATAAGTCACACAAAAGTAATCAGACTAAATACTAACATGAAGATGCAGTGCGATATTTCAAAATATATAACTGAGTGTGTACATACTATAAATAGTGCCGTGTCATGGTGTCTCCCTCTCCTCCTCTTTGAAAACATGGAACTATGATTCCGCTTCGCAAATCAGGCAGAGATTGACAGAGCTCTGATCGAATGAGTGATTGACAGCGCTCTGATCCAATGGCTTTGTGCATTGTCAGGTAAATCTAGCCCTATGATGTCAGGGGTCTCTCAACACTTTGAGAACATTTATCAAGAACGTTTTCTCTTAACACTGGGAATGTTTATGAAGTACAAAAACAACATAATAATGTTCTGAGAATGCTGTTCTAAGAACTTTTTCTGTCATAAGAACATTCATCAAGTACAAATACCATCATCACGTTTTATGATAACATACGAAAACATTCAGCAAATATTAATAACATAATAAGAACATTCCAAGAATGTTGTTCGAAGAATATTTTCTATCAACATTATGAGTATGTACATCAAGTACAAATAACATCAAAAGGACGGTCTGAGAATGTTGTTTTAAAGTGCCCCTATTATGGATTTTTGAAAATTACCTTTCATATAGTGTGTAACATAGCACTAAGTGAATGAAAACATCCTGCAAAGTTTTAAATCTGAAAGTGTACCATATATAAAGTTACTGTCTCTCAAAAGTAAGAGTCGACTCTGAGTCAATTAAACGAGTCGTTTGTAAACCGAATCCCAAGCCGCACCACACTGCATTAGCATATTGCCCGCCCACTTACTGCGCGTGCAGACGCCAGGGGAAATTCATTTTTTTCAACAATATCAGAGCAGTACAATCTTTTGTTGTGTTCCCGTCATTTTACTGACGACTGCTTCTCAAACCTCAGAAAGTTTAACGCAGGATTCACAAAACACTTGGTCTTAAAATATGGATGAATACCCAGTTTTTTTTGGACCAACTTGCTCCTCTGAATCTCAACCTGTAAGTATGATTAATAATTGATGTTTAAATTTTCTAGCGATCGTTCAAAATTCGTAGTTTTGTATGTTATGTTGTGTAACGTACACCCCAGTCTGTATGTCTCCTGCTAACCGGCTAACTCACGTTTCTGTAGTTCTGCTATTCAGATGTGGGTCCAGTATTGTCTAAAAATGTGTCGATTAATGCAGCTTGTCTGTCTTATTACTTGGAGTAATGATGAAGGATGGAGCACGACTTTTGTTTACAAAGTGTAATGCATTATCAGCTATTCACGTTTGTGCTCGGCTAACGTGGGAGTTTGCAACATAGCTGTAGGCCCGGTTCACTTACATAACTCTAAAACAAACTTTTTTTTTTCTCTGCATTTTTATTATTATAATAGAGTGGAGCTCTATCTGTATTGTAATAGGATGTTAAGATGCTAGTCTAGTTAAAGTATTCTCTCTGTAAACAGTAAACACCCATTGTAATGTCAAACAATGATATAGCCATTTTTTACTTTGTTAATAGTTATGACGAAAAAATCTGTACACATCTGGCCTAAATGTTTATCTTATGTTAGAGGTTTTCAGCTTCGCTTGGCATTCTGATACAGTTCCCACAGGTGCACCTACATAAAGTATAACAGTGACGCTGCTATCACGTCTTTTCTGTCCATACATTGTATACAATGTCTTGCGAATTGATAGCTGTCATTCAGTTATAGCAATGGGCACGCGGTGCGCGCAGTAGACCAATCACAAAGGATTGGGCCATCTGACCAATCAGAGCAGTGTAAGCTCATGGAAAGGAGGGGTTTAGAGAGAGTGATTCTTTGAACTACTTCTAACGAATCATTTACAAAACATTGAGAACTGAGGTGAAATTAAATGTATATTCTGAATTTTTTTTTTTTTTTTGACCTTGCATGCAGGTAAACCTGTTGTAGGAGACTCCCAAAACAATATTAGGAACCTTAAAAAGGCATAATAGGGGCACTTTAAGAAAGTTTGGCCTTTTAAGAACATTTTGTCCTAATGTTCACATCATTTTTAAATAACATTAGAAAAAGTTGTGGGAATGTTCCCTGTTAGCTGAGCAGCATTTTTACATTAGGAAAGTAGGGGGTCCCTGGGTCAGATAAGGTTGATAACCCCTGTATTATGTGATTATACTCAAGCTCCCATTCAACCTCAAGTCTCTTCTTCCTAAAGGTTCTCAAGAAAAGGGAAAGCGGTAGTGCATGAATCCCTGCACAGAACTTACAGTTCAGTCCTGTCTTTGTACAAGCCCATGTCAGTCTGTGTTATTCCCCAGCCTACAATGTACTTTAACCAGTCTGTTATTTATTCAGGTGGAAACAGATTCTGTCAGGGGGAGTCTGTATAAAAGGACCCTGGAGCTGGACTATGAGATTAAGGAACCTCAAATTAAAAAAATGAAATTAGAAACTGAGCAGTTGGAACATCAGAGGTTATATACTTATTAAATCAAGCAATGTTTTAGTTTGAGGGATAATGCTTAAGGCTGTTGTCTTTCATTGATGTGAAAATTAATAAAAAAAATCAATAAAAAATGTACTGATATTGTAAAAAGGTCTCCAAATATGCTTTTATTAAAATATTGTTATGCAATTTCTGACTGCTTTGCCAGCTGGGTGGCCCAATGTAATAGGCTCAAACCTCATAGGAGGGAAGTTGGTAGTGTGAACGTTTTTTTTTGTTTTTTTTTTTTTTTTCTGATACAGTGAGTCATTGTATCTCTTGGCAATATTTGCTATGCAGAACCTAAAAAATTTCAGTAACCAATTCACACTATTTGTTTCTTTTGTTCTGGAAGGTCAAAAGCAAGGCACTATAGCAACACCAAGGTTATGGATTTGCAGGGAATGCATGAACTGGTCAAATATACATATAAAGAATATCTTGAATGCAATGAAATCCAGTTTGGGTAAAAACATCTGAGAAATGCTTAAATGTAAATGCATATAGTACATTTTAACAAAATAAGAGGGATCATACTTAAGAATCATGGGTATGTAAACTTTTGAACGGGGTCTTTTTTTTATAAATTCAGCTTTTTTTTTTTTTTTTGTCTTGTGGACTATTTGTAAACATCTTTTATGTAAAATATCTTATTCAGGACAGTACTAAATAAAAAAAATAACATGCATTTTTACTGTATGTTACCTGGATGATCCATGACTGTTTGTTTGTTTTGTGATGGTTGTTCATAAGTCCCTTGTTGGTCCTGAGCAGTTAAACTGCCCAGTGTTCTTCAGAAGAATCCTCCAGGTCCTGCAAATTATTTGGTTTTCCAGCATCTTTTGTATATTTGAACCCTTTGCAGCATTGACCGTATGATTTTGAGATCCATCTTTTCACACTGAGGACAACTGAGGGACTATATGTAACAAATGCAAGTCTTGGCAACATAAAGATTACTATTATAATGATTAAATTATTTATATTTGTTAGCAAAAATCAATCAACAGTGATTTACTATTCTCTGATTAGCAATTCAGTAAATTTCTTTTCCTGTCATTCCAATTTAACATCCTGTGCCAATTCAGCTCAAGTTCCATCTAAATCTGAGCCAATTCAAATTTGTGTCCAAGCCTGTCGAAGGGGGTTAAATGTCACGCATAAGGTCAGCATTGATGAGATGAAGGCGAAGGTCAATACAACCAGGATTCTTGGAACTGGGTCGACTGGCTCATAGTCAAAATTGCAAATCCAAACACCACACACACACATTCAATTGTACATGTATTAAGCCCTCTATTAAGATATAATCAGCATAATGGCTGCATTTATAAAGCCCAAATCCACTGTCTGTATGTCCAGCACATTTATTATTATTCTGCTGATGAGAACACCTCTGTGCTGCCCAATAAGTGATTATCAAACACATCCATCCAGCCAACACTACATCAGACATCTGTGGATTTTAGCCCTCTAATCTTTATGAATATATTACAAAAGGGACGCACTGTGGCAGAATAATTACATTTATCTTTTCTGTTCTCATCTTCCAGAATCCCAGTGCTTGGAGGGTATTAAAACATCATAAGGCCTGTATACCTTTATCCTCTTTTGGTTTAGCCACTTATTTGAGAAGCGCATATCAAACGCCACATTAACTGGGCCGTATTTACTCTTCATTAAAAGACTCCCTGTGTCTCTAGCTGTGATGGTGGTGAATGTGGGAAGAATTCGGCCAGACAAACCAGCTCAACCATGATCAGATACACATGGCATGCTGGGACTGAATCTCAAACATCTGCTTTGCAATTTATGCTAATATTGGAGTTCCATGTCTCACACTCACAGTACACCACATGCTGGAATGGAAGTCTGAAAAAGTTCCATGTTTAAATATTCATCTATGATTAAAATAATCACATAGAGTAGACTTGGGCTAGTTGTCGTAAGGGGGATGTGCTATATTGTCATAATGAACTATTTTTCATGTGCATATATGTATTTTGCAAGTACTGGCATGTACTAATTTGTGTTAATTTAGTTCATTTTTGCTGTTTCATAAGTGTTTTTCTCTAAATTTTGCTGAAAAGGTATTACGCCCTACACTGAGCAAAAATGGTGTAGAAACAATTTTCACTCAAAAATTTGACAACAAAGAAATGGCAAAAAGTAACATTGAATTAAACATGAAATGAAGTAGAAAGACTGAAATAGTATTAATTTTCTAAAACGTACTCCAATAATCTGTTTTGTTTACAACTTCGAGTATAATACATTTTATATTACATACGTGTCAATAAATAGCAAGTTCCTATTGTAGTGTGACAATATGCACTTCCATAATGTATTTTACTATAGTGTTATTTATATTTTTTATAGCCAATAACAGTGGAAATATTCAGTATTGTTTTTGTAGCCAAGACTTTAAGGTTTGTGTGTATGTGAAATTGACTTTCAAAATATAACCCTACCCTGAAAAATATTCACTGAAGTGTGACAACTAGTCCCGGCCTCCCCTATATCATATAAATCATATAGAAGAAAATGTCTGAAAATAGAAGCATCAGCTCTGTGGTTGTAGGTATATCATTATAGCAAACTCAGGGTATATATACTTAGACAATGGTATTTTTAAAGTTGTAGCCATACATATAAATGAAATATTTACCATACACATAATATACATTCAGCATCAACGTGGGTCCATATCGACCTCCTCATCCTGAGCAATCTTCTGCAACTGTTGGGTTTGGAGCGGCAGAACAGATTTCGCCTCAGGTCACACTACAGCCAAGGACAGTTTTGAAGTCTTTACAAAACCTGCTATTCATCATATGGATACAGGACCAGACAGCTTTTGCCTCCAACCCTGTTTCACTAGCCGTGAGTTCCAGCCCGTCATCAGCAGCTCCTCTAATGTGCACAGCATCCATTAGAGACGGTGTGCTCTGCTAATAATGCGCATCAGGGTTGATATATTCTAATGGGGAGTTAAAGCCATTGAGTCTCTCTCCATGTGAGGAAAACAGGCCACTGCAATGACACTTCAACCACAGACAGACGGCTGAGATGCAGTCTATTAGAGACACTTCAGATATTCAATAACAGCGATGGACATGGATGAGAGAGAGCAAAACAAGCACACAAAAACATATATGTGAAAAGCGGACAGTGAGATGGGTTTTTAATGCTTTTGAAATGGTGGATGTGTTTTATGGATAAACACACACAAAGTAGGAGAAATGTAGTTTCTGCAGGGTGATGCATGACATTGCTCGAATAACGCTTTCCATTAGTGGATCCACAAACACTGCAGATCATAATAAGTATTTCTGCAAATGACTGCTGTATATTTCAAGTACTGTAGCATGTGTCCACTGCTATTCATCATAACCTTTAAAAAAAAAAAAAAAAACACTGAACCATCATTTACTTTCCCTGGGGCCGGCTGCAAAAACATAGCTATTAACTTAGTCATTTAATTAGTCTAAAGATGTCAGTGGAAAGTCTGTTGCATAAAACAGGCCAATCAAGTAAGACGCTGTAAAAATAAAAACTAAAACCATAAAAAAATCCATAACTTGTAATAAACTAAATAAAAATATATATTTAATTTATTTTAAATAAACTTATTCAATTTCAGCTAGTTCAACATTTCTCGTTTTCATTTAGATTAAGTTGAAGTACTGACTAATAAAAGTTAAAAAAAAAAAAAAAAAAATCTAAAAGGTACACTATGTAACATTTTTGTTCAAAATTAACAAAAATTATAAATAATAAATCAATACATCATCAGTCCTTCTTCCAAAACATGTTTTCGTCTTACCCTGATACACTATGGTAAGCCTATTATAAGTGTTTATATATTAGTTATATATTAGTGTTTCCGTGTTCCTAGATTGCTTATTAAAGCCCATACCTTTGTGGATCTCCGTATTCGCCTCATCTCTGCAGCACCACACGTAACAGAAGAACGGACCAAAACCGCAGGAGATCCACAAATAAAAGATGGGCTTATTCCTGGTTCCCGTGCCTCCCATGCCTCCCAAACCAGCTACAGCGGGGGATCGTCACATTGGGCTCCTGCAGGACGGACGTTCACTGGAGAGGTATGTGGAGGAGTTTGTTGAGTTGGCTTTTTTGACGAATTGGTCAGATGCCTGTTTAAACGCCCTTTTTCTGGAGGGGCTGGACGAGAGCATAATCCGGTTTGATGAACCTGACAATTCTGTTTCCTTAAACGATACTATTAATCTGATTTTGTATTTGAATGGTTCCGAGTTTATTGTCGAAGAGGTTCAGGGTGATAAGTGCATATCTCGTCCAGCTCCCCCAGAAACACGGGCGGCCTGGCCGGTTCGTCAATCTCCATCTTCCTCCGCATGCCCCTCCAGTGAGCTTTTCCCCGGTGTCCTGCCGGACCCAAACCCCCGTATGGCCAATGAAAAGTCCTCCGCTGGGCCCAGACGGCCCAAGAGGAAAAAGAAGAGGGCCACCAAGCAGCCCAAGTTTCCTGAGTTTTCTGCCTCCAAGCAGCCCAAGTTTCCTGAGTTTTCTGCCTCCGTGCAGCCCGAGTTCTCTGAGTACTCTGCTCCCTTGCAGGCCGAGTTTCCTGAGTTTTCTGCCTCCGTGCAGCCCAAGTTCCCTGAGTTTTCTGCCCCCGTGCAGCCCAAGTTCCCTGAGTTTTCTGCCTCCGTGCAGCCCAAGTTCCCTGAGTTTTCTGCCTCCGAGCAGCCCAAGTTCCCTGAGTTTTCTGCCTCCGAGCAGCCCAAGTTCCCTGAGTTTTCTGCCTCCGAGCAGCCCAAGTTCCCTGAGTTTTCTGCCTCCGAGCAGCCCAAGTTCCCTGAGTTTTCTGCCGCCGAGCCAGCCGCCGCCGAGCCAGCCGCTCCAGCTCCAGCCGCCGCCGAGCCAGCCGCTCCAGCTCCAGCCTGCCACGAGCCCGCTCCAGCTCCAGCCTGCCACGAGCCCGCTCCAGCTCCAGCTCCAGCCGCCGAGCCCGCTCCAGTAGCCCACGAGCCCTTCAAGCCCCTGAGTCTCCCCAAGAATTTTTTTGGGGGGGGAAGGGTACCCGTGGGTGGGAAAGATGGGGGTGGGCTCGGAGACCCGCCGTGGCCTTCCCTAGCTCCTGACCCGCCGTGGCCTTCCCTAGCTCCTGACCCGCCGTGGCCGCCCACGGCTCCTGACCCGCCATGGCCGCCCAAGGCTCCTGACCCTCCATGGTTACCCACGACTCCTGACCCGCCGTGACGGCCCGAGGTCCTGGGAACGCCCTGGAGACCTCTGCACCCGTCTGCACCCCCCGCACCTGCCTGTAGGTCTCCAGGGCGCCCACCCCCCCTCCCCAGTTGTTACATCTGGGGCGTGAGGACACGCCTTCCGGGGAGGGGGAGGTAATGTTACATCCACGCCTTCCCAGACTCCGTTTCCCAGCATCCTCCTGTTCTCCACACCTGTCTGCACTTCCCTCATCAGTCTTCCCGCCATGTTCCCCGGATTCCCAGCACCTGTTGTTCCTCGTCAGCACTCCCTTTAAGTTGGACACTTTCCTTGCACTCCTGGTCCGTTCTTGATGTTGTTGATGTAGTTTAATGTGTGTATGCTGTTTCCGTGTTCCTAGATTGCTTATTAAAGCCCATACCTTTGTGGATCTCCGTATTCGCCTCATCTCTGCAGCACCACACGTAACAATTAGACCTGTCGGGATGGTTTTTGAGGGAAATTCTGTACATACATCACTTGTCTGCACGTCTCGTCATATCCGTAAATAAAAAAAAAGTTGCTCCGGCTACTTTGACGCATATATGGATTGCCATAGGTTAGTTGCCACAATGAGCGAGAAAGGTTGACATAGAGCATGCTAAAGGAGAGTCTGCTGGCAAAAAGAGAAAGCGACAGAGCTCGTAATAAAACAAGAATCAACATTGGCTTTGCTTTTCAGAGATGGTGAGAACTGAGGGATTTGGAATGTTTTTATCACTCAACAGGTGAGTAAGGTCCCAGCTAACAGGGAATGTTCCCATAACTTTCACTAACGTTATGTAAAAGTTATGTAAATGTTAGAAAAAAATGTTCCTGAAATAATGTTTCTGGAACAGTCTTATAATGTTTTCATAGTTAAAATACATTCTCATAACACTGAGAGAAAACTTTCTTAGAACAACATTCTCGGAACGTCTTTATGATGTTATTAATATTTGCTAAATGTATTTTAGAATGGTTTAGTTGGAAGTTCATCTAACATGTTTTTAAATGTTACTACTTGTTTGATCATTAAAGAGAATTAAAGAGAACATGAAGTCACAAGACACATGCATAAGGAACAAATAATGCATGCAAGTTGTATTCATTTGATTCTCAACTAAATTCTCTCATTGTCTTTCTATTACTCACAACTCTGCGCATGCGCTCCATTCCACACCATTTTTAAACCAAACATCCAGCATCTGCAGACAACCGTTACACTCTAAGGTCTCTCTTTAGCCTGAAGCATCACTTTACATTGACAATGTTTGAAACTCCATATGAAACACTTCATATACGCAGAACACAATTTTGTTGTGTTTTCTTTTTCTATTGTGTTGTTTTCCACGTCTTGTTAGATTTGAGTGTGCTGTCTAGTTGTATGTTTAAGTTTGTGTTCTTTTTGCTCTTGTTTAACTTGGTGGGGTTGTGTTTTTGGTTTAGAAAACATAAGCTTTGCTCTTTATGATTCCATGTTTTGGACTGTGTACTTCCCAGAGACTCTAACACAGTTTAGTGTACTATTACAGTAAAATGTGAATCTTAAAGTAAAGTCATATCTGTTATTTTTGTATTCAAATATTTAATGCATTTACTTAATACTCCGGAAAAATGTAAACACTCTGGAAACGTGTGTCTAACAGTTTTTGGTACTTAAAAATTCTGTTACCTTGAAATCCATACATGTGGCTGTAAGAAATTAATTGCTTACATTTTATCTATTTTTTATCTGTATCACAATTCATATAAACATAAATATAAACAGGGCAGCACAGTGGCTCAGTGGATAGCTCTATCACCTCACAGCCAGAAGGTTCCTGGTTTACCTCCAGGTACTCCAGTTTCCACCACAGTTCAAAGACATGCAGCAGAGGTAAATTAGCGATACTCAAGTGTCTGTGTGTGAGCCTGGTAATGGACTGGCCATCTGTTCAGGGTGTTTTGAATGTTCAGAAAACAAAAAAAAAAAAATTCATAACATTTCCAAAACGATAAAATGGAATGTTCCTCTAACGTTCACATAAACCAAGAAAAAAAAGTTCTTAAAAAAATAAAAATAATAATAATAATTTGAATGTTCCGAAAATATTCTGAAATAACGTTTTAATAACTTATTGAGAATGTTAGCAAAACTTTCTAAGAACATATTTTTTGTTAGCTGGGGTATTTTATTGAACAGATAAATTGACATGTAGCTATATAAGTTGTAAAGCATTATCTGTTGTGATGGGTCATTTCATTATGGTTGTTGTAGCGCTGTGCTGGACACTATTAATAGGTATAGTTACAGTAGCGTCAGCTTGAGATCCTTTCCATCTAAACTGGTTATATCTCTTAAGCCTAGTAAGTTTTATAAGCGGTAGGATAATGAACTGTCATGTCATTAATTAAAAAAAAAATAGTGTTTCTAATTAGTCAAAACAACAGCATAAAATATTGCACTTACGTGCTCAGATGACATCATTTTTGGATTTCCATGTATTCACAGGTCCCGCAAACCATATTCTTCCATATTAATAAATGCCTTCTGAAGCGAAGCAATAGGTTTTTGTAAGAAAAAATCCATATTTAAAACTTTATAAACTATAATAACCAGCTTCTGACAAACATCTGTATGCGCAACGTATGATGGATGTAGGAGTAGGTGAGTGTAGATGCCTCTCACAGTTCAAACAAATAGGGCTAGGCAACAAACTCAAGCTCATCTACTCTTATATCTAAATCCTCCATCATTTCTCTTTAAAAATTCTCATTTAAGACTTCTAATTCATGACCGGTGTTTTGTTTTGCTCTATCCTCTGTGCTTCCACATTCGTCAAAATGTCATGCGTTGCGTCAGAGGTTACGCTTCCAACGTAAGTCGACCTGCGTACGGATGTTTGACGAAAGCTGGTTATTATAGTTTATAAAGTTGTAAATATGATATTTTTCTTACGATAACCCATCCCTTAACTTCAGAAGGCCTTTATTATCCCCCTGGAGTCTTGTGGATTACTTTTATGATGGATGGATGCACTTTTTTGGCCTTCAAATTTGTGAGCGGCATTCATTACCATTATAAAGTTTGGAAGAGCCAAGGGGCCCTATCATACACCCGGCACAATGTGGCGCCAAGCGTGACGCAAGTGTTTTTTGCTAGTTTCAGCCCTACGCAGTCATCATTTTCATGTCCTGCGCCACGTTGTTTAAATAGCAAATGCATTTGCGCCCATTTGTGCACCCATGGGCTGGCCTGAAAACAAGGTGTGTTCAAGTGCATTGTTGGCGCGTTAATATTTTGAGGCAACTGAAATAGACTGCGCCATTGACCAACTGAAACCTGGTCTAAAGTCAATATTTGTTTTATTTAAAGAGTGCGTTAGTAATATGCGCCTATACGCGGGTTCACAACGTTCGTACACTCTGCTTATTACATGCACAGGGACGCGCAGCAGCACACAAACATGCCAAATATTAAAAATAAAAGGATTACAATGTAAAAGATTATTATTGTGTGCATAAAGATAAAAATGCTTCGGTGGAATCCGTCTTTTCCCGTAGATGGTCCGCTCGCGCACTTCGACCTCGCGCATGAGCAGATCCGTTTCTTTACTAGAGAAGCATTCAGTTTTTCCGCTTGCAAATTCCGCCATGTAAATAGTGAATCCGCCATGGCGTGAGTGCAACTGGCTTTTAAAGGGAATGGGAGATGAGACTCTGATTGGTTTATCGCACGTTATGCCCAAAACCCACCCATTACTCATTAAGAGAATAGGGACAACCCTTTTAGACCATGCGCCGGGCGCAACGACCATTTTTCCTGTCCTTAAACTACTGTTGCTGTAGTTACGAGCAATTTGTTGTTTGTGTTGTGGATAGCCTATTTAAGAAAAAAGCTTGCTTCGCTTCGTATATTCAGTTTAACAGCTGTGCAACTGAACTGCTCACATATTTTCTGACGCTTAAATTGTGTTTTAAATTATGAATTGGTAAAATGCCTTTGCAAAACGGTCTGAATCCACTTGCATATGTTTGGACTGCTCTCTAACTGAATCACCTGAACCGATTTCTCAGTAAAACAGACAGTATCGAGAGAACAAGCAGCCGCTTTCCTCTGTGAACATGCGCTAAATGGATGTTTGACAATTTCGTTGCTTTTTGGAGTTTTCAGATTTAAAAAAACATTCAGATGAAATCCTGCAGGCGCCCGTGCCTTCTCTGTTCATGAAATAAATGCACATCCTTGAATGAGCGCGGATTTCCAGCGTATTTACTTGAACTTATCAGGTAGGCTAATATCTACGGTTTGATCAATTCCAGAGGCGGCAAAAATCTGAATTTATAATGGAATGAATAGCTCTTCCAGAACTTGGCGTGCGATGCCACACTGACTGACATATGCACATGAATCACGGTCACACGCACACGCTCAGAGCATATTGTTTTAGCTATGTTTTATAGTAGGCCTATTAAAATATTTCGAAGGACAAAAACATGAACTTTATTGGCTTTACTTCAAGTCAGCTGTCACTTTACTTTGGCGCGAGCCCCTATGCGCTCGCACACTTGGCACAGCCCTTGCGACGGTTCTGTCATTAATTAATATGAATTAATATGATTAGCCTTTTGCTTGACTACGTTATCAAACAGCTAATAACGTGTTGCTAATGTTACACAAACCATTGCTGTGTTCGAAATCGCCCCCTATACCCTCATTCACTATTCCCTACATTACTCCACTAATATAGTCCACTTGAAGGAGTGAATGAAACGAGTGAGTGAATTGGGACACAGAGTGCACCGGAAGGGCTGCCGATTTCGCATAGTTTGTGCTTGCTGTTTATTAATCATTTGAAATGTGGCAAACTGGCAGCTCTATTAGTAATGAATATTTACGTTGAACTCTGCCATGGAAACTAGCATGTTCAAACCTTTTAAACGATTTAATGATCAATTAAAAAGAAATTTATACCTGTATGATATTATGCTGGACCAGCACGGTTTGGAAATGAATGGATGATTGATTCAGCTGCGGGCGCCATCTCCTGGCGAGACGCGGGAATTAATTTAGCGCGCGACTCTCACAGTGTATTATGGGTATTCTCTAGCGGTTGAGCGTGCATCGGTTGTACACTCGTTATTGCGGTGCATTGTGGGATTGAATGAGTGCACTCAACATCGTCCACTATGGTTTCGGACACCACTACAAATGACTGTCCCCTCAAATAGTGCCCTATTTAAGGGTATAGGGGGCGATTTCGGACACAGCCCATGTTCCTGTTCTTCATCTCAGAGTCAGACAGCTGCCTTCTAACAATCATCCTTAGAAACGCTTTGAACAACTCAGAACATCAGTGGAGAAAGGCATATAGTTCATCATAACATCGTAATAAACTCGCTATATTGCTAAATCTACACAATTTTTCATATCAACAGAAAATATACCAGGATAATCTGGCTTCTCTCGAGACTTTCCTGCTTCAGAGCAGTCATAGTTAATGATATGCTAAAGCCTGCCGGCACGTTGTTGTGATTGGTTACAAGGTAGTCTGTGACGTCACAAGCACCCACGATTTCAAACCGCGGGTTTTAGACTGTCTTTGGTTTACTACAGTTTCAAACATAAAATACTCAGCAATAATGCTGACTTATGAATTTGCACATGGTTTGTCTTAAAGCATATTAAAAACACCACATAGACATATAAACAACATTAAAAACTTGATTTTCACCACAGGGGGACTTTAAAATAGGGCCAAAGGTATTTTTTAATATAACTCCGATTGTGTTTGTCTGAGAGAAGATAGTATACACCTAGGATGGCTTGAGGGTGAGCAAATCATAGGATAATTCTCATTTTTGGGTGAACTAACCCTTTAAGTCCTTATTCAATATATGTGGATAGAGGCAGACAGACAGAAAAAAACAGATTACACATATTTATGTCTACATTTTCAAAAGCATATTAATACCAAAGTGCCTTTTACAGTAGCTAGTGATTTCAGTGCAGAAAATGTGAAAAAGTACCTAGATTTCATGTGGGCCTACATCAGGGTTTGTAAACAGAGAATTTGCTCTTGAACAGAATTAAACGAATTGTGTCCCTCCATTTCTGCTGCCTCTTCACATTAACAGACTAAAGCAGGTTTTTCCGCGACAGAAGTGCTGACCGCTGCTGATGGACACTGAGCCTGCTTTCATCAACACATGCGGTTTGTGTGCAGTGTTATTAAACAGCTAAAGCAGCTTTAAATGCATACACACACACACACACACACACACACACACACACACACACACACACACACATACATTACTGCTGTCATCAGAGAGGCTTTACTACCCAAATGGAGTTTGGAGTTTGAAGAAAAACTCTTCAGACAAGTCCATCCTCCTCACACCCTGCCTAATATGGTTTGCTGGTCTCAGCTGGTCTAGCTAGTTTCCCAGCCTGGTGTTCAGCTGGTTGTCAAGTTTTTTATAGTTCTTTTCACTGAAAAGTTCTTGGGAAACCCAAAATGATTCTTCACGGCATTGTGTAAAACCCCCCTTTGGAAACTTGGTAACACTTTATTTTACTAAAGTGTAACTTTGCAAGTACATGTGAACTTATTCTACTAACCCTAACCATAACCTCACAGCCTAATACTCTAATAAGAGTTAGTTGACATGCAGTTGCAAAGTTACTTATAGTAAGTAGAATGTCTGAAGTGGACTTTCGAAATAAAGCGTAACAGGAAACGTCATTTTTTAAGAGTGTAGGTTTAAAGTTTAAGCTTTATTTATTTATTTTTTTTAAGTCAGGTGATGTTCCTCATCTCAACCTCTGTATCTCAACACACACACACACACACACACACACACACACACACACACACACACACATCTATATGCAGCTCTAACCCACCTCATTATCAAAAGCCTTTGTCCGTTCTTGCTACATCCATGGAATCAAACCTGTTTTATAAATATCCTTTTACGCACAAACTCCCAAATGCTTTTGAGAATGTCCAAAGATATACAGCATCATTAATGAAGGTCTTAACCTACACGTCTAAGTTTGTTTCTGTGCTGTAATAAGGCCGGTGCAGCAACTGCTGAGCTGTTACCTTACAGGAGGAGCACGTTAATGATCGAGGACCTCAGAGGAACGCCACATTCACTCTCCTGCCGCTCTGCTCCCCCAAAATGTCAGCGTGTTAGATGGGGCTTTGATAAAGTCTACCCTATATCCTGTTTTTATGCGCTTACCTTTTTTCCAACATTAAATGTCATCTCTGACACGCAAATAAAATGTAAGATTTTTAATATCTGGTGCTCCCTTCATCTGAAGAGCACTTTGAACCCAGCAGTGAGAGTGTGTTTTTGGGACGCCACTGTAGGCTGATTGGACACCCGCGTGTTGTTTCCACAGCACCGCTGAGATTCTTAAGCGTCTGTCCTTTTGTTCAAACCCACAGAGGCTAATGAGGCTGTTTCAGGATTAACACTCCACACAGGCCAGTTTCCCTGCCGACTTACTGGTGAACAATCGTGCGGCGTCAAACTGAAGAAAACAGCCTGTTGTGTCTGACTGATTGCAGCATCCATGCAGTGAGTCTGTGGGAGCATTTGCTTGATTTTCTCATTTTTTCTGATAATATCTGCCTTACCTAAGTATTAGAACAATGAGGAAAAACACAATATTTATCTGACACAAATGCTCAGTATCAATGTTTATGATTAATCATTTATATGTCTACATGTATAAATTTTTGGGGTCTGTAAATTTTTTAAATGTTTTTGAAAGAAGTCTCTCTCTCACCAAAGCTGTATTTACTTCAGTGTCACAGGATCATTTAGAAATTATTCTAATATGCTGATTTGGTGCTTAAGAAACATACACCATTCAAAGTGTACTTTTTAGTAATACTAAAAACAAGGATGCATTACATTTTAAATTCATCAAAAGTGACAGTAAAGGCCTTTATAATGAAGATTTCAATCACATTTCACATTCCACAAAAATATTATGTAGCACAACTGTTTTCAACATTGATAATAATAAGAAATATATATACACACACACACACAACAATCAGACATAACATTATGACCACCTTCCTAATATTGTCTTGGTCCCACTTTTGCTGCCAAAACAGCCCTGACCCGTCGAGGCATAGACTCCACTAGACCCCTGCAGGTGTGCTGTGGTATCTGGCACCAAGATGTTAGCAGCAGATCCTTTAAGTCCTGTAAGTTGTGAGGTGGGGCCTCCATGTTGGTGCTTTCGATGGTGGACAGGGGTCAGCATGGGCACCCTGACTGGTCTGCAGCTATGCAGCCCCATACGCAACAAACTGCGATGCACTGTGTATTCTGACACCTTTCTATGAGAACCAGCATTAACTTCTTGAGCAATTTGAGCTACAGTAGCTTGTCTGTTGAATCGGACCACACGGGCCTTTGCTCCCCATGTGCATCAATGAGCCTTGGCCGCCCATGACCCTGTCGCCGGTTCAACCCCTGTTCCTTCCTTGGACCACTTTTGATAGATACTGACCACTGCAGACCGGGAACACCCCACAAGAGCTGCAGTTTTGGAGATGCTCTGATCTCTAGCCATCACAATTTGGCCCTTGTCAAACTCGCTCAAATCCTTATGCTTGCCCATTTTTCTTGCTTCTAACACATCAACTTGAGGACAAAATGTTCACTTGCTGCGTTATATATTCCACCCACTAACAGGTGCCGTGATGAAGAGATAATAAGTGTTATTCACTTCACCTGTCAGTGGCCATAATGTTATGCCTGATCAGTGTGTATATATATATATATATATATATATATATATAAAATCCTACCCTCTCTGAAATAAATGGGCCATTTATGCTGTTGTGCCTTCAAGTATTCTATGTAAAGTTGCTGAAGGATTCGATTAGATTAAGCTCTTACCTGTAGAACAATTGAAACACTCTGCCGCAGAATAAAGGGTGACACACAGAGGTCTAATATAATGCCCAGGAATCTACTGACTCTCTCTGAGACAGAACAAGCTGCTCAGGGCCTGAATTTGAATGCAGAGATTAGTGCCGCTACACATTCCCATTAATGAGGCATTTAAAATCCGTTTGTTTGAGGTTAATACCTCTGAAACGTGTTCCAGAGGGGAAATTATTAAACAACATTTACAATCACACAACATATTATGAACCATATTAGCACTTATCAGTCATTCCTGATTGTTTAATTTTCATTTGCATCATTTTTATTAATATTTATAATGTCTCCTTAGGAGCATATCAGCAGGTATCGGCAGGCTGTTAGAACATGCAGAATAAGGCACAGATAGAGGTTTCTACCACATAAGGGGCCAGATTTACTAACAGCTGGCGCCAGCGCAAACCCTATTTTGGCGTTAAAAAACTACTGTCGGGATTTACTAAAGACAGTGAAAAATCAGCAATGAAAAGGCTCAATGTCTCAATGAAAAGACAGTTATTTTTGCAGCTAACCTTATTAAATATGCATTTCGTCCCCTTGGAATTGTAAGGTTCTATCTGCGTTCTGAGCAGTTTTGAGATATTGAGCTTCAAGGTTTTTGCATTCCATATAGCAAAAATTATATGGGAACAAGTTTCTTTCAAACATGAAAATGACAGAGACCCTAAATGTATTCTAAATGTACAATATCAAAATCCTCTCAAATTTGTAAATGGGGATTTTTGGAATGGGTCAAATGCAGATAGAACCTTCTAATTCTAAAAAAAAAAAATCACTTTTCGCTTGGTATATATCTGGTAAAACATTATTTGAAATAATAATTTTCAAGAAACACAAACAGTTTACTTATAATTTGTTTTAAAACATAAAATTAGTGTTGTAACAATGCGTTGACAAGCATGAGAAAGTTAAATTTAATGTTTTTTTATGACATTTATTTCATATTTTAGAATAAATATTTTTTTCTTGTTCAAATTAAGCATAAAAGGCAGTGCTAAATATTTTGTCCAGTGCAGATGTGAAATTTAGATAGGAATATGGTGGGTAATTTACCACATTATTGTAGGAACCATTTAAGTTTAAGTTTCCTTTTGTTTAGACAGAAAGCAGCTACTGTAATACATCTGAGCAGGACTTTATTCCACAGAAAGTGGGACAGGTGAAATGGCTTTCTCTCTAGACATCAGTATGGCTGAAATAGCATGCTAATGTATATTGTTGTAATTAAGACCCCATCAATTTAAATTATTGACTACTTGACCTTTAACGCTTAATATTGTAAAAATTAAGACATTTTAAGACAAAAAAAAAAACCTGCAAGAAAACAGACAGTGCTTCAGCAAAGGTGTTTAACAAAGTTTAATAAACATTGAAAAATTTTCACTGACTATATATAATTAAAAATATTTCAAATTTAAATATTTAAATTATTTCAACTATGCAACAACTCTGTTTTTACCAACAATGTAAAATTTAACATTTCATCTCACTTAATGTAGTATACACTTTAATCCAGTCTGCCATAGCGTAGAGCTTTATAGCTACAATACAGCTCAATACAAGTACACAGGATGGATCAAGGTTAAAACATAACCTAATATATACACAACTTTCCCGCATATGACAATGACGTGATTGGAATAAAGCAAATAGACTACAAAACCCGAACCTATCCTCTTAATAGCGTTGCTGGCTAGCATGGTGTCTAACTATGAAAATAACTCCTCAGCAACAGCTACAGCAAAATACAAAAAAAAAAAAAAAAAAGACTGAAATTCCCTGGAATTCTGCTATCTTTTCCGCTGTCTTGGCGCATTGAGGGACATGACAAAGAAAGCCGATCCTGATTGGTTCTCATGTGTGCATTCAAAGTGCTGACTGGCTCACAACTAGAACCTTATAGAACCAAGTTAGAGTTCAACTTTGTAGATAGAACCTTTTTGTTTTCTAAAAAAAAAAAAAAGTCCCAAAATGTACACAACTTAAAAAAAGAAACATCACATAATGTAAATAAGTTGTCACATAATAAGAATATGTGAATAACTCAATTCTGACAAAAATGTCAGATAGAACCTTATAATTCCAAGGGGACAATTTGTAGGAGTTTCCCTTTTAGATGCAAAATTAATGGGAGGAGAGTATTTAAATAAATCATGCAGTGTGATTTACTAAGGTTTGCGGTAGTCAGTTTACTGGCATTTGCACCATTATTTAACATATTATTATTTGCATTGCCTTCCTTGTGATCCTAACATTAAGAAAGCATAGATGAACTTTATTTTAACAAAGTTCCAGATCGCGTCAGTAAGACACTGTTCATTTGTTTGCTTCATTTTACAGCAAATTCGTTTTTAAACAAGACACAGTTTGATGCAGGCTTTTCAGAGAGACTGAAAATAAAGATGATGTAGTGACGACTATATTAGATCCGACAGTAATGTCACAACACACAGGTTGTGTAACTGTGAGTAACTGTATTTTACCATATGTCACTATTGCTTTGTCTAATACAGATCGTTTGATATGTAATCACTTTACTTTTACTTTACAGGAAATGATGAAAGATGAATATAAGAACGACAGTAGGACAAACAATGGTACATTCGTTCATAATTCATTTACATGAAACACTGTAAGTTTTCCTGTCATTTATAACTGTGGTAACTCTAAGTACTTAAACTTTATTTGCCACAACCAAGACTTAGCATATGTAACACATTTCAACTACGTAACAAGATAAACACCTTTCTGTAGCTTCTTTGTTTTAACACTAATATAACATAATAAAATGCAAAACTACCTCAAAGTGTTTCAAAGAGAGACACAGAAACATGATAGAAAAAGCCTATTACTTCTTAATTTGGATTTTTTTTTAATGTAAAAATCTTGCTAACATTATAAGTGGGCCTCAAAGAACATTATATATATATATATATATATATATATTTTTTTTTTTAAATGCAGTTCATGACCCCTTTAACATCTGCCCTAGCTCTCCTTGATATGTTTACCAAATCTTCCTGAATTATTTGTTCATGATTCAATATCGGAACATTGTACATTTTTAGTACCATGGTACCTTATTTATTTATTCATTTTTAGAACAGCACAACTATAATATTTTCCTAAAACTGCCACTAGAAACCACCTGCTGAATGTAGATTAGTTTATTTTACTTCACTATATAACATCATCTTAGACTGCGTCTCAAATCCAAATATCTCCTGTGAATCAGTTTCCCTGGATAAACTCAAGAAAACAAATCTTTGAAGCTGAATCCCCTAAACACTTAGACTTATATTTAGAGACAGACAAATATGAGGAAAAAAAAACAACTCTGTTATGGAATGAACAATCAGAATGCAAATGCTGAATGACAGTGATTCAATGACGTGAGCACTTATTGCTCTTGAGTGCATCAAAGTTGCAGAGCTGCCTATGTTCTTATCAATATTTAGTAAATATGATTTTCCTTCTTTGCAAGGGATGAGGATTTGTGCTCTACAATATCAGGAGAAATCCAACCTTTAGTATCCAACCATGCATACAACTTGTCCAGGCTCTGGTTATCATCTCTAGACTAGACTACTGTAATGTTCTTTGTGCCAGCCATCCTGCATGTGCATTCATACCTCTGTGGTGTGACTGGTCTTCAACAAGACCAAGAGAGTTCTCACTCCATTGGTAGCCAATTGCTGTCTGTGTCAAGTTCAGTCAGTCATTGAGTCAACGGTACCTTGTGGCACCCACACAAAAGGCACAAAACCACTTTCTCAAAACTTCACTTTCACTGTACGTCAAAGATGGAACGATCTTTCCATCTCCACCTGAGCACTGGAATGACAACAGTTAATTAACTTACTCTTTTTAACAAAGACAACCTTTCTGCTATTTTCTTATTCTCAGTTGTTTCACGTCTAGGCAGGGACCAATAAAAAAAGAAATAAATGTAAATAAAAAAAAAAAAAAAAAAAAAAAAAAATATATATATATATATATATATATAACCCCAAAATATATAATCTCCCACTATTTGTACAGTACAGTATTTGCGTAGCCTATAATACTGTACAAACTATTGCTTGTGTTATCTAATTGATATACACTACTGTTCAAAAGTTCGGAGTTAGAAAATAATTCTTTTATTAGGCAAGAATGCATTAAATTGATCAAAAGTGACAGTAAAGACTGTGGCAAGCAGGGCAAGGCCGAAAGCCATGGGAACGGAGTGAGGCTGCTGGTGCGAGTGTTAATGAGCGTCAACTGTGCGACACACTGGTCTCGAGTCCCGCTGAGGAACTCCGGAAGGACAAAAGGAGGAGGGATGACAGTGGAAGACGAGAGAGGACCAGGCCTGGATTTTGTGTTGCTGTTTTGTTTTAGTGTATGTGGCAGTTGTCCATGAGGGGCTGCCGCTTATACTTTCATTTTGTTGTGTTTGTTTATTTTGTGTGATTAACCCCTTAGCATTCCTGTAAAATTAGCCTAAAATGCCTAAAAAGGCATACCCA
This sequence comes from Mylopharyngodon piceus, assembly GCA_039654765.1. Lineage (NCBI taxonomy): Eukaryota > Metazoa > Chordata > Actinopteri > Cypriniformes > Xenocyprididae > Mylopharyngodon > Mylopharyngodon piceus. The sequence goes on from CM077450.1 coordinate 25,289,201, forward strand.
AAGTAAATTGCACGCTGTTCTTGAACCATTTGGAGTATAGGCATGGTTTTGGTCACTTTTGAAAGGTATTTGTACCGCAGGCGGTAAAGTGGAACGCTAACACGTTAAAGTTACGTTGATCGTTTGCCGGTTTTCGCCTCCTTCTTCCCTGAACTTGAAAATAGTTACAAAGACTTTTACATCAAACTACATTACATTACATTAAACTTTACATTACACAAAAAGTGTACTTCAAATATATATATATATATATATATATATATTTTTTTTTTTTTTTAATTTGCTATTCATCAAAGAATCCTGAAAAAAAATCTGTATCATGATTTCCACAACATGTTAAGCAGCAAAGCTGTCTTCAACATTGATGATAATAATAAAAAATGTTTTGAAAAAAATTTTGAAAATGAGTTTCAAAATGCAAGTTTTTGGAAACGATACCATTATCTTCTCCATGTAAACTACAAAAACTCAAATTTTTGAAAACAGTGATATCATGCGCATGTGTATTATGTGTTCAGTCTACAGACACATACTGTTTCTTACAAAGTGACATTGCCAACTACTGGCCTGGCATGAATAATACAGCGTTTTTAGTCGTTTACGTGGATCTTTGTGAACAGGGATAGTTTTGACAGTGTTGTCGTCTGAACGTGTAAAACACAGCAGGAAAAAACTTTTCCAGTTTTAGTACATTGTTTTCAAGTAAACGTACCCTAAATTACATTTTAAAATATATTGAAATTGAAAACATGAAATTGAAAATGCAGCCTTAGTAAGCATAAGAGATTTCTTACAAAAACATTAAATCATTATCGACTCCAAACTATGATTTCCCCTGTATTTTCTGTTTTTACACTGAAAATCCAACATAATTAAATTTCACAATAATAGATTAGTTAGGAATATAGAACCAAATCCCAAATTATTACCCTTCATTTTCTGGTAAACTAAGAAGCAGGGCTCATTTGATAGCACAAGTTGGTCAGTCCACTGGGAAAAGTCCCGGTGCTCTGTACGGCCAGTCCATTCATGTTTCTGAGCAGTTCTGGAACTTCATTACAGCACATCTAATGTTACTATCTCTCTAGGATGAATCACTTTTGCTGTTCGTGATCTGTTAAGTCAATTTGGATAAAAGCATCTGCTAAATAAATAAATGTAATGGATAACAACAGGATTAACTTTACATGGATGGAAGAATCAGATCAATTACTCAACCTCAAACATATCAGAATGGTCAATCATGATGGCAATGACTGTCAGGCTCCAAAAAGAACCACAAAACACTATAAAAACCCATAAAAGTGATGCTATGCTTGGAGCACGATCAACTGTTGTCATAAAACAAATACTGGAGTAAAACCAAATACCATCAACTCTAACTAAATAAAATTCCTTTAGAGGTTAGAGAACAGCACAACAGACTTTTCCTTTATATATTACAGCCAGCAAACTGCATTTGTGGACAAGCTGAGTTGCAAAAATTGCAAATGGTCAAGGGAGAGACAATTCTTTGCACACTAATGCAGATTTCACTCTGAAGTTGACTTTGTGCAGCAACTATTTTAGATTATGTCATTGTAGTTTTATTAATGCTATAGCCTACTATATACAAAAACTCTTTTTGAATTATATTGTTTAGGCTGTTGTGAGATGGGTGATTCACAACAGACTGATGAGCAATTTGTGTTTTTGTAATGTAGGGTAGGCTATTAATCTTTGAAATTTGGATTTCTCACAGTGAAAGAGTTTCTTTGCCTTTCAGGACTTCCTGCTGACTCTCATTCCATTTGACGTCTCTTTTCAAACTTTCTATTCTGTGAGCTCTTTATAACCCATATCCCATCATGCAGTGCAGCCGCAGCATTCTGATCTGACACACTCTTTTTTTGTTGGTTTAGTACAGCTAAGAACCCCAAACAAGCCTCTCTCATCAGAACATTGAATACACACATGCACAGCAAGAGTTCTTCTCTCGGATAAAAGGACTGAAATTTCAAGCACATAAAGCATTTCTATTATGAGACTATTCTGTCTTAACCGATATTTATTAATTTATCTTTTAATTTAATTATTTATTAATTTATTGTTTACTTTATGTATTTATTTTTTAATATTATACCATTACATTTATATTTTTATTTTTACATTGGTTAACATTTTATTAATAATAACATATTCATTAACTGTTATATACATTACCAGTCAAAAGTTTAGAATAATAAGTGATTTTTTAATGTTTTTAAGAATGTTTCTCCTGTGCTAACCAGGGCCACATTCATCTGTCAAAAAATATTTCAAATATTTCACAGTAAACGACTGTTTTCTATTTTAATGTATTGTAATTATTTGGTGCTCAAGAGACATTTCTTATTATCAAAGTTAAAAACAGTTGTGCTACCTAATATTTTTGTGAAAAGCATTATAAACTACAATTGAAATGTTTTGGATAAGAAAGTTTTTTATAAAAAGAAGAAGAAGAAGAAAAGGAAGAAGAGAAATTAATACTTTCATTCAGCAAGGATACATTGACCAAAAGTGACAGTAAAGACATTTAATGTTACAGATTTATATTTCAAATAAATGCTATTCATTCAAATGCAATACATTTTATTCATCAAAGAATCCTGAAAAAAAAAGTATCACAGTTTCCACAAAAATATTAAGCACTGATAATAATGACTATTATTACACCAAGAATTATTTTTAATTATAATCATAATATTTTTGATCAAATGAATGCAGCCTAGGTCAGCATAAGACTTTTTCTTTCAAAAACATACAAAAAAATGAACGTAAGAAATTATAATATATTACTGCATCTAAATAGTTAATCAATAGTTAGTTAATCAAATTAATTACATAAAATGCTGATTAATCAATCAAAATGATCACTAACCTACAGTCCACACCATGGCTGGACTGGGACAAAAAAATGAACTCTGGCATATATATACACTGTCGTTCAAAACACACACAGACAGACAGACAGAGAGAATAAAGAGACAAATGACATAAACATGGCTTTAAGATTTTAAGGTAGGTCTAATAATAGTATTCGGGTAAGAAATACTATAGAAATTAAAGTAATTGATAGACTCCATTGTAAAAAAATTAAATACAGATTAATGCTTACAATTAAAAAGTTACAAAAGTTATTCAGTCGAAAGCAGTGAGTGATTTCCTCTATGTCTTTTGTCTTTGATTAACATGACAGACAGCAGCAAGAACATTAGACTGCTGTCACTTTAAGAGTTTATGCAGAGATCCAATATACTGTTACACAACATGAGATTTCTTTCTCAGCTGTTTACATTCCAAAACTGACTGTGTTTACCTGAATAGTCGCCAAGACAGGCATTTTAAAATAACTGCATGTGTATTTGACCATTTCAGTGCAATAAGACACGAAAAAGAAGTCAATTTGGTACTCACAAGCTGTTTGGGAGGAGGCTCTGTGTGCGCCCCACTTATATACAGTAGATCAGTGGTGTGCGTGCTTTTGGTGTGAGCGCGATACCTGCAGGAATGAGTAAAATTATGCGCAATACCCGCAACCACAAGCCAAAATTCGTGCCCTGTAACAACACTAGTCAGCTGGAGCGAATGAGACGAGTATGTGAGAGGAGGCAGGTGAGTGTTAAACTGCAACTGACGGAGAGAAGAGAGAGCAAGAACGCACAGTTAATATCGGTGTATCAACACTGCAGAAAATGAGTACTGGAATCATTTAAGATATTTCAGTATACTTATCGAAATATCTATATTTTTGACAACACTAGCGCACACACATATATTATATACTATACAAACAAATGGGCTGCTGTCGCTGCATGATAGGCCAGTCCTTTGCAAAAAAAAACAAACACTTGTATTGGCCCCCAATTCCGTCGGCTCACCTGTAAAATGCCTGGTATTCCAGATTACCATTCCAGCCCTGGTCCCCACCAATTTAAAACACTTATTAGTCTAAGGAGCCATTCACACAGAAAATGCTGAATTACAGATTAAATTAAAAGTAATTCAACTTCAAAACATCTCAACCCCCCTGCGTTCTTTTGTATTCTATCAATGCAAGAATGCATCCTGCGTGAACTGCTCTGGCTGCTCTTTGTAGTGGTTTGGTGAGGCACAATGCCTGTTGTATCAGCCGTAGGGATGCACTGCATGGGGGGTGTGAGGTGCAAAAATTGTCTTTGGCATACTAAACAAGAGCATTTATCATTTGTTTATAAAATTAGCGGCATAACTCATGTGCAGAACCTGAACCTCATCCTCATTGTCACAGAAAATGTGCTGAATTTCTGCACTACGCTAATGGACTCTCAGCAAGTTCATTTAATCACAGCTTTCAACATCAAAAAAATGACTCCGAGTGCTGAGGGAGGTAAAACTGTGGAGTTCACAGGATCACACTGCACCCACAGGGAGCGGGCGAATTCCGAGAAACGCAGCAGTGTTTGATTTGAGTCGCTCTATTCTCGTGGCAAGTACTTTAATTGTGCCTGAGACTGTGAGGAGCAGTTTGCACCATGCAACATGCTCTAAAACCACAGATGTCTATGTATGTACAGAACACGCTGACTATTTCTCATGTTCCGCATCTGGTGACACCCCTTGCACACTTTCTCAATGGCTTGGTTACGAAAATATTTCTCCCATTCATTTTCTCCTTAAGGAATTCAAAAACATTGAAAGTGAAAGTGACATGTGAAGGCCAAGTATGGTAATCCATACTCAGAATTTGTCTTCTGCATTTAACCATCCAGTTAGTGCACACATATTAGGAGTAGTGAACACACACACACTACAAACTGTGGACACACACAACTGCAGCAGTGGGCAGCCATTTTTGCTGTGGCGCCCGGGGAGCGAAGGTGCCTTGCTCAAGGTCACCTCAGTCATTTCCTGCCAGTACTAAGAATAGAATCCACAACCTTCAGGTTACTAGTCTGACTCTCTAACCATTTGGCCACGACTGTCACCCATTGCTTCTTGAACCAAACATTAACCAAACCAACCAACTACAAGGTGAATCACAATATTACAAAATACGTATTTGAAAATCTGAAAGAAAAAAGGTAGAAGGCTGTGTAGTAAAATTATTTCATAAATGGCTTTTAAAACATATGAAATATAATAAATATATAAATATTACATCATTATTTTAAGAAGTATTGCCAAAGACAATCAAATCAGTAACTATGGTTCAATATAAAAAATTGATTTACGTGGTTATTGTCAAGATCACGCCAGGCTCTCCTGCATTCAGTCAGCCCTTACACTCACCGGTATATTAACTATGCACACCTCACACACATCTGCCCTCATCACCGGCACTATAAGTAGCACACACACACCCTCAGTCTTTGGGTGCATCTCAATCAGCTCCTTCAGTAGTCGGCCATTTTAAAGGTTGTCTCAATCACAAAATCCTTCCAGTGCACTGAAAAGTTCGCTCCTTAAAAAGTCGCACAATGCATTGTGAAAACCAGGAAGCATCGATGCCCACTATGTTCCCTTATCGCAGTGGTTCTCAAACTTTTTTGGTCACGCCCCCCATTACTTTAAAAAAAAATTGCCCAAAAAATGCAAATATTACAGTGATGCTTTGGATGAACAATATATAATCAGTGGCTTCAGTGAAATTTTTTGTCAGTCTTCTCATCGCATCTCGGCAGCAGAGCAGTGCGTTCACAATAGCAGGTTGTGATGCCGTCCGCTGAAGAGGTGCTTTTCTTTGGCGAAAAACTTCTATGTCGGGCTTGTTCAGACAGTGACAAGTCAACGGCCTGAAAAAGAATGATTCAGTGGAATTGCTGTTCGGTGCTGCTTTGTAAAGGCAAAGCGTCAAATGCTATTCACACACTTGAACGGCAGTTGCAACAGCTATTTTGGGGTTTATTTTCTGCTGATCTCCCCACACTGATCACATCTCCCCACACTGGCTGTGTCCGAAAGCACCACATACACCCCCATTCACTATTCCCTACATTACTTCACTAATATAGTCCACTTGAAGTAGTGAATGAAAAGGAGTGAGTGAATTTGTTCACTGAGTGCGCTGGAAGGACTTCCACTTTTGCATAGTTTGTGTTTGCTGTTTAATAATTATTTGAAACTTTGCAAACTGGCAGCTCCAGAAAAAAAATATTAACAAATACTATAATAATAAATATAAATATACTGGTGCAAATATGCAAGTTGTTTGAGAGTATAAGGGAGACTGGATCGATTGCATAATTTGCAATGTTCCTTGACAGTGCTGAGGGTAGCGTAATTCTTCACTGGGAATACATCATTAAAAATAAGTTAAAATCTTTTAAAGAAGCATATGTCTTCACTTTATCTCATGAGCTCATGTTAAGTGTATCTAGAAAGGTTTATACATTATCGTTAACAATCAATTTCTCTATTACGCTAAAGAAGCAGGATTCCAAATAAAAAGCAAGATTCTTAAGGCCCTTTTACATGATTTGTGTCCATGTTCCCTAAAGCACACCAAGACGGAAGAGTGACTGATTCTGTCTACATATGGTTGTATGTCAAGGCATATAATGACATTCAGAGAAAAAGAAACATTCAAAACAGAAATAGCCAGAGCTTTTCTCTGTTCTAAGATCAAAAACATGTTACCTCTTTCATTTGCTTTCACTATTTTTGGTTCGCTATGTCCAATTCCTGCACTGTTACTGCCTAGCAACCTCAAAAAAAAAAAGTCCTTCCATGGCACCATCAGCAATGCTTTTCCTGTGGAGGTCAAAGCAGTCAATAACACTGTGCATGTGGAGGTTAAAGTGGTGCAAGAAACTTAAGCTGAGAGGTGTATTGAAGCTCTGACACTACGCATGTAGAAGGAAGTTTAGAGGCAGTGTGAAACACAATGGCAAGTCGAACCCTCCACAGTGTATTACTTTGAATTTAGGCCTAATAATAACTGACCAGCCTCAAAATTGATTTTACTCATGAACGTCACTTTGACATATCAAAGTCCAACAACAACAACAAAGCTGGAGAATCTCACGCAGCCAAAATGACGACTGTCAGTAATGGTGTTCAGCCTTACATTGTTCAAACCGGAGTCGGACACTGATGGAGAGACTCAGGAAGAAGTTACAACTTTTAGAATGCATCTAGACGTTTCTGAACGGTTAGTGGATAAATTTATGTAGTTATGTGATTCAACTCACCGACTAGCATGTGCCCTCATGTTAATCTTTTGTGCAAATCCAGCGAATTCAATTGAATTACCCTCGTTTGTGAAGCAGTCCGGTGTAAAATGATGGCATGGTAACAATACTCTACTACAACAACTCTTCCTCTTCTCAAAAGCAGCCCAATTTGGCCTCGCCCCCTTTTTCTCGGGGGTAGGGCTGTCGCGGTGAAGGAATTTCCCTTGCGGTAATTTTCAGTGTCTCAATAGAGTGATATGCGGTATTACCGCCCTATATAACAAAATATGAATCTAAATAGAGTGTTGAAACAGGAAATGAAGTAAACAGAAGAGAATGTCAAAATAAGGGTCCACATAACAGAACATAAACTTGACAATAAGATTGTTGGGCTATTGTTATATTGTAATGGTCTGGGGGTATGTTCTGCATTCTTTTTGCGTTTACCTCTAAATTAAATATATTCATTCAAGGTAACCTGTGTCGAGTGTCTCCTTACAACACACACAAAATGTATAATACATGCACGTATACATGCACGAAGTGTAAAACGAGAAGGGCATAACCTTATGGGGAAAAAAACATGCCAATATCGCGGTTGCTGTGGTTCTTGCATTCCTCTGCGGTTGGCTTGTCAATAGCTCGGTATTACGATATTGCGGTTATCGCGACAGCCCTACTCGGGGGCAGAGTTTATGTAAATTTTAGGGTTAGTGATGTCACTAACCCAGGAAGAAACTCGCTGTAGTTTCTACCAGCCATTTGTTGTAGCCCTTAAACAGATAATTCTTTAAAAGAAAATATCTCTCTTTACATTAAACTTTGAGCGTCGTAACTTTGCAGACGTTGTTTATGCTCTAACAGCGACATTACACACTAACTAAAGTTAAAAAAGTGAAATCATAATCATCCACTCCTTTAAATGGATACTTTATTTGGTGCCTGCTACCCAAGACCAAATACATTATCATTACCATATTCAATAACATGCTAAAACTATTCCGAGAGTCATTATTGAAAAATTATATATATATATATATATATATATTGTTGTTATCAGCCACACCCTGCTTCATTAGGAAATGCAACTTTTCTGTGCTAGTTCTTCTGCTTATAAAGAATAATAATGAGAACACAACTGAGATTTAAGAAGAAAAAACATTTATTGAGATAAGTGATTTATAAGAGTAATAATAATGAGAACACAGCTGTGATTTGAAGATAAAGAAAAAACAGATGTTTGGTTTATAGAGAAAAACAAGTGATAGCTTTTTTATATAAAAAAAAAAATGTAAAAGATAGCTTGGAGATAAATTGGAGGAAAACATATGTAAACAATGGTAAAACAAGAGATAGCTTTTTTATATTAAAAAATGTAAAGCGATACCTTGTGGGAAAAACATGTGTAAACAATAGTAAAACAAGAGATAGCTTTTTTATATTAAAAAAATGTAAAGAGATACCTTGTAGGAAAAACTTGTTTATGATAACTGTTTATTAAGGAAAACAAGACAACTGGTTTTTGTAAAAGTGTTTAATAAGATAATAGCTCATTAAAAAAGACAAGACAACTGTTTTTGTAAAAGTACTTTAATAAGAATGTAGTTTATAAAGAAAAGAGACAAAACACTTTATTGTTGTAAAAGCTTTATTAAGAATATGTTTCTAAAGGAAGACACTACAACTGTTGTTTTAAGATTTTAATAAAGCATGCTAGTAGAATAGTAAGGACATAACATGTATTAGTAAGAAAGGCAGTTATTACCGTTGAAGGATGTCTTGAAGACGAGGCACAGGACACAGCAAAGGAGAAGAGTCCGAGAACAAAGAGACAAGGCCTTTATATATAGACTCGGATGAGGGGAATTCCAAAGAAGATGACTTCAAGAGGTTAGATAAAAGTCTATAAAAGGCTGGAACATGAAGAGAACAGCAGAGGCTGCTTCGCACCTGAGGCTGCTTCTCCGACATCAGAACTAACGCTGATGATGCCTCCATCGCTGATATTGCCTTGACTGAAGAACTTTTTGATATTTATACTTTATTTAATTACTTGTATAGAATGTTTGTAGAATATATATAATGCTAGAAATACTATTGTAATAAATAAATGAACTTATAACTTTATAACTAAACTCTGCCTCATGTGGCATTAATTTAAGTCGTTGAGCCTGAACAGACCACGGAGAAGTCTTCTGTCTTCTTTAAGTATCTTAAAATGCTTATAAATTAGATCAGATTTGACTTACTTACCTAACCTGAGAATAATAAAGAATAAGGTAAAGGTGTTTAGAGACGCACCATAAAACTATATATATATATATATATATATATATATGATTTTTCAATCATGAAAAAAAGGGTTTCAGAGGAACTCTGATAGCATGCTGCAAGACTAGCTAATAACAAACAATGAACCAGAATATTTAAATGTTGAGCAAGCGATATCAATGCTGCAGGATCAGCAAAGGCCAATCAGGTTGTGCCATGCAGTAATGATGTGATTGCATGTAAATGACCTATCAGCCTACACCCTGTAGAGTTTCATGACTGAACTAGTTATGTATGCGCACACACACACACAGTTTAAAGCCAGTTTAACAACATCTCTTATGTGTCTTGAAAATGTCTGTACGTGTGTTAAATGCATTCTATGTAACATACATGAGATGTGCATGTGGCACACAGGAGCAGCTGAACACTGACACAGGTCAGCCTCAATCAAATACAGCATGCTGAGAACATGTAAGCACACATAAACACATGCGCATGAACATACACAGAAGTATTCAGGACAAGTATAATTGGGCTGCTGCAGTCAGATTAATTGGTTATTTAGTCATCGGGGGGAAGAGGCAGGCAGCGTGCTGCTGACAGCCACCTAGATCTACCCTTCACATCTTTGCCCAAGTGATATGCTTCTCCGTTCCTTACTCAATTTTGCATAGTGATTCCTTCAGTTTGCCAGTGCAAATGAGAAACATACACTACAATAATTCACAGTAGAAATAAACTGTATCCTGTTGTGAAACTGAATGGAAAATAAAGCTCACTCTCGAACAGCGTGTTGGGCAGTAATGCGTTACAGTAATAATAGGCCTATTACTTTTGCAGTAACTAGTAATGTAACAAATTACTAATAAGATTTCTAATAATATTACAGTTACCATCTGTAAAATAGCTTGTTACAACATCATTTTTAGGGGCTTTTGCACCCTTTTCGCAACCTTTTCATAGTTCCTAGAACTATTGGCTGAAGTACCCGTAATTTGCCGTGTTCTCACCGGAGGAACTAGGAACGATTTTAGTTCTAGGAACTCCTTTTGGGGGAACAAAATTAGCTCCTACTTCAGAGTAGGGTCTAAACCAGCACTATAGGAACTATCAGTGACGTGAGTGTACGTTGATCGGACAAACGCATGTCAAACAACGGCACATGGAATTTTTGAAAAGCCGTGTAAATATATTTACTTAACGAACATGGAAAACAGCGATAACGGCATTTGCCTGTTGTCTGCACTTTTGTCTGCAGGGTTGTGTTCTTTTCTCAGCCTTGATGATATGTAATACTGAAAGTTGTCATAGGTGATTTCATCTCTTAGCCTCTTTCAGTCATGTAAATTATGCATTTACATTCCATCTCCGTTATCGCGAAACCCACAACACACAACAAACACAGCTCCGATCACAGCATCCTTCATCCACCAGTTTTTAGTGTTTGTAAATGCCACGCTTAAAGACACCGCTGTCGGCCGCTTCAGAGTTCCTATTCCCGGTGTGAATGCAACCAGGAAAAATGGCCTGGGGGAGAAATTAGTACTCTGGGAATTATCCTTGTGGCTGGTTCCTATAACTGAGTTCCTAGAACTATTCGGTGCGAAAGCCCCTTTTGTTACCTCAACTCTTACTGATTTGAAATCCAACAATCCAATCATTCCTAGATTCATTTTCGTAATCTTCATGAGTCGCACATGCATGTGACTTCACCATTGCAGCAAGATTGGAAGAGATGGAAAAGCTTACATTCAGCAGCTGGAAATATTAGCATTACTTTGATTTTGTCGGAAGAAAATATGACAAGAACACCGTTGTCAAATGTAAGATGTGGCATTACTTTACTCTGGCATTACATGGCTTGCCCATCCACATCCCTTTGATCCAAATATAGGATACCCACCTATTATCAAAAATCTTTTTGGAGAACAAAACAAAACATTTTCTTATTACCTTACGTGAATTCTTTTGACACTATACATCATGAAATACAATTGTGTCTGGTTAACAGGTGAATTATAGCTACAATTAGCATCAAGCTACACGTGACAATTTATGAGATTAATAGGCATTTACTCAAAACTCACTGTAAACCACCACTGAGTGTTTGTAATAAGTTCCAATTGCGATCTCATGTGGATTTTGGTCATATGATGAAGCAGAAATATATTGTTTGTAGCATTTTAGAATAAGCTAATCTCTACACCTGCTTAGCATTTCTCATGTAAACATCCTTTACTCTTATAAAAACAGCCCAAATCACATGAAAATCACATACAAATCCTATGCTATAGTAATCGTATGTTTATTAGCTTCATGTTTCATGAGTAGAAACGTTTTAGTATGTTCATACGAATTTCATACTTGTATGTGAAACGTAGCGCGAAAGGCGCTTATTTGAAATTTTGTAGGTGGTGCCATCGAGCCTATTTGCCACACCTAATTCTGAAACCCATATCAGACGTAATTTTCACCATTTCTGACCCGTGTGCAAAGTTTCATGAGTTTTCAAGCATGTTTAAACCCTCAAAAATGCGATTCATTTCGGAGAAGAAGAAGAATTGACTGAACAATTACAATAGGGTCCTCACACCATTGATGCTCTGTCACAGACACGCCAGGCTCCACATTCACCCAATCACAGCGCACTCCCTCTCCTGAGTACTAACCAGCCACACCTGTCACTCATCAGCACTCATCACCACAGCAACATAAAAGAGCACACTGAACACTCACACGCTGTCCGGTCTCGTTAACGCATACCTACATGCTATGCTTACCTCCAGGACTCCTTTCGCCAACGACTTACCTGTCTCCTGTGTTCTCCGTCATTCCTCGTGTCTCCACGTCCTCCGTGAGTTCAGTGTGTCTCGTCTGCTCCACGTCCGTCTGCATCCACGCTACCTGCAACAACAACATCCAGCATTAGATCCAGCACTATCATCCAGCCACGTATCTGCCTGCTTACACTCACCTGCATCATACCAGCACGCTCTGTTGACTTCAATAAACCCTGCTTTGAACTTACCTGTGTCTCCGCTCCCTTCTGTATGTAACATGCTCGGATAATTGAATAATTTCCAAGGAGGAAAGATATCCTTTCGGATTTGCAAATTTCAGGCATTTAGCCTTTGCAGGTAAAATATGTATATACAAAACTTCTGCTGCCAATAACTTGCATAACTTTGCAGCAATACTTGTTAAATCAAATGTACAATGCATCATCATCATTTACATTCAGTGACAAGCATTCATTTGAACTGAAGAAGGCGTTGGCTGCTGGGAGCAGCCGCTGGCTCAAATCAAATCTACACAGAATCTGAGCTTCAGAAAATAGAAATAATTTATCTCCAGCAGCTCACAAAAAAGAAACAATATGCCTCTGGAGATCAATAGTTCTCCAAGATGGGAAAAAGAAAAGTGCTTCTCCTTGAGTCTCTTATCGTATACATGTGTGCATTAGAACGCCTGAATAAATGTATCTTAGTGTCTAATTATTCAAGCATCTAGCGCAGCTGCTTACCCTAATGCACCACACACAATCTCAGGAGTGTGTCTTTGCGTATGAAGATGTCTCTTGAGACATAATTTGTTTTCTCGTTCATCCATAGAGGTTAAATCACGGCCATATAGGCTGCAGTTATACATCTAGCGGCCTCGTCTCTCACACGTCAACACCTGGAGGCGTTCGGTAAATGTGTCGCACATACACCGTCATTATGAAATAAACCTCTCCAAATGAAAAACTTCATAAAAAGAATTCCAGATGATTACAGGCGGATGACAGACCACCCTCTGTTTTGAGCCAGAGAAGGACAGTGATTGGCTGAATGAAGAGACTGGAGCAAATATTCACATATCACATCAATATCAAGCTGTCCTTTTCACACACTCACCTTGATAACAGGGTGTGTATTGAGTTTGAAGTGTGGCAGCATAAACGCCTGTAATCTTTCTCAAACATGTCAATTTCAAGACTGCATCATTTCCAATCTGTCAATGCCTTTCAGTAGTTTCTCTTGTATTTGTAATCATGTCTAGGAAAGATCCATTTTTTGCACTGAACATGCAACAATAAGCAGTTACAAATAAATAGCGGTCATATTTTTTCGTGACCGCAAAAAAAGGAAGTGGGAAAGTCTTTCAAGATGTTGTTCATTAGGCATCATCTCATGGCATGTTTAACTATCAATGTCATTTTCACATATCTGGACATAGTAACAGCCAATGGAGACAATGTGTTTGAAATTCAGTACATTAAAAAGGGGAGCATAAAAACATTATGTCGCTGATGTGATGTCTACTTAAAACCTTCCAAACTTCTCCCTTAAAGTCCGACAGACATCAACGGTGCTTTAATCAGCAATTCAATAAATATTCAGCAGCATCAAATAAAAACTAAGTCATGATGGCATGTCCTCAAAGTTGCTTTTCTAAGTGTGCTCTAAACAGATTTTCAACTCTAAACAGATTTTTTAGAACTCTATGGGCCCTATCATATGCCTGGCGCAATGCGACGCCAGGTACAACGCAAGTGTTTTTTGCTAGTTTCAGCCCGACGCAGTTATCATTTTCACGTCAAGCACCCATGTTGTTTAAATAGCAAATACACTCATGTCCATCCGTTCGCCCATGGGCATGCTGGTCTGAAAACGAGGTGTGTTTAGGCGCATTGTTGGCGTGTTGCTATTTTGAGGCAACTGAAAACAGCTGCGCCATTGACCAACAAAAACCTGGTCTAAAGTCAATGGCTCAGTATTTATTTATTTTTTATTATTATTTAAAGGGCGCGTTAGTAATATGCGCCTATAGGCGGGTGCACAACGCTTGTTACACACACAGCACACAAACATGCCATATTAAAAATAAAATTATTACAATGTAAAACATTATTATTGTGTACATAAAGATAAAAATGCCTACGTCATAATGGATAGTCATTGCATGTATCAGAATTACATATTTGCATTAATGACGAATGAAATTGGCTAATTATTTGACCAATCGTGGCAATACACACATGTATTTAAACTAACTTGTGCATGTTCAGAATATATAAGAGATGTTGGCTGGCTCAAAGGGAGTCCAGTTTGAGTATGACCTGGGTCATGTCCTGATCCCATTCACTCTGTCTCATCTCTACTTTTCCATTTATAGCCATGTCAGTTGAAGCTAAAAAAGCCCCCAAAACAAAATGAAACAGAAATACAGTCAACAACATTATAAAGAGATATTCTTTAGGTGATGCAGTTGATGTTCCCAGCTTAATATGCAGAGGCAACTCTAAGTTAGCCATCTGAAGGTTTATTCCTTTAAAATGATGTATATATATATATATATATATTTTGAGCACCCAGACCAGATTTTGGAGCAGATTATCTATGTCTGACCAATGGAAAACATAAGGAGACTTCAAGAAATCTATATATACACCTATGAGCCAAAACATTATTACCACCTGCCTAATATGCTGTATACCCCTGAAGGTGTCCTGTGGTATCTGGCACCAAGATGTTAGCAGCAGATCTTTCCAGTCCTGTAGGTTGCGAAGTGGAGCTGCCGTGGATCGAACTTGTTGGTCCAGCACAGCCCAGAGATGCTCAAATGGATTGAGATCTGGGGAATTTGGAGGCCAGGGCAACACTTTGAACCCTTCATCATGTTCCTCAAGCCATTCCTGAACAATGTGTGCAGTGTGGCAGGGTGCTTTATACTGCTAAAAGAGGCCACTTCCACCAAGGAACACGACTGTCATGAAGGCGGGCATTGCTGAAGACTCGTTGAATGAAAAACACATCAAAGCTCATCTTTTTGTGCTGCCTGAAGATTACCGTAGTTATCATAATAAGCGCACAGACTATTTTAGTTGTTACTCTCTTGACAGGAGTTAAAGGATTAGTCCACTTTCAAATAACATTTTCCTGATAATTTACTCACCCCCATGTCATCCAAGATGTCCATGTCCTTCTTTCTTCAGTCGAAAAGAAATTAAGGTTTTTGATGAAAACATTCCAGGATTATTCTCCTTATAGTGGACTTCAATGAACTCCAAATGGTTGAAGGTCAAAATTAGTTTTAGTGTAGCTTCAAAGGGCTTTAAACGATACCAGATGAGGAATAAGGGTCTCATCTAGCGAAACGATCGGTCATTTTCTTAAAAAACAAATACAAATGTATATGCTTTATAAACACAAATGATCGCCTTACATTTGTATTTATGTAATGACCGATCGTTTCGCTAGATAAGACCCTTATTCCTCGTCTGGTATCGTTTAAAGCCCTTTGAAGCTGCACTAAAACTAATTTTGACCTTCAACCGTTTGGAGTCCATTGAAGTCCACTATAAGGAGAATAATCCTGGAATGTTTTCATCAAAAACCTTAATTTCTTTTCGACTGAAGAAAGAAGGACATGGACATCTTGGATGACATGGGGGTGAGTAAATTATCAGGAAATTTTTATTTGAAAGTGGACTAATCCTTTAATTACTCAGTGTTGTTTTTAATGCGCCGTGTCAAATTAAAATGTTTTTTTTAAAAGACCCTGTCTCAAGATGAAGCGGTCTTTCCCATTCATTTGCGCCCAGCCTTTCTTGCGCTTTCTCTAGAGTGAATGTGTCCTGTATCTGTGTGTGCTGCCTCACTAGTTCTAGCTAGAGTAGTGATCAATGTTTTCACAATCGATTGGTGTCACTTCAGAGAACTCGTCCACATTCCTGGTGGTAATTTGCATTATATGTAGCTAATGTTATGTTGTAAGTAAGCAATAAGGTACTCGAGGCTGTGCTGTATCGTGAATAATTCACGGCTGCAGGCACAATGCGAAGCGGAGTGCCCGCAACCCCTTCAGCCAAGACTTATTCCCGATACAGCACTAGCCTCGAGTACCTTATTGCTTTTATACAACGGTTACCACACAATACAAATATTAAAGCCAAAAATATGTATCAATGCAACTTTCATGAATTGAACTTTCACCAAAAGCCTTCCTTCCACCTGAAAAAATAGTCCCTGACCGTGATCAGCAACAGAAGTTACATTATTATGTCATTAGATGGCGGCAAAGACTGTCTTTATGAGTGTGTCAGTCAGTAGCGAAGACTTTTACATTGAAAAGACTGAACTGTTGTGAACACGGAACAAGACGCAACTGACAAATGCTTTGACTAGCGCTGTCAGTCACAGGAAAACCCCTTAACTGTTAAAAGGATAAGATAATATATCAGACATTTAAACATATTTTTTATTATGAACATAGGACCTGACCTGAAGGAAAATGCTAAATCTGAATGCAGGTAATAAACTCGCTCACTCGATCTCTTTCTCTTCTACATAATACAGTAAGCTTCAATGAACAATATCAATTGAGAACAAACCGTTTACATTGCTAAGAGTGGTTGCTAAGGGTGTTGTGTGGTGATACACAGAACCGTTGGGTGAAGCGGTAATAGCTGTGTTTTATTCACAATAATACACGGCTATGACCGCTTCACCATGTTCTCAATTGATATTGTTTAGCATCAGAATCAAGGACAGGAACTAACCGTTTTATAATGCTTAATATTTGAAACAACCCAATTAATTCATTGAACATTTAGGGATTTAAGATAGGTTGGAAGGTTATCCTAACTTTAAGAAGTTATTTACAATAATTTTTAAGAACATTCTTTTCGAGAATATGAATACAATATTAAGAAAAAAGATAAATACATTCTTAAGAAAAGTTTTTGGGAATACAAAATATTCTTATCTTTTTTCTTAAGTAAGAAAATAAGAAGAAATTGGCAGTTAAGAAGAACTTTATTCTTAAGACAGTTTCGTGAATCTAGCCCCTGATCTGCAACATTTTTTAGGTGGCATGTGTCAAATTTACATCCACATGGATGGCCAGACCCAGGGTTTCCCAGCGGAACATTGCCCAGAGCTCAGACCAGACAGACGGGATAGCCTTCGTTGCCGCCATGCATCAATAATCTTGGGCCCCCAACACCCTGTCACCGGATTGTGGTTCATCCCTCCTCGGACCACTGTTGGTAAATTCTCACCACTGCTGACCGGAAACAACCCACATGCCTTGCCGCTTCAGAGATACTCTGACCCAGTCGCCTTGCCATAACAATTTGACCCTTGTCAAAGTGGCTGAGATCTATATTCCTGCCCATTTCACATCCAATATGTTGATTATGAGAACTGATTTTTTGCTTACCATCTTACTGACAACATAAACTGACCTGACACAACACATCTAACGGCACCACATTTGATTTAAGAACTAATAGGCAGGCAGAAAATATGCAATGAAATGACTCAAATACACGTCCTCAAATTGCAAACTACAAGCACAAAGCTCTAATGTGTGAATCATTATTTTCACTAACAATCATCTGCATTATAATATTTAACAAGCCAAAAATTTGAATCAGTAACAGTTAATTTGAGCAAAAGCTGTATTTTTACAAAATGAGATTTAAGGAGAGAATTATACTCTGCACAAGCAAATTATCTGGCAAAATCTCCTCTCTTAGCTTAGTAGCTTAGATACTAAGAACAGAGAGCAAACAAGAAACACAAATACATTTTAACAGTTACAGGCTGAAATGCTAAAAAAAATGTGAAACAAGGAAAAAGTATGATCATACCCTATTTTATTGGTAGTAAAAGGATCTTATAGCAGGATCTTATTGCATCATTAAAGCTGATGAAAGCCATTGATAGAGATTCATATTTAACACTAAAAGCCCTGCTTTCATGAATGCTCCATCCATCATGACATTTATCAGAATTATTATTCTCCTATAGTGTGTTTCCAACACTGTGTGGACCTATAAAGGCACTTTCACATATCTACTGAATTAAAGTACATTTTCTTTGATGTCAGATTGTGAAATGAATGAATGTAAGAAATGGTTGGGAGAAACAGCATGTCATTTCCTTCTACATAGTTATCATGCATTGTTCAGAACCATGGGCAGCGCCAATACTATTATGCAAAAAGAAATTAGGCTGATCAGCACCACAGACAGCGGCCATTCAGCTAAACCACTATCCAATTACATTTACATTTATGTATTTAGCAGACGCATTTATATAAAGCGACATACAAATGAGGAAAGCTATAAAATAAGTGATCCATCCAAAGGAGACAGTAAGATGGGAAGTGTCACAATACAAAGGACATATAGACATATACTATATTGTACAAGACAACCTGAAGGTCTAAACCTTATATTTATAGAGTTATTATATTTATAGACATATATTTATAGACTTTATAGTGCTCACATGATCTGTTTTATTATTGGCAGTATGAAAGCCAAATGCTCCATCTTAACCATGGGACCCACTAAACAAGCTGTGAAAATAAATGAGTCATCAAGTAAAATTTAAATTAAAAATGTCTTGTTAAAAACCTTGCTATTACAATTACCTCAAAGGGAATAAAGCCACAATTAACAAATTACACTCCAACAGTCACTTCAGACAAACAGAGCAGTAGACAAAGCTCGACTTAATTCAGTAAATTTTTTAAGAACCCAAATATAAAAAGTATTAAAAATGTCCTGTGGTCAGTTTCAAAGGCATCATTCAGAGGCAAAGAAATGCAAAAAATCCTGAACAGCCAATAAGTCCAGAAAAGGAGACAATATTAACTACAAAAAAGTCAGCCAGCTTATGCTGCAAAAGCTTTTGTGCTAACTCTTCTTCAGCTATGCATTCCAGTAGGCTTTGCTGTGTGACGTTTAGTGAGTATGAAACTGTGAGGCCACTAATGACTGCCAAAACAATACCGATTGATAACACAATGCTTTGCCAGCACTAACCTCTAACAGCTTCTGCGAAGGAAGCAAGTCCGTTTGTCCGTTTTTTTTTTTTTTTTTTGGAAAGTGGGTTGGAATTAAGGAGATTTCAGGAACAGATGTTGAAGCTGCTGACTGGTTGAGAAATGAAAGGAGCTGTGTTATTAGAAAGTGCTTACAGATGATAATGTCAAAACCTTGATCGATGACTTCTCTTATAGAAATAACAAAATCTCAAACAAGCTCCTATCGCGGATTTCTGTGAGTTTTATTAGGAATCAGTCTATAGATAGATAGTAGATAGATATATAAAGTAGTAAGCCAAAAGTGATGTCCAGCCTAGGAAAACCGACATCTTCACCCTTTAGTCAAATATAATCCAAAATTTGTAAAAGATTTTGTAAGCATATTGTGTAGTTGCGCTTGGAGTCAATTGTTTTATTTGTGATAATGCAATGAAACATGCCAAATTGTGTGGACATAATTTTTGACAAGGCTGTCATACAAAGAAATTATGAACATGTAAAAACAAGTGAGAACCAAAGCAATATTAAAAACTGATCCTGTTTATGTTGTAGTCAGTGTATGCTTTTTCCTAAGCTTTGTTTTTCTATGCATTTTTTTTTTTTTTTTTTTTTTGCATAGTAAAATAAAACCTGTAGCTGTAGTTTGCCTTTTTGCCACATCATTTTGTTAGATAAATTCCTTAACCAAGTTTAGCATTTTGTTCTCAATATCCCTCATATTTAAAATATTTAAAAAATAATTTTAAAAAATGTCCTATTATTTTGATGGTTTAATCAAACTGGCAGAGTTAATTAAAACATATATCCCCTCCCGACATCACTTTTGGCCACTACTGTATATACCCGAATTCTGGAAATGTTGGGACGTTTTTTACATTTGAATAAAATGAAAACTAAAAGACTTTCAAATTACATGAGCCAATATTTTATTCACAATAGAACATAGATAACATAACAAATGTTTAAACTTAGAAATTTTACACTTTTATCCACTAAACGAGCTCATTTCAAATTTGATGCCTGTTACAGGTCTCAAAAAAGTTGGCACGGGGGCAAAAAATGGCTGAAAAAGCAAGAAATTTTGAAAAGATTCAGCTGGGAGAACATCTAGCAACTAATTAAGTTAATTGATATCAGGTCTGTAACATGATTAGCTATAAAAGGGATGTCTTAGAGAGGCAAAGTCTCTCAGAAGTAAAGATAGGCAGAGCTGTGAAAGAATGCGTAAAAAGATTGTGGAATGCTTTAAAAACAATGTTCCTCAACATCAAATTGCAAAGGCTTTGCAAATCTCATCATCTATAGTGCATAACATAATCAAAAGATTCAGAGAAACTGGAGAAATCTCTGTGCGTAAGGGACAAGGCCAAAGACCTTTATTAGATGCCCATGGTCTTCGGGCCCTCAGACGACACTGCATCACTCATCGGCATGATTGTGTCAATGACATTACTAAATGGGCCCAGGAATACTTCCAGAAACCACTGTCGGTAAACACAATCCGCCGTGTCATCTGCAGATGCCAACTAAAGCTCTATCATGCAAAAAGGAAGCCATATGTGAACATGGTCCAGAAGCACTGTCGTGTCCTCTGGGCCAAGGCTTATTTAAAATGGACTGTTTCAAAGTGGAAAAGTGTTCTATGGTCAGACGAGTCCAAATTTGACATTCTTGTTGGAAATCACGGACGCCGTGTCCTAAAGAGGAGGGGGACCATCCAGCGTGTTATCAGCGTTCAGTTCAAAAGCCAGCATCTCTGATGGTATGGGGGTGCATAAGTGCATATGGTATGGGCAGCTTGCATGTTTTGGAAGGCACTATGAATGCTGAAAGGTATATAAAGGTTTTAGAGCAACATATGCTCCCCTCCAGATGACGTCTATTTCAGGGAAGGCCTTGTGTATTTCAGCAGGACAATGAAAAACCACATACTGCAGCTATTACAACAGCATGGCTTCGTCGTAGAAGAGTCCGGGTGCTGAATTGGCCTGCCTGCAGCCAGATCTTTCACCTATAGAGAAAAAATATGTCAAAGACGTCCACGAACTCTTCAACAGCTGAAAACCTATATCAGGCAAGAATGGGACCAAATTTCAACATCAAAACTCCAGAAACTCATAACCTCGATGCCTAGACGTCTTCAAACTGTTTTGAAAAGAAGAGGAAATTCTACACCATGGTAAACATGCCCCCGTCCCAACTATTTTGAGACCTGAAGCAGGCATCAAATTTGAAATGAGCTCATTTTGTGCATAAAATTGTAAAATTTCTCAGTTTAAACATTTGTTATGTTATCTATGTTCTATCGTGAATAACATATTGGCTCATGTTTTCATTTTATTCAAATTTAAAAAACGTCCCAACATTTCCGGAATTCGGGTTGTATATTCTAATCTTACTGACCTCAAAATTTTAAGCCGCAATGTACTGAAAAAGAGAGAGTGAGGGAGATGATCAATACAAAAACAACAACAACAAAAAAAAAACAAGGCATTCATCAGGCTAATCAAAACTGTTAAGAGAGTAAGAGTTTGTGTAAAATCGTTACACTCAGCAATCAAAATAAGGTTTTGATGGACTGCCAATAGTGCACAGCCCCTCATTTAAGAAAACTCCATAAATCTAAATCACATCTGATGAGAGAAATTTACAGACAGAGGTTTAAGGTCTATATGGCTCTGGAACGACTCCAGTCTCGTTTAACAACAAAACTGTAGGAAGTTGAGGAGGGAGAGAAAGAGAGAGACATAGAGTGAATTTATCCATACTCCACTGTGAAAACATGCTTGATCTTTGAGCTTAGCAAATTATGGATTTTCACGCAGGCCTATAAATGCCTTTGACTTTTGATTAGAGGGTTTGTAAACATGTCTTTTGTGTGAAAGATATTGTGCTTCGGCCACAGGGAAGTTCAGCAGTAGCAAATGCAAATATGCATTCATGTGAAGAACTCATTCAGAATGGATCCAAACAACAGCAACTGCAGATC
Source organism: Mylopharyngodon piceus (assembly GCA_039654765.1). Taxonomy (NCBI): domain Eukaryota; kingdom Metazoa; phylum Chordata; class Actinopteri; order Cypriniformes; family Xenocyprididae; genus Mylopharyngodon; species Mylopharyngodon piceus. The sequence goes on from CM077450.1 coordinate 25,311,458, forward strand.
GTGGAAAATAAAAAAAAGTCAACAGAAATATGACTACTCAATCAGACCGTGTCATATGAAAACATTAACCTTTTTCTTCATTAAAAACGATCCACAGTCAGAAGCAGGAGATACTGCGGAGGTCAGATTCACCTCTAGTGTAAATGTAGTCTGGGCTTTGTCGCAGTTTTATATTTAGCAAATTGCAGAGACAGTGACATTACTTTGCAGATTGGGTGGGGGAAATACATCTGCATCTCTTTCCTTCACACAAAACAAACTCACTGAAAAATCCTGCTGGTCTGTGAAATTACAACATTAGCTTTTACAAGGCTTTCGTCAGCACACACACTCACACAAAGAGGAAAACACAAAAGAGAGGCGATATCTCTAATGCAATACAAAATGAAATATTCAATACTGCAAAGATTTAGAGGGGGGAAAAAAACATTTAATATTTTTCCTTTTATTCTGAGTGCCTGAAAACGTCTTTGACCGAAACATTGAATTATTTAGTAAAGTTTTGTATTAATTTATTTTTTCACCATTTATTCTGAAGGGTTTGCTCTAGTGATGTATTTTCTTTTCTACCTTTAAACACAAAAGTCTCAAACTCAAAAAAATCTCTCAGTCCTGCTTGTGCAATATCATCCTAAACTCTTTCACTATGCCATATGTTGTCTATAACCATGATCCGTCAATACTTAAAGTATTTATTATAAATGATTTATCAGTGCACACTGTTGTTATTATTATTGTTAAATTCACGTGCCCTCGTAATCTTTAAAGTGCCCCTATTATGGATTTTTGAAAATTACCATTCATGTAGTGTGTAACATAGCTCTAAGTGAATGAAAACATCCTGCAAAGTTTTAAATCTGAAAGTGCACCGTGTATAAAGTTATTGTCTCTCAAAAGTAAGAGTAGACTCTGAGTCAATAGGTTGTTTGCAATCACGTGGTTCTGTTGACGCGCAAAATTAATGTGGAGGGCAAGCTGTGAAAATTAGAATGGAAAAGATGGAGAAAAGTCCGTTCTGTGCTGGTTTAGAGAGGTATAGACAGAAAATCACAACATATTTTGGACGTGAACCTTATGTTATGAAGATGAGCGATTTTTCTACTGAATTGAAAGACTTGTCTGACAACGAGGAGGTAGATAAGGAGAATGTGAAGCTGCCATCACGAGTTGTAGTATGGTTTGTTTATATCGCGCTGCCTTTCTGCTAGTGACGTTAAGGGCAGTATTTTTGATTATCTGTCGCGATTGTGAAAAATGTCGCCATTGTAGGTCATTTATGCTGAATCGAGAATTGCAACAGGAACTCACATCATCGTTCAAGGGGGAAAATGGACGGTGTAATACAATTTTCGCCTTTTCTACGGGAAGCAGGTTGAGGAGGTGATGCCGTAGCAAATCTAATAATATCACTGATTAAACCCACTGCCTATCACTCAATAAAATAATCACATAGCTGAGTGTTTTCGAAAGCGTTGTATTTTGTTTGGTTTAATAATTAACATTTGCGAGTATGACTCTCACTCGGCTAGTGAATGAGCATAAGTTGCACGCAGCCACTTCAAAACTGTTCACAAGCTTCTATGGGTTTGATTTTGGTTGTCATTTGTTAAAAAATAAAAATACAGTGTGTCGGTGTCTGTCATAGACTGTAAAAAGGGTGTCTGTCCGCTGAATGCCCCTCCGATTCTCCTCCGTGGTCATATAAGTGAATATTTACAAAGAAAACATTAAAACTACAGTTACATTTACACCCTTCCAACAAAGAAATAGATCAACTTCTGTCAGCTTGTTAAACACATTTATTTGGACATTTTCTACCATATGATGGCTGAAGCAGCAGCGCGTGACACTGTTTTCACGGTAACCAGATCAACATTGTGAACAGAATTCTACAAAACTGAAGTGAAAACACCAAATGATCATTCAATGGGATAAAATATCTTCTCTTCCCTGCAATGCCATGAAGAATGTGAATATTTAACCAAGTCAAAAACAAAAAAGGTAAGCAGGTACTCATTTCAGTAGGCCTATCAGCAGAGCAAAACGCTATAAAAGGTGACAACTTTTAAAGTTAAAAAACGATAAGTTACGTAAACGATAAAAGCTCATTGTGGTTTCTCGGTTTGATAGATTTGAGCAACCATAAACGACGCAAAACATAGGAATTTTGAGTTTGTGATAGGATTCCTATATAGAAAAATCACTCCTTGCCCTCCAGCCGCATTTCGCGTGCAGCAATGACGTCATGTGCAAACAAATTATTAAACAAGTCGTTGACGTCACAACGAAACATTAGCATATTGCCCGCCCACTTATTGCACGCGCAGACGCCAGGGAAAATTCATTTTTTCGACAAGCCATGCCGATCTCTTGCCACACATCAAGTTCTCACGCAGTGAAAAATACATTGTGGAGCAAAGAGGACACTGACAAGGCGTTGACAGACAAGACAGAGCAGGTTACTTTTGATATGAGGGTCATTCTACAGAAACGTCCACTTTTCTGTCCCTAGCCTTTACAGAAATATTACACTTGAAAAACACTTTAGGATTACAATTTTTTTATATTTTAAAATGAAACAATATGTTTTTTGAACAATTAAACCCTCTTGAGCCATTAATGTGGCAATATTTGTTTTTTAATTAATTATAAAAATTCCAAGCGTCACAAAAGTGCTTGTCCCCACAGACAGAGGGAAAGTGCTTTATTTTGAGGTCAGAAACAGTTTTTTTCTACCATTTAAAATACAATAATTATACATAACTATCAAATATATGTATAAATGACATAAAAAAAAAAAAAATGCTGAATAAATATTATAAAATATTTAATGAAAGTAGTGGTCCCCTGAAGTTGTGTCACTGGTGTTACCTTTAACAAAAATCTCTTATTTTGTAATTAAAAAAAATCACACTGATAACATCATTTGACTTTCTTCTTCCTATTTCCTGAAGATCAATGAAGAAAGGCCATTGGAAAGTCCACTATCTCTTTCCAGTTATCAGAAATTTTAATTAGAAAATCATAATTTCATATGAAGCTTTTAGTTGAAGTCACTGGTATTACCTACTTTATTGTTAGGGAATTAAAAAAAAAACAAAAAAAAAAAAAACTAGAATACAGATGGATTAAACTACTTAATTTAGTGAATATACCATGATTGACAACATGTGGTTTGACACTTTGCAGCAGCCATTTTGTAAAATGCATTTTTCATGAAAATTGTCACTGGTGTTACTGTCACTGGTGTTACCTTTTTATGAAAATTGTCACTGGTGTTACTGTTTTTTGTCTGTCACATTAAATAAAATGTGTTATATGTGACATGATAATAATTTTACATCATTGAATTCTGCTACGCTTAAGAATTAAGATTTAAAGGATTGCATCATTACTGGTTTATTACTATTTTTCAAATATTTTAATTTGTTATAGCAAATACATGGTTGCGCAAATGAACTAACATCATTCAATCACACTATTGACTAGCCTGATTAAAATAAATAACACATAATCTTCTTATTTTTTGCATTATCATTATTTTTCTGTAACTATGACTGCATATGCTGAAAAAATTGAGAAATAATATTTCATAAAAATGTTTAAAATTGTCAGAGAAGTAAGGTAACACAAGTGACAAAAAATGGTACATGCAGTCTTTAAATAAATGCACAAAAAAATAAAAAAATCATTAAGCTGTCATTTATGTGTATTCATAAAGTCAAAGGGTAATATAATAATGTGGTCTAAGTTTAAATGTTAGAAAAAGGAATACATTTTAAGACATCTTGCCATACCAAAAGTGGATGTTTCTGTAGAATGACCCATGAAACAAAGTCTCAAATTTCAAATGTTGTAATTTTTAAAGAAATTTAAACAATAAATACCCTTTTTTGGCTCTTTAATGTGTTAGTTCAAGCGGCTCATGAACCGATCATCTCTTCCTACTAGTTCATTTATAGCATCAAATAAACATGAATGAACATCATAAGGAATGTTGTTTTAATCGCAGAAAGACGTCAGTATACACACTATTTTCAAGTCCACCTACTTTAATCTGCTAACTCCCCTGCTGCTTTGTCGGACAAAATGGCAGATTCGGCATTATGATTGGTTAGATCACCTGTCAATGAGAGTAATTCTTTGAACTGCTTCTAACGAATCGTTTACGAATTATGGAGAACTGAGGTGAAATTAAATATATATTATGAGAAAACTATGAGGAAAAAAGTGTTTTTTGACCTTGCATGCATGTAAACCTGTAGGAGACTCCCAAAACAATATTAGGAACCTTTAAAAAGGCATAATAGGGGCACTTTAATCAAAATCTCACAATATCTTTTCTCTGATGATGTGTTTACTGGCGTGAGGGCGGGACAACCTGTCACTCATGGGATCACAGCAACAGCAAACCACAAACATCCAATCAATTCTCGGTGGACAAAATCAAGTCCCGCCCTACTTTTTTTTTTTCTTTTTTCTGTAAGCTGTTCCACTCGGATATACATCACAATTGGGAAGAACAGACTATTGCAACTTTCGTTTCAAGGGGTGGTTGATTATGATTTTACTTTTTTAACTTTAGTTAGTGTGTAATGTTGCTGTTTGAGCATAAACAACATCTGCAAAGTTACGACACTCAAAGTTCAATGCAAAGAGAGATATTTTCTTTTAAAGAAATCACTTTTTAAGGACTACAACAAATGGCTGGTAGAGACTACAACGAGCTTCTTCCTGGTTAGTGACATCTCTAACCCTAAAATTTACATAAACTCTGAAACTCCAAGATTTTTTTCATACACCAATCAACGACACTTGCAAAAACCTATATATCTAACTTTTGTCTGTCCATCATAACTCATATTTATTAAAGAGAATATAATGTCAAAATTAAATCTCATCAAATGCAACTAGAGATCCTTATCATCTGTTACAAAGACACAATGTGCATCTTGTGTACAACCCTCATAAGTCCTGAAAAGTTAACAGCATCAATTTGATTAAAAAAAAATAGAGGTGTCAGTGTGTCACTCTTGTTTATAACCAAACTGAGTGTGAACATAGATGTATTTAGCAGACTTATTTAAAACACAGGTGTATTTTAGAACAAAAACAAGACGGTGTGCTCTAACTCACTGTAATGTTCCTTCTCATCAGATCCATTTTCTCACTCTTTTCTCTTAACATGACATAAAAATATAAACTTTCTCAGTGCAAGAAAACCTGTAGAATGGCAGAGGTTGAGCTACTGAGCTTTTGATTGTATCCGATTTGGTTTGACATCAAAGGTGCTTTATTAGAGTTCTTGTAACACCTTTTCACAGAAAAGAAAGTCAGAGAATGAAAGTCAAGCTAGAAAGAGATGCTTTTGTTCTCAGTCTGGAATAAAAAGATTTAAATCAGAAGAGAAGAATATCCCTTATCTAAAATTTTGGATGACAGGTCTATACAAAAACACTATCTGAACAAAATCACAAACGCCTGTCAGAATTTTCCGTGAAACTCTGTCTCTGTTCTTCCATTGAGCATCTACATAACAAAGCAGAAGTAATCAATGAACGACAAATGTGAAGATATCTGGGCTGTTTTCATTTTCCAGTCCAATCTGTGTAAGGGGGTTTCTGATGTTAAAAAATAATGAAAAAGTTGCTCCATTCAAAGGCTGTCTGAAAGTGATGACCAAATGTTCAGTGTGTCATCTGTACACTGGTTTGTAACACAGGAGTTTTCTCCGTTATATTCCTTTATCAACTTTGTCTCAAATATAGGGCCATATGATTTCCAGAATGCAGAAAATGTGGATGGAATCACAAAATCTAATTATTAAAATGGAATTTACTGCATAACAGAGAATGTCACTGAATTTAGCAGATTCTGGATTAATAATTATTAATTTAATAAATATAAATATGATAATAATTAAAGAATTATTTTAAAGGCTGTACAATCAATACAAGTTCACCTCACAAGCATTTCACTTGATAAAAAACGAAAATGAAAGGTCTTCGACAATCTACCAAAATAAAAGTTTGGTGTAACTTGAAGAAATAATGACAGAAGTATATTACTATTGTATAGTAAAATGTATTTCTCAAAGTTTTGTTATTATTATTATTTAATAATAATAATATAAACATTTAAACTACAATAAAATTCAAACATACATTAAATAATGAAGACACCACTAACTGGTTAAGTCAAAATATAATGAATATGTAATACAATGCATATAGCCTATTTAGCAAAATGCTCTTCTCTAATTATTTATTTATTTTTATCTTATTATTAGCTAACTAATAATTTTATGGACATTGAATAGCTTTCTTGAAGTAAGTGTAACGTTAAGTATAGCCTATATATAAGTATGTGCTACAGTGTTCTGTCACGCTGTATTAAAGTGAGCCATAATGACATTTTGTCATGTGGTTTTGGGTTTTGGTTCATGTTTATATTTTTTATTTTGTATTTTGTATTCATGCTCACTGTCTTGGTTCCTGTTGTCATGTGATTCCCTTGCTCCTCATGTGATCTTGCCATGTGCTCCCCTTGTGAATGTGTCATGTTGTCATTGGTTGATTTAGTCATGTGGTTTCTCAGTTCTGTTTTGTGATTGGGTCATTGTCTTGATTGTTCACAGGTGTTCCTTGTTATGTCATTAGTCTTTGTGTATAAATAGCCCTCATGTTACCATTATATCTTATGGTATATCTAGCTTTGTTCCCTGTAATCCGCTGTTGGTGAGTTCATGTTTCTGTTCAAGTTTAGATCATGTTATTTCAAGCCAAGTCTTGTTTTGTCAAGTCTTTTGTTTATTTTGTATCTGTTGACATTTTCAATAAACTGCACATGGGTTTGTCCCCCTCAATATCTGTGGTGGTTACGGCCCTGGTCTGCAGTAGGGTTGATCTGTGCTCCTACTGGCCCTTCACTGTTCTGTTTATTGACCATCAACCACACACACACACACACACACTTTACATTAGCTATTCTTGCCATGAGTGAATTATGACCAGGTGCTTCTGCCTCAGAGGTCAGGATATCAGTATTCTAATGCATTATATGGTTAAAGGCAATTTATGCATCACTTATGTCACCAAACAGAATTTTTTTTTTTGTTTTTTTTTTTTAAACTCAGTTTTCCCATATACTCCCCCTGACCATCAAGCAAGATTAATCAACATATACTCATAAAATCACTTAAATTTCCATCTATTCCTCAAAGTTAGCTGTCGTACAGCTTCAGAAGACCTGGAATATAGCATATGCATTGTATGGACTAAATTCTAATACTTTAATGGTGCTTTTTCACCTTTCTTTGGAGATTCCCAGCCCCAGTCCTCATTACTTGCGTTGTATGAAAGAAACCAGCCTAAAAATTCTTCCAAATTTGTTCAACAGAGAAAATAAAGTCAGGTTTGGAACAACATGGTTAGTAAATAATGACAGAATTTTAATTATTTGAGTGAACTATTCCTGTAACTCATTTGAACTGAATAGTTTACCTTACAGTTATGACACATCTCCCTCCAGACACACAGATGAGGAAACCCATAAATCCTTCAGATGACTGTAACTCATATACTGACTATAATGTGATTTATATGCTCATTGGCCTGTACACTGACGCCACACTAAACCCAAAGGGGTTTCAGAGAGAGAGAGAGAGAGAGAGAGTCAGTCCTTCAGATGACTGAACACTGAATCAGATGATTCTCAGAATTCCCACACCATCAGATCATTTCAGATTGTAAAACATGGAACCAACTATCCCTAAAAGACAAATTTTCTGGAAAGGCACATGACTTTAAAAGATTACATTCAGGAAAATGTCCATAAGTACATTGTGACTCTAAAACCCAGTGAGCTGCATTTTAGGGCATCATAGGTGAGACACTAAAGCGGTTCCATATAGCATCGTTATGATTTTCGAAGTTACTTTCATTTGACCAGATTCTAAGGCAGTGCCAAATGCATTGCAACAAGCAAATCTATCCAAAATGATGAACAAAATTATGGAAATGGAATTTTTTTTTTTTTTAAAATAAGTCTCTTATGCTCCTAGCCAGCATACAGTTAAATAAAAATACAGTAAAAAAAAAAAAAAAAATTGCAGTCATTGAAACAAAGCTACTTACAGCACTGCTACCCCGATTGGAACAAACAGGGGAGCTCACCCTCCAACCTCTCAGCCTATAGCTGGTGAGTCCCATCAAGATAAACCTGTACTAGAAACCCCAAAATTGACACAGCAGAGAATATATACCAAAGGCATAAACAGGGAGCTTAGACCTAAGGACCGCCACAATCTCAGAGAATCAAATATTGTGGTATTAGCATCCTCAACCCCTAATATAATGTTGGTACACTTTCAACACCCTTACAGCTCAAAAACTGATTTGAACCATTAATGAATATGGGTAAAGAAGATACCTCAAGTAAAATTTGAAGAAAAAAAAGAGCACATGGATCAGAAACTTGCACAAATGCTACTGCTAGCAGACACTCAAGGCCAAACATGTAACGGTGCCCTGCTAAGATAACAGCTGAGCACAACACTCTGATTGTGGGTGAATCTATTATCAGACATGCAGGTGGCAAGGCTACCACCACTTACTGCCTGCCCAGAGCAACAGTTTTGGATTTGGACAAATCATTAGTCTGTCACACAAGTTATTATAAACAGTGTTGGGGGTAACGCATTACAAGAGTTACGTAATCAGATTACTTTTTTCAAGTAACTAGAAAAGTTACACATTACTTTTAAATATACAACAAAATATCTAAGTTACATTTTTAAACAAGTAATGCAAGTTAATTTGTTTTCCCATTTTCCCATTTTGAGAGAAATTGGGAGTGGAGGTGCAGAGACGTGTGCACTGTGTAAACATGATGGATATTATAGTTCTAAATGTGAGCATGCATTTACTCATCTCACTTGCACAAAAACAGATTCATAATTCCTCAAAATGAATAAACAGTGAAATGCAATATTACGCAAATCAGCAATAATTAAATGTTAAATAATACAAATATACTTTATGTATTTAATCTCACTTTATTAACCAATGTCTTTGCTGCTGACTTGCGATGATCCAATTCAACCATACTAATAAGCATCACTTTTTTATTGCTAAAGTAAGACTGCTGAACTTTCTTCTCCTGCATACTATTTTTTCTGCAATCCAGAATGGCAGGACAGCTGAAAGGTTTGTTTGAGCTGCGCCCTCTACTGTACAGCCATGAATTTGCATTTCCTTCAGCCTGAGGCTTATTTATTTCTCTTTTGGTGAAAGGCCTTTACATTTGCCAAAAATAGGATTTTGTTGTTGTTGTTAAAAAGCAAACAAGCAAGCCCAGACCTGGTGATAAAACGTAATGCAAAATTAATGAAACACATTGCTTTCCAAAAAAGTAACCAAGTAATGTAATTACAACCCGAATTCCGGAAATGTTGGGATGTTTTTTAAATTTGAATAAAATGAAAACTAAAAGACTTCACATGAGCCAATATTTTATTTACAATAGAACATAGATAACATAACAAATGTTTAAACTGAGAAATTTTACACTTTTACACTCAAAAAAGTTGGCACGGGGGAACAAATGGCTGAAAAAGCAAGAAATTTTGAAAAGATTCAGCTGGGAGAACATCTAGCAACTAATTAAGTTAATTGATATAAGGTCTGTAACATGATTAGCTATAAAACGGTTGTCTTAGAGAGGCAGAGTCTCTCAGAAGTAAAGATGGGCAGAGGCTCTCCAATCTGTGAAAGAGTGCATAAAAAGATTGTGGATTACTTTAAAAACAATGTTCCTCAACATCAAATTGCAAAGGCTTTGCAAATCTCATCATCTACAGTGCACATCATCATCAAAAGATTCAGAGAAACTGGAGAAATCTCTGTGCGTAAGGGACAAGGCCGAAGACCTTTATTGGATGCCCGTGGTCTTCGGGCCCTCAGACGACACTTCATCACTCATCGGCATGATTGTGTCAATGACATTACTAAATGGGCCCAGGAATACTTCCAGAAACCACTGTCGGTAAACACAATCCGCCATGCCATCTGCAGATGCCAACTAAAGCTCTATCATGCAAAAAGGAAGCTATATGTGAGCATGGTCCAGAAGCGCCGTTGTGTCCTCTGGGCCAAGGCTCATTTAAAATGGACCGTTTCAAAGTGGAAAAGTGTTCTATGGTCAGACGAGTCCAAATTTGCCATTCTTGTTGGAAATCACGGACGCCGTGTCCTCCGGGCAGTCCTTTTGGAAGGCATTATGCATGCTGAAAGGTATATAAAGGTTTTAGAGCAACATATGCTCCCCTCCAGATGACATCTATTTCAGGGAAGGCCTTGTGTATTTCAGCAGGACAATGCAAAGCCACATACTGCAGCTATTACAACAGCATGGCTTCGTCGTAGAAGAGTCCGGGTGCTGAATTGGCCTGCCTGCAGTCCAAATCTTTCACCTATAGAGAAAAAGACGACCACAAATTCTTCAGCAGCTGGAAAACTATATCAGGCAAGAATGGGACCAAATTTCAACACCAAAACTCCAGAAACTCATAATCTCGATGCCCAGAAGAAGAGGAGATGCTACACCATGGTAAACATGCCCCTGTCCCAACTATTTTGAGACCTGTAGCAGGCATCAAATTTGAAATGAGCTCATTTTGTGCATAAAATTGTTATCTATGTTCTTTTGTGAATAATATATTGGCTCATGTGATTTGAAAGTCTTTTAGTTTTCATTTAATTCAAATAAAAAAAAAAAAAACATCCCAACATTTCCGGAATTCGGGTTGTAGTTACTTTTTTAAGGAGTAATGCAGTATTGTAATGACATTGGGAAAGAACAGTCAGAACTTCTACAGAAGGATTTTGAGGATCTTTTTTTTCTACAACCCTTGAAAAAATAAAGCCTCAGTGTTTTGTTAGTGGACCATAAACTTTCTGGGGTCACAGAGAACTCAAATCTGATGGCCTTCACCATAACAGATGTGGTGCAAGGGTTCTTATGGACAACTTTGATTTTTCCCTTCACCACACACCTGCAGTATGTGCCAGGCTGTTCAACACTAACTGCCCGCAAACATCTATCAGCACAGCACAGTAATGATGATCACAGCTATGCAGATGACACCCAGATTTACCTAGCTCTATCATCAAGTGTATTCAGTCCCATAGACTCCCTCTGCCACTGCTAAAATGAAATTAACAGTTGGATGTGACAACATTTTCTTCAGTTACATAAAGACAAAACCGAGGTCATTGTATTTGGCAATAAAGATGAAATATCAAAGGTGAATGAATACCTCCTTGTGTAGCATTGATATGTTGTTACACCAGATTATAAATTTCGATTTCAGTGGTTTATAATGTACGTGGTGTACAAAAAATTCTAGTTACTTAAAATCTCTATAGTTAGACATATAAAATATTTATTTTAATAATAGTCAAAGCTCAGGCTTGTCATGTATTTGGCTGCTTTATTCTTGCATAAGAATTGTGAAAACGCCCATACTGAGATATAATTTAATTTTCACATTAAATGAAATAAAGTTTTCTTATTGTGGAAAAGGCATTTTCTGTCTTTAACCCAATTTTAGCTTTTCTTGAGCTTAGAATTGACCACCATTGATAAAATGAAACAAATCATCAAATACAAATCACACAGGCAGCTTTCTGTATTTTTATAGCACTAAAATGATACAGATATATACAGAATGATACTCCAAAAACATACAACAACAACGATAACTGATGGATCCTTTATGGTAATACATATGGCATGGTACAACTACAGCGCAATGAAATAGTAAATATAAGAAAGTGAGAATAGTAAATAGTTTGTTATACACTATATATAAGAAATAGTTTATGTAGTATATAATAATATAGTCAATAATAAAGTATATAATATTGTCAATAAACAAACAGTATACAGCAAATAAAATAGTAATGAATAGTACAATTATATAATAGTATAAGCACAATAATATAATATCATAATATATTGATAATAGCATATAGTATAATAATACTATAATAATAGCAATAGAATATGTAGTATCATTTACAGAATATAGACAATAATATAACATCATAACTATAATAGATTGATAATCTCAAGTGGCATAATATAATAGTATTGGTATAATAATAATAATCGCAAATACAATGTAATATCAATTGCAGAATAATATAGACAATAATAAAAATAGTAAATTAAATAGTGACTAGTACAATAATAATATAGTATTGGTATAATAATAATAATAACAACAACAACAACAACAACAAAAGGCTATATATTTTCCATCAATCTCTTGGAAATGATGAGAACAGTGCACTGACAGGCTCTCCTCAGCTTTCCTTGAGGCTTGTGTAGCCCTGGTTGCAACGGGCTAAAAAGGAAATAAAAATATAAACAAATCACCATTTAATGGCAAACTATTAAATAATCTAAAAAAGACAAACCTACTCTTTGTAGATGAGTCGGGAAACTTCCCTTCTAGCAACTTCCCACTGTCTCCTCAACTCGTTGTCTTTGGGAAACCTTCAATGTGTGAGAAGCTAGCCAACTAACTAACTAATATTACAGTAAGATTCACAAAATGTCAGTCACCTAGCTGAAACGAGTACTTGTCATAAAATTCGGTTTTAAGAAAATAAAGATGCATATTTAAACTTAAGGAAATTTAGTTTATAAAATAAGATATAATATAAGCTAAAACTATATTAGAAATCATGTAAACTCATGTCTCAACTTTCACAGCTAACTAGCGCCATCGCTAGCTATTTTTGTCTGACTGACTCCGGTGGCCAACTACTATCTATTATATAATGACCAAATACAACCAGAAACAAATGTTCAGTCTTACCTGTGAAAGGTCATTCCCCGAGACCTGTTTTCAATTGTGCAGCGATTTGTACAGCCCCAAGCAGCAGGCATTTTTCTCAATTCCAGTTATGAGCGTTATGGGAACGTTGCCTCGCACAATATGGCGGCGCCGTTGACGTACGGTCCAGAGGCCAATAGGGCGTCTAGTGTTTATTATAATGTCTATGGTTCAAATGGCAGCGCAATCGGAAGTTCGTTTCCTGCAATGACACTAGAGAGGAGAGGTACGATTTCATGAGCTCCGTTCATCTGATGTTAAATTGTGTTATAAGTGTTCATGTCATGTTTAAATGATCAAATGTGAGAAAGTATTCAATGTGATGTTATATTTGACCATTAGTTTGTGTTATCAACTTGTTAAATGTAGTTTATTTGAGTGCTGTTAACGGGTGAATAGTGCATCGTGTGTGTAAAAGATGTGTTAGCGGCTAAGCGGCTAACATCTCGATTAAAGGATTAGTTCACTTTCATATAAAATTTTCCTGATAATTTACTCACCCCCATGTCATCCAAGATGTTCATGTCTTTCTTTCTTCAGTTGAAAAGAAATTAAGGTTTTTGATGAAAACATTCCAGGATTATTCTCCTTATAATGGACTTCAATGGCCTCCAAACGGTTGAAGGTCAAAATTATAGTTTCAGTGCAGCTTCAAAGGGCTTTAAACGATACCAGACGAGGAATAAGGGTCTTATCTAGCAAAACGATAGGTCATTTTCGAAAAAAATGTAAATGTATATGCTTTATATAAACAAATGATCGTCTTCCAAGTGCTTTCGCCAAAACCGTACTTTAGTATTCTTCAAAAAGCTTACGCTGTATGTCCTACGCCTTCCCTATTCTACTTACGGAAAAAATGTAACTGGCGCTGCGTTTGTTCCGCAAGTTGAACGACCGCTACACTTGACTCCAGGGGTCTAAAAACTAAACATGAATTCAGGAGTCTTGGTGTTTAAGGAAATCAGATTAAATCAGATTGAATCATATCATTTAAAAATAAAATAATAATAATGATAATTCCTTGCAGAATTACTGCTTTAGATCATTAAAGACAACTTGAATACTTCACCAGCACTGTGTTTTTAAAGGTGCTGTGAGTGATGTTTTATAGAGTAGCACACAGACATGGTACCTACCAAACTGACAGATATCACTGAAATAGGTGTCCTGAGAAATCCCACCTGTCTGCGACAGCCCTAGGCTCTGTAAACAGCAAACAAAGAATATGACCACAGGATGCTATTGTGTAGCCAATCAGAAGTCTCTGAGGTCCTCACTTCCTGTCACTCATTATCAGCCTTCAGGTTTGCTGACATGCCTGTTGAGAACAGGTTTGGTTGGCGAGACAGCTATAACATCACTTTCAGCACCTTTAAGGAAATAAAATACAAAGGCTGAAAGTCCTTGAGGTGCCAAGTTCATACACCTCACCCTTCAGCATTCTGCCTGAAAGCCCTTCAGCACATTTTATTAATATTAGTGGAAAAAAAGTGGGGGAAAAATCCTCAGATTTCTGAGGATTTGTTCAACTTTAATTATTTAGAACACAAAAGTGAATATAAAATCTTGAGTAAACAGGAAAAAAAAAAATCAGTTATGATGATGTTGTAAAACGTTTTTGGCTGTTCAGAAAACACACAATCAAAAACACACAAGTCATGACTGCAGGAGACTGATTTGAATGAATCAGCGATAGCAGCAAATACTACAGATAAATAATCATTTCATGCAGACCTCCTAATAAACAAGTGATTCATCACATTGTGGTGGCAGATATACGTATGCATATTGCTTAGCCAGTAACAGAATTCACTCCCCAATCACAGCCATGAACCATGATTTTCTGACAAGATGTCAGTGCTAATGAGTGCAGGATGAGTAATCAATAAAAAAAAAAAAAATCCAATTTTGTACAATGAATTCACTCCCTTCAGAATCACTAAAATATACATATGGTGTAGGTTCTCTCTAGAATAAAGTTTTTATTAGACAACTGCACAAATACAACCTTGACCTGATGTAAGTGTACATCACTTTAAATATTTTTTCAAACATTGTATATAACCTGGTAAAGAACATCATTACGCCATGCACAAATTGCATGTGATATTCCTGACAGACAAATAAGCTACAATTGCTAGCGGTATAGAAGAGAACTCTGGGAGTTTATGGATCTGTGCGTCATGTCAGAGTAGGTGCAGAAAAGCTTTCATATTTCAGGCGTGTTGACGTGTGCAAAATCGCGTGCATCTCTGAACTCAGTAGCAGAGATATAAAAATACACACTAAACCAGACAACTAAAGTGCTCTGTCACAGATCCATTACTTTGTGTAGCCTATTGTATTCTTGTATGAAGTTAACATTTATTTAATTATTTAATTATTTACTTATTTACTTGCTTACTTGTTTATGTATCTCTGAATATACAGCATAAGAAAATTCTTTAATTTGAAAAAAACATGCTACGTATTTACATTTACATACATATCCTGTATATAACATCTACAAATGAGTGTTTTTATTTTAATTAACCAGAGTAATGGGGCAAACAGTCATGACATGAATCCAGCTAACCAAAATATAAAGTTTCGCTAACGTTCCCATTAAGTTATGAAAACATTATTTCTGAACGTTCTCTGAATGTTCAAAACATGCAGTTTTTACGAACGTTAAAGGATTAGTTCACTTTCAAATGAAAATTAACCCAAGCTTTACTCACCCTCAAGCCATCCTAGGTATATATGACTTTCTCCTTTCTGATGAACACAATCGGAGAAATATTAATGAATATCCTGATGCATCCGAATTTTATAATGGCAGTGAGCGATACCAACAAGTATGAAGCTGAAGAAAGTGCTTCCATCCACATCCATCCATCATAAACATATTCCACACGGCTCCGGGGGGTTAATAAAGGCCTTCTGAAGCGAAGCGATGCGTTTCTGTAAAAAAATATCCATATTTAACAAGTTATGAAGTAAAATATCTAGCTTCCGACAGACCGCCTTCCGTATTTAAATTACGAAAAAAAAAACGGAACTGGCGTCACGTCTGGTCAGTTAAGCCTTTTCCATAAGTTGAATAGGGAGGGCATAGGACGTAGCGTGTTTTGAACTGCAAGAGTACACTTTCTTCGTAAGTAGAATATGGAAGGCGGTCTGGCAGATGTTAAATATTTGTGGATGGAGACACTTTCTTCAGCTCATACTCATTGATCCCACTCACTGCCATTATGAAGCTTGGATGCGTCAGGATATTTATTAATATTTCTCCAATTGTGTTCATCAGAAAGAAGAAAGTCATATACACCTAGCATGGCTTGAGGGTGAGTAAAGCTTGGGCTGATTTTCATTTGAAAGTGAAATAATCCTTTAAGAGAACATCCCATTTTATCATGTGTTTCAGGGTGGTCCCCTGGTAAAAATTGCGTTCCGGGGGGTAAAATCTGTGTTTTTTAGCGGGGTTCCCCTGGTAGAATTCGAAATCCACGGGTTAAATATCATGTTATTTGGGGTTGCCTCCACCCGCGTACATGAAAAACAACGCGCAGCAACAGTGTTAAAGTAGCCCAATTCCGTGGGAAAACCGCGGACTTGGCAACACTGGCTGATGTGTGTATTAAAACGATCACAAACTACATTAAAACTTATTTCTGGCTAACTTGGATTCAACTTATCTATCTTTAAATTGAAGTCTTTTTACATTTGTTTTTGATGGAATGCACTGAGTCTGCTGTGTTTACAGCTAATGTATTAATGCTATTATCTTTACGAGGAAACGTGGCGTCTCTCACCTCTGTCTCTCTTGTTCCCTTAAACTGCGTTTTCATGTCTGGCTTTCACTGCACGGCTTTCACAGCACAAGCACATTTGATTTTTTCCACTCTCCCTCTATGAATTGAATAAGTTAGTAACCCTTGGCAACAATCTACAATGGATTTTCACACTGACAGACTTTAAAAGCATATTGTTATTAGTAGTTCAGCACTTACCCTTGCATTTAAATCAGTAATGAGTTTTAAATTGATCTGATCAACCTCAGAGTGCACAGAAGGCTTTAATCAAATATTCCAATACTGTAGTTGTTGTGTGACTAGACGACACAACCGTG
The DNA here is from genome assembly GCA_039654765.1 of Mylopharyngodon piceus. Taxonomy (NCBI): domain Eukaryota; kingdom Metazoa; phylum Chordata; class Actinopteri; order Cypriniformes; family Xenocyprididae; genus Mylopharyngodon; species Mylopharyngodon piceus. Next base: position 25,328,473 of record CM077450.1, read on the forward strand.
AACAGCCTGAAACAGCAGGCAAAAAGAGACCTCTGCAGAGGAAAAATAGCTGGTTATGTTACCCAGGGCATGTCCATGCTAGAGAATCCCTGGTGGTCCCGATATAAAAGCAAGACTTCTGATAACAGTTTCTGTGTCAACTGGCTCGCACCCCCTTATCTATGGGAAAGTGTGGTGGAAAAGGCTTTCTATTCCACAAGAGCAGGGCGGGTAATGAAAAGAGCCGACAGGTGATGGATGGATGGACGGATGAATGGATTGATGTGGGATGTGAGTTATAAAATTAGGAGAGATAGAAAACTGAGAGTTCCATCCATTTTCCGAAACAGAAACACTCCCTGTGGGAGAAAAAAAAAAGGAGAGAGGATGGGCGGTTCATGATTGGAGCAAAATAAAGGGGGGAAAAAAAACCCTGCAATGTCAAATTCTGAGTGAATTGTACAGCTTCTGTGAGGGCTAGCAGGAGGAGAGCAACGAAAAACAATTCAAGCGAAGTGTGAAAATGAACTACGGATTTGACCTACAGCATTCCGGCTCACAGGTGGGATGAGGCCACTGAAGATCCCATTCCACCAGATTATGACCTCCTGTAGAATTTTCTGCCATTCCTCTGGATAAAAAGCCTCCAAAGCAGAGTTTTCTGTATAGAAATTGTTCAAGGCATCAGTTGTTTGTTTCATTGATTGACGTGCTCTCATCTTCACAGATGTTGCTGACTGTCACAGGATGAGAACAAAACTTAAACTGAATTCAGCTGGATGAGGATCCTGTTGTCTTCTGTAGAGCTGCTTTACATTGTTTCATAATTGACCAATTTTGCAACATCACTACTGAATTGAATCAACAATGAACTGATTTGAGCTGAATAAAGACAATGTTGTCTTCTGTAGAGCTGCTTAGCTAGGTTTAACTCGTTTCATATTTTATGAACTTTACACAGTTAACTGAATCAACACTGAACTGACAATTGAATTTGTTTCATAATTGACCAATTTTGCACCATCACTACTGAATTGATTCAACATAAAACTGACTTGAGCTAAATAACGCCACTATTGTTTTCTGTAGAGCTGCTTTACAGCAGAATTTGAATTTGTCTCATATTTGATCTCATATGTGTCTCGTATTTGAAGTTTGCATCATTGATTCTGTTATTTTCCTGTTTATTACTGTGAATGTGCTTTGAAATTATTTGTATTGCATAAATGGTCATAATAAATAGAGGTGACTTGACAGGATTTTCAAGGCTCAAAACTTAATCAAGAAAATGGTGGTTTTAGTTTTGGGACAAAGTCTGGGTTTGTCCAAATAACTGCACATACAATTATTAATCATGTGAGAGAATTGATTTGGTCTAAAGCTTCAAATGGGTCAAGGAAAGGTCAGGGAAACAAGAAATGTGCTCTTCCACCTCAGAATTTCTTGCATTCTTTTTTAGCCAAAGGAAAAGTCTTTCAGACATATAAAGCTCTGGCAGAAGCAACTATGTAAATGCACTTGGAAGTGTGCTGGAATGTTTTGGGATTATACAGTTTTTATATATGGAAAAATCCTCTGGTTATTAACAGGTGGCAGCTAATCCCAGTATGCCAAAGGTGAGAGGCAACTCATTGTGACCTGCCAGTTGTGCCAGCCAGAATTCTCATATTCCGTTGATGCCAGGATATATGGATGACAAGCAAGTACTGAAATTCCTTTAGTGCCCATAACCACTGATGGGGACAAAAACTTTCAGAATTGACCTTTCTTTCTTCCCAATAGAATACTTATGGAAGTCAATGGGGAAGAAAGAAATCCATACAGGTTTGGAACAACATGAGGGTGAGTAAATGATGACAGAATTTTCATTTTTGGGTGAACTATCCCTTTAAGAAAATGCACTGCAAAAATTCAAATCACCAATTGCTTTTTTCTGACAAAGAAGATGTATTGATGCTGTGAAAATTATTATTATTATTTGGCCACATTCATTGCATATACATTTTTATCATTTGATTATTTAAAATTATATGAAAAAAGCTTCCATACAAAGGATCATATAATGAAAAATCTAATTTGATGAGAAAAAAAAACAAAACAAAAAAAACAATAATTTGATGTACTATAAAAACATATTGTAATGTCAGAGTCATAAGCTTGTAGGCAGTGGTGTGACATATGGTGCAACAGCACCTCAGGCGACCCGAGTTCATGTCCTGGCTGCTGGTCTTTTTGTGATAGTTTCCCTCTGCTACATCACTGCATCCTGTCTCTCTCCTTCACTGTGCTATATTAAAAAGCTAAAAAAAAAAAAAAAAAAAAAAAAAAAAAAAACCTTGAAAATGAATACAAAACTGAAAAACTACAATACAAATTCAATCACTCAGATAGAAAAACACCATCTATAGAATCTAACATGCAAAAATGTTCTGAACTTCCACAACAATGTCAGATTTCCCAAATTGCACATCAATGACCCTTAGTGTTCAGAAATTAGTGTTCAGCAGTGGTGTAAAGTATTTGAGTAAATGTAATTAGTTACTGTGCTTAACTATCTTTTTGGCTACTTTGTAGTTGTACTGAGTATCAAAGATATTAGCAACTTTTACTCTCTACTTGACCACTTTTTTGAACAAGTAAATTTACTTTCTACTCCAATACATTTGTAATGAGTAATTGAAATTCACTCACCGGCCAATTTGGCTACTAAATTTTTAAGTTACCGGCCGAATACGTTCCCCTCCAATGCATTTTTTATAGTAATATGACCCGTTGTGCTCTGTCTCACTGCCTGTATCCACTTTTGTGTCCTTAAACATTCGTTTTTTGGGGTCGACAGCTTATAAAAACTTAGTTCTGGGTTTTTTGGCTTGTTTGTGGGCGTGGTTTTCAGATTATGACGCGTGTCGCTCTGTCTCTATCAAAGCCACTGGAAGGCAAGCCTGCAACCTTTAGCCAAAAAAGCGTAACGGCTAATGCTAACGCTCTGCCTCCGGCGGTATGCAGGGAAGGAGACCAGAGGCTGTTTTTTGAATGGATGTCAATGGATAAGAGGCTTCACTATGCTGATTAAACAGCTTTTGTGGGAAAATAGCTAATCATTTAATTAATCAACAGTCTGTTTGCTAATCTTCAGCATGTTTTACACTAAACAATACTTTCGTTGGGAACTATATATAGATTTTAGCTTGATAAAAATGTATTTTTTTTAAGAGAAGGCAGACTAGGGAATGTTGCGACTAATGTCACTGCCATTACACGATAGGCTGAGAGGTGAGCACGTGATTAAGTTAGCCGTTACGCTTTCTCCAATGGTAAGAGATACAGACCCTCTCATCTCCCTATAATATACAATCTCTGTCTCTATTGCTTCAATGCAAATGAACAAGCATGCCGTTATTTATTGCCTAGTGACGTGTTTGTTCAAGTAAGCCAGATATGTGCAGATTCTGCGCAATGCGCTGTATTTAATATATCATGATGACTCACTTGTTGAGTATTTGCGTTAAATATGCACATATTTGGCTTACACGAACTTCCCAAGCAAAGTGAGTAAACATAATAAGTAACCCGCCAAATTGGCTAGTGATTTGACAGCGTTACCCGCCACAGCTGATTTTTACCCGCATTTGGCGGGTTGGCGGGTGTTAATTTCAAATTTGCAGCAGTTTATTTCTGCTATAAAGAAGTGATATCGCCAATCTAAGGCCATTGAAAGTACTACATCTTGTGCGTTTTGTCTTTACTCACCCAAACTTGTCAACAAGACTACTTTACATGGATACGAGTGCATTAGCAGGTAGTTGCTGAATCTCAGGTGTTTGATTTATGAGGTGAGGTCATGACTGCAGCCGGTGATGAGGCCAAAACCAGCACATCCTGTGCAAGTAGACTTTGACTATCTGCTATATTGGCAAGACCTTTTTGAAGGATATTGTTTTACTTATGGCCTTTTTATGCACTTGGGCTTAACCGAGACTTGAGAGTTTGTAGACATTTAAGAGGCTGTTATGTCAACCTTGATTTATTGAAATATTGAGGTGTTCAGTTTTATTTTGATTTTAGAAAATAAACATGATTTCTCATCTTACAAATCAATTGTTTCTTATTTTCACTGGCATGTCTCTTAGGTATTGAGGACTAGTGCATCTTTGAACCTATATTCAGTATGAGTAAAATACTTAAGTAGGCTACTATTAAAATCAGATACTCTAAGACTTTTACTCAAGTCCCATAAGAATTTGTAACTTGTAATGGAGTAATTTTCGCTGTAAGGTATCTGTATTTTTACTCAAGTATGGTTTTCAGGTACTCTTTACACCTCTGTATCAGTTATAATGATATAAAGACAGATTACAATAGGAACTATTATTTCTAACACCAGATGAACTAAGAATAGTACAATGGGGGACCAGTTTAGCATCCCTTTCTGTGGGAATATTTAAACTCTTCTAAAACCTCTAAGTTCTGAATCTGTCCTCACTTCCATAAGATCCTAAAGTTAGAAAACAGCGCAGTTTATTTTTAACAACATTTGAACATGAAAATTTCAGTCTGGTCTGAACAGTTTATGCAGCATATTTCAGGACAGCCTGTGTTGTGGTCCTGTCATAATTTAATGCAGGACTCAACTCTTATTAAACTGACTACAACTGAAATAATAACTACTACTTATTAAAGATGGGGGGGGGGTTTCCTTAACTAAGTCACAGTTCCAATAACTTAGGACATTAAAAAAGACCTTTCTAATGACTCTGAAAAACACCAGGAGAAAGATGCCTAATGTCCCATATCACCTGTCTAAACGAGCCATAGTCCTGAGATACACTGTAGCACTTAAAGCATCCCCCCCAACCACGTTTGTTCAGGGGCTCATTATTCCTTTTCTGTTCATCAAATGTCTGTCAAATTTGTTTGTTTTATGTCCTTTTTATGGCCTATTATTTTTTTTTTTTCCTGAGTTTAGTTTATATAGCCCTGTGAACTTAAGTGACGACTCTAGCACCCTACAGGAAGCCTTGAGTAAACATTATTATTCATTTCACATTAAAAAGGGTGTTTATCCAGACACAGAAGCAAAAAAAAAAACAAACAAAAAAAAAAAAAAAACCTTGACTAAATTATCATTGAACCTCAGAGAACAAATGAAGTAATATAAAAAAAAAAAATGTGTGATATGGTTGCTTTATATGATGTTGAGATTGGGACACCTGCTGCATTTTATCTTCGATGACATTTGCAGCTCCAGTATCTTTATATCTTCTTTCAGCAAGCCACGGAAAGCCTGTTCAATAAACAGATTATTAATTTCCTCATAACTCACAATAAAGGCACCAGATGGTAAGATGAACTGTGGAGTCAGGCTGTGCGGTGCTCACCGCAAAATACGAAGGGCAAGTAATTTCACGGTCCTGTCCCTCTCTACACTGAGCCAACCTCAAAAAGAGCCTCATTAGTGGACAGAAAACTTCTTGAACCTTGAAACTTTATGAAGTTTATTTGAAAGCATGTTATGGTGTGTATATATATATATATATATATATATTCTTAATTAAAATTTGAGTTAAAGGGATAGTTCACCCAAAAATGTAATTTCCTCACCCTCATGCAGTTTCAACCCTAAATTACTTTCTTCTTCAAAACATAAAAGAAGATGTTTTGAAGAATGTTTGCAACCAAACAGTTCGGTCTGTGTATCTTTTGGTCATTCGTTTTTTGATTTAATACTGAAATCGGAAAAATGAAAAACGGCACCTTTTTCATTTTTCATTTTTTTCAAACAAAACTAAAAACAAGAATTCGGCTTGATTTTTCGTTTTTCGTTCAGGGGTAGAAAATGATAAACAACCGTTTTTTCATTTTCCGATTTCAATATTAAATCAAAAAAACGAATGACCAAAAGATACACGGACACCAGTTTTGGTGAACATTGATTTCCATTGTACAGACAAAAAATGATATTTCACAAATTATCTTCTTTTACGTTCTATAGAGGAAAAAGTCATACAGGTTTGGAGCAACATGAGGGTGAGAATATGATGACACAATTTTCATTTTTGTTTGAACTATCTCTTAAAATACAAGAAATCTCTCAATCTTTCAATAAAATCTAAATGAATCATTTCTTTTTTTCTTCAACTATTTTTTTTTTTTTTTCAAGAACAAATGCAATAAAGGGACAAAAGCAAAAGATAAGACGAACTAAGAGCAAACAAACACAGCTGTGTATGTTACATGACAACCTGAATGATTATTAATATTGGCACTATGCTTCAAAAAACATTCCACCCACTCAAAGAAAGAAAGCAATCTAAGGCCTTCACGTAGGGGTCAAATATACATCCTTGAGAAATCCCAAAGGCTGATTTTCCTCACTATGAGACATAGACAAAAAAAAAAAAAAAAAAAAAAAAATGCCTTGTAAAAATCTGCTCCCTGATAAAATACAATGGAAACACATTTAGGAAAAAATATATATATATTAAAATTTTAGTGCTTTTCAAAATACAAATCATCCCAAAAGCAGCTTTATAGCTTTACTTCAATGCTAAGATAATATCAGGAAGAAACTAAGGAACATACAAGATAATTATAAGGAACTAAGGGTATGTTTACATGACAAAGATGTAGTAAAAAGGGAAAAGTTTTTCCTTTGCAGTTTTCGCATACAGATGACAACATTGTCAAAACGATCCCCATTCACACGGATCCGCGAAAACGACTAAAAATGCTGTATTCTGCTGCCAGGCCAGTAGCTGGCGATGCCACTTTGTAAAGACACTACGCGCCTATAGACTGAACACGTAATATGCATGCGCGTGACGTCACCATTTTCACAAATTCATGTTTTGTAGAAAACTGTTTTCGTTAATTTTTTTTTTTCGTTGAATTGAAATAGAAGCTGAAATACAATAAAATATAAAAATTAAATGAAAAACTTACATTTATTTTATTTCAGTTAGTTGCTAGGGCTACATTTTTAATTTAAGTATACATTACTAAAACTGAAACAAAAATAAAGCTAAATAGAAAAAATATATATAATAAAAATGACAAAGCTCAAACTAAAATAAAATGAAAACCGAAAACATAAAAATAAAAGCTAAAATATTATTAAATATGATAACAAATAATACTAAAATACCAGTGAGACAGCAGTTCTGATTCAATATGGCCAAATGGCATTAAAGTATTGATATTTAGCATGACATTGCCAAGATATAATAGATGTAAATCAATAAATGTAAAGTTGTAGGATAGAGGCAGAAATAAGAAACATTCTTCTTGATGTGCAGATGTTGGTTAGTGACTTACACTAAATGAGATACAGTTGAGATGAGGTAGGAAAGAAATGAAAAACACATCTGAGAGTTAAAATAACAATACTCATCTTTGTATTTCTGTAGGTTTTGACCTCCACAGCAGTTTGACAGTTGACTGCAGCCTTTACTTTATTGGACCCATCAATCACTGGCAGATGCTTAGTTTTGCGTAGCCAGACTTTTGACTTACGGTATAACGCCTGGTCCACACTGCAGCTCATTCTGGCTAAGAATCGCTCACTCAGGGCCTGTTTACACCTGGTCACTTCACGTGTTTTCTCTGATCTGATAGCTATCTGATAAATGCCCTCTAAAACGCTTTCGAAACAGATTTAAATCCAATCACTCAAACTACTTCAGGAGGTGGGATGCATTCCAAACAAAACTGGACAAGTGTAAATGCATCTGGTTGTTGAAACCACACATGTAAATTGTACTTCTCCCAAAATGTTAAAAAATAAACATGTGAGAGTGTTATAGGCTATAAGGGGGGGTTGCACAGAAAAGGAAAAATTTGTTCTGTATGAACTGGCCCTAAAAGATGCATCATTTATTAGATGTGCAGAGAGACCGAACCAACTGTAATGCATTTTAACATGAATAAACATGCAAAAACTATATCTAGCACATGACAACTAAATTTCCCTGATTTCTTTTAAACTAGCTCTTATTTAAACTAGCTTCCCAGTCATAAAGTTAGATGAAACACATTCTGAATATAAAACTGCAAGATATCAAATCGGGTTTTTTGAATTCAGCAAATAGAGCATCCATACATTTCTCAATGCATTTCACTGGACGCGATGAATGAGGTGGCTAACAATGTCTCTGTGACCTGATAAAATCACAACAACAAAAAAATTCACTGACGCAATGGACCTGTTTTCTCATTACAAGTGTTATCATTTCTATTTATGCAACTGCAGCCATTTGTGCAACACTCGTGGTGAAAGAGCTTTGCAGCAGTGGATCAGGGAGTCGTAGGAATAATAACATCTCTTTTCTTCAGCCCTGTGAAACCCGCCCTTTGTCTTTCTTTTTCTTTCTTTCTACACAAAGATTTAAGGGGAAGGAGTCTGTGTCGTGATATCCTAGAGCTTACTGAAGAGTAGCAACATTGAAAGCTCAATGGAAAGACCCCATTAGCTGTTCAAATATCTCTTGTGGATTTCACTCTTAGTATACACAGCTTTCCTCTTTCTCACCCTATTTATGGCTGGGAATGCACTAGTGTCAAAATTTTAGTTTTATTAAACATAAAACACAGCAACATTACAATTCTAATCCATCCAGGGCCATAACCACCATACAATTAGGGGCACAAGTCCCCCACAATAATTAGAAATGGCCAAATTGTCCCCCTCAATATTTGATATTCTTGACGCTGCTTTTCTGCATTCCATTATGCACCACTCTGTTTGTTGTAAGGGTCACCGTGATTTTGCCAAGTAAGACATGCTCCTGGATCAACATATTTTGTCGATCCTGCACTGTAAAAAAGAATCGTTGGTTTAACTTAAAAAAGTAAGTTACCTGGTTGCCTTAAAATTTTGAGTTCATTGAAATTAAAAATTTGAGTCAATACAATGAAGGCGATTGGTTTAATCAACAGAAACTCAAAATATTACGTTATCTGAACCACATTAATTATTTAAGTTGAATTGACAAAAGAAAAAATGCTGTCATAACAAATAATGAAAATCTTTTTTTACAGTGTGGAACAACATTCCTGTCCGAAAATGTAGTCCTAACCCTAACCCTTACCCTACCATAACTTTTCCCTAAATCAGAGGGAAATTACATGTGAATAACACTGATGTAGAAACAACTAACCCAGCCTGATTGGCTTATTGGAATGTTGTTCCAGGATCAACAAAAATGCTGATCCAGGAACATGTTACATTTGGTGAAACTGACCTTGACAAAAAGTTTTAAAGTAACATTTTTAGGCTGGTCCATCTCAGCAGTCTAACAGCGCTCAAGATGGCCAATCAAATCAAAGAAGGCGGGCCTTAGTGTTCACAGAAGCCAAGTGCGCATTCCAATGCAACGTTTTAGTTTTAACCGTGAAAAAGTGCATTGTAAGATGTAAGTAGCTAAAAATTTAACATTTGATAACATTTTTAATATAAAAATGTTCAATGACTAACAGTAATATCCAGTAATATCTACTACTAAAAAAATAGTAATCATCTTGAGTGTTTGCTGTTAAAAAGCTCATTTTTTTGTTTCATCTGACCATAGAACCCATCTCATTTGAAGTTCCAGTAGTGTCAGTTACTTTTCAAATGTTCTATGGTCAGATGAAACAAAAAAAAATGAGCTTTTTAACTGGAAACACTCAAGATGGGTTTGGTGCACACAGGGGTAAAAAGTACCCCATGTGTACAATGAAATATACTGCTGTATCTTTAAAGTTGTGGGCCTATTTTTCTGCTGGAGGTCCTGGACATCTTGTTCAGATACATGGCATCATGGATTCTATCAAATACCAACAGATAAAAAATCAAAACCTGACTGTCCCTGCTAGAAGTCATATAATGGGCCGCGGTTGGATCTTCCAACAGGACAATGATCCAAAACAAACATCAAAACCAACACAAAAATTTGTCCCTGAGTACAAAATGAAGCTTCTGCCATGGCCGTCCCAGTTCCCTGACCTGAACCCTAAAGAAAATGAGTGGAGTGAACTGAAGAGAAGAAGCACCAACATGGAGCTGGGAATCTGAAGGATCTGTAGAGATTAGGAATAGGAATAGGAATAGGAATGAAGGAATGGTCTCTGATCTCTTGTCAGGTGTTCTCCAAACTCATCAGGCATTATAGGTGAAGACTCAGAGCTGTTATCTTGGCAAAAGGAGGTTGCAAAAAGTATTGAATAAAAGGGTATGATTAATTGTGAGCAATGTGTATTAGAGAAAAACATTTCTTTCATAATGAGATTTCCCCCCCATTTAAAATTCTTATTCTCCAATGAAAGGTTGGATTTTTGTAGATTTTTAAAATAAAAGATCAAAAGGATTAACGATGCAGATTTATTTTCATAGCCTTCTTTGGTCATATTTACCAAGGGTATGAATAATTTTGAGCACAACTGTATATATTAAAAAATATTTTTAAAATATTAAATTGATTACTTCATAACTACAGTTCTCTTTTATGTCTTCTTGCGCTTGTACAGACAAATTCACACAAAATTATGTCAAAATACCTGTATAGGCAACTATCCTTGTGAAACATAGTTGGTTTACATCTTAAGTGAATGTAAACAGTTGAGAAAGAAAAAGCATGTGTAACAGTATACATGCAGCTCTTAAAGTGACAGCAGCCTAAAAACCCTACAGCTGTTTTTTTTTCCTCAATGTTAATCTAACAACAAAAGACAAAGAGAAAAACAAAATCACTCACTACTCTTGACTGAATAACCTTTGTAACTTTAATATTGATTAATCTAGTTTTATTGTATAAAGTGAAGACTATGCAGTGTTATTTTACATTTGATTATACAATTTCTGCACCTGAAAATTGTAATGTTTCACTGGTATCTAAACATTTGAACCACTGGCCGAACCAAGCCAGTAGGAAAAAAAAAAAAAAAAAAAAAAACCTTATCGTTGAGCCCTGCTGGAGCAGCTGTGCTAAAGGCAAAATATGATTGTAACATATATAACATGAATAGTGAAAGTAACAGTAGCTCCTACAATACATTTTAACAGGCAATTAGGTGTGAATATAACTGAAGGAAATATATATTTGTAGGGCTGCACGATTTATCGCACAATACGAAAAATAACATTGAACTTAAACGCGATTATCGCTTCAACGTGATTCTTAATGCGATTATGAAATCGCAAAAGCTGCGATTATGTTTTCATGGGCAGCTTGTCAAGAAGTATGGCTCCAAATACTAATCCATCTGAAAGCACTGCAAGATTGAGTCGCTTATAATGTACATTTGAAAAAGCAATTCACGTCAAACATCTTTCCAGACACGAGAAGCATTTATTAACATCTTGTCCAAAAAAGACAACATTAAATAAAATGTTTTTACTCCAAACTCACTTCATAACGACAGTTGAGCATTCTTCTGTGAGATGATGTGACTTCTTACACAGAATAAGGCAGTCATGTGTTTATTAGTCATGTTTAATCAATCAAAGTGTTTCAATCTTCTGTTTATTCAGCTACAGCAATATGATGCGTGTTATCTTCTTCTGCGGCAGGGCATATTTAGAGTTTCTGCGCAAAAGCGCCCTCTGGCGTTCAGATGGAGAAGCATTTACTACTTATCACAGAGCCGTACAGCTCTGACAAGCTGCGCATAAAATATTCACAGCCTTTGCCAAATCGCGTGCGGTTTAATTGCGATAAATCGTGCAGCCCTATATATTTGCCAAGCCAACTAATTTGATTCATATTCTTTTAGTTTTTGCCCAATATTTTTAAAAATTAAAAATGCAATGAAAATATAGGTATCGGTACTCAGTATCGGCAAGTAATAAATACTAAAAAAATGAAAGTATTGGTATCGGACTCATTCTAGAAAAACTGGTATCGGTGCATCCCTAGTTCTTATTTCTTTTTCTATATTCCCTTAAATCGTTTTAATCCTTTAATTATTTAATTCCTTTAAATAAAAAGACCCGCCTGACCAAAATAGTAATAATAAAAAAAAACACTTAAGTCCCCCCTTCCCCCATGTCATAAGAGCCCATTTTCAAGTCTGATATCCTCAATATGCCTTTGATCTCTTCTTTAATGCAAGTCTACAGGATTATTTTTTTGCCTGTTTTCTCAAAATTTGATTTTCATTCATGTCTGTAACAAAATCGATAAGTTAGAAGGCAAGCATGAGCAATAATAATAGTGATGTTTGCCTTAGCAAACACTAATAAAAATTTAAGCATTAATCAGGACAAAGTAAATAAAAGCAGCATTTGCATTTACATACAGCATCAAAACGGACACAGCATTAACACGGTCCTGTAAGGCACTCTTCACCACTTCATCACCAAAAACACAAGCTCTGTGTGAGCCAAATGAGATAATTGCTAGACTAGAGCAGAAACTGCCCTTGACGGCACTAAATGTGTTTTAGAAAGTATGTGTGGACGATGCCTTCCATATGCAATGTTCTGAAGATTTAACAGCGTAAATAAGCCTGCACAGTCCTTGTTCATTAGAGTAATGTAAATGAGCACTCCACAATGACAAGAAGAGGAGGCGGAGCCCGATGGCATCATAAGGAGAAGGTCAAGTCTACAAACAGCACTTCAGAAGCTTGTCTAGATTAATTGGCCCTGCGAGGAAACATTAGAACTGTTAGAGAAGCTGTGGCGACTAAACACTCTCTGACCCATGGTTAAGTGTGGGGAGATTCACGTCTGCAAAACTGTTATTACAAACAAAGCAATCTCTCGGGGCACAGTAAAGACATACTCATCAGAGAGCAAAGGATTCATAATTGTTGCCCTTTGACATGGAAATGGTTTTGAGATTATAGCAGCATGACAACAGTATCAGAGTTTTATGCACTGTTACTTGATGACAGCACAAACAAATCCGTCACACTAATAACCACAATACTCAACAACGAAAAGATGATGTTCCCCAAGATGATGCAATGATGCTGAAAATTCAGCTTTGCCATCACAGGAATAAATTACATTTTAAAACATATTAAAATAGAAAATAATTGTTGAAAATTGTAAAAATATTATACAAAATTACTCTCTTTACTGTATTTTGATCAAATAAATGCAGCTTTGGTCAGCATAAGAGACTCTCATTGTGAAATATAAAGTCACAGCTGAGAGATACAAAGTCACATTGTGAGATATAGGGCCCTATTTTAACGATCTAAGCACATGGTCTGAAGCACATGGCGCAGGGCATGTCCAAATCCACTTTTGCTCCAAAGGGTTGTACCTAGTCTCTTAATGCGTCATGGGTGTGTTTTGGGTGTAACATGCAATAAACCAATCAGAGTGTCATCTCCCATTCCCTTTAAAAGCCAGTTGCGCTTGCACCATGGTGGATTCGCTATTTACATGGTGGAATATAGACACCCTCAACCTGACCAATCAGTTTAAATACATGTGTGTATTGCCATGATTGGTCAAATAATTAGCCAATTTCATTCATCATTACTGCAAATAGGTAATTCTGATACATGCAATGACTATCCATTATGACATGTAGGCAATTTTATCTTTATGTACATAATAATAATCTTTTACATTGTAATCCTTTTATTTTTAATATTTGGCATGTTTGTGTGCTGCTGTGCATCCCTGTGTGTGTAATAAGCAGAGTGTACGCGTGTTGTGCACCCATCTATAGGCGCATATTACTAACACGGCCTTTAAATAACAAAAAAATACTGCGCCATTGACTTTAGACTAGGTTTTTGTTGGTCAATGGCGCAGTCGTTTTCAGTTGCCTCAAAATAGCAACACGCCAACAATGCACCTGAACACACCTCGTTTTCAGACCAGCACGCCCATGGGCAAACAGATGGCCGTGAGTGAATTTGCTATTTAAACAAGGTGGCGCAGGACGTGAAAATGATAACTGCGTTGGGGTGAAACTAGCAAAAAACACTTGCGTCGTGCCTGCCGTCGCATTGCACCGGGTGTATGATAGGGTCACAATTGTGAGATATAAAGCCATATTGTGAGAAGTCACAATTGTGAAATAGTCTACACTCCTAGGCAAAAAAAAAAAAAGGTAGTCTTAACCACAAATTGGTCAGGAAATTAGCAAAATTTTAAAAACGTAAAAGCACTACTTAAAAAACTATTGCTGTCTCAGAAAAACATCAAAGACAGAATGAAGTTTTTGGCAGGATATGGGAAGTTGTGTGTGGAGTGATGAATCACAATGAAACACGAGTTGCATGGTGATGCTCCAGAGCGGTGTCTTTGACAATCTGATCAGAAATATAATAATAAATGCATCTCTACTACAGTGAAGAATGGATGAAGAGGAGTCATTGTGTGTGGAGCCTTTTCAGCTGCTGGTATTGGTGAGCTACTTCACTGTGAAAAGTTATTTAATGCTTTGGAGTACAGGAGAATATTGCAGAATGGTTTGCTTCCCACAAATGAAAAATTTGTTATCTAAAGAGGAATGATCAGATGTTATTTTTTTCAAAAAGACAATGCTCCTGTCCAAACTGCAAAGATGGTTGTCTTTGTCTTTGTCAAAGTGGCTTGAAAACAAGTCCAACAGGCTCATGTTTTGGCCTGGTCAGAGTCCAGATTCGAACCCTATAGTGAATATTTGTTCTCACACTAAACTCAAACAAACTGGGAAACATTTTTCAACTACTCATGAACTGTTTGAAGACATTAACATTAAGTGGAACAACACTGACTCTTCTTTCTGTAAAAAGCTGTCTGCAAGTTTACCAACAAGGCTTAAACATTTAAAGAAAATAAAGGGGAAGGCTATTTCATGCTAAGTTACTTTATCTACAGTATTTGTGCTATTCTTGCTAATTTCCTGACCAGTGATTTGTGATTAAAATGGTTAAGACCATTAAAAGAACACCAAATATTTTGCCATTTTTGGCTTGGCCCTTTTCTTTTCTTTTTTTTTTTTTTTTTGCACAGGAGTTTAAATTGTGAAATACAGTCATATTGTGAGATATAAATTAACATTATAAGATTTAAAGTCACACAAGATAAAGCCGCAATATAATGCTGCAACTGTGCGATACAGTCAAAACTGTAAAACTAACATTTTTTTACTGCCTTGTAAGCCCTGCTATCTGAAAATGCAAATCTAGTTCTTTTTTTCTTCAAATACTATAAAGTCATGAACCTGAACAGCTTTTGAAATCAGAAATGTCAAAATTGAAATATCTGGCATCATCAATATGTTTGAGGCCTTGAAGCTTGTTGTCACACGTCACTGCTGACAGGCTGCTGGAATGGAAGAGCAATACAGGTGAACAAAGATCATGCGCTGATGTTCACAACGACACACGGCAACAGCAGCTTCACATGTCAAGATCACTTGACTTTTTGCTTCATAGTCATATTGCTTCTCAAATAAAACTTTTCTGACACATCAATCGTTTAGAGGAATAAAGAAGTGTCAGACTGTGGCAGCGGTTTGTTCAGAGAAGTTTGGAAAATAAGCAGGTTGTCGATAATTTATTTACATAAACCCAGTTGTTTAGTACGCTGATAGTTGAGTGCACTACAAAAACTGGGCCCCACTTTTACCAACCAACAAAAAAATAAACAAACGAATTAATAAACGAACAAATTAAAATTAGCATTTAAAATGCTGTAACTAAAAAATTATTTAGAAAGCTACAAGCAGTGCTGGGTAGATCACTTACAAATTGTAGTTTATTACTGAATACACATTTCATGATGAAAATTGTAGTTTTTAATGTAATCTATTACATTACACATTTTAGATAATATTATCTGTCTACATTTTGATTACTTTTGACCTAACTCGTTGATTTGAATAGTATAATTGTGATAAAAATACAAAGAGATATAAAAATAAAAAGGCTTTTTTTTTTTTTTTTTTTAAGAAGGGACATTTTGAAAGATAAAAAAAGAATATTAGGAGAATCAATGAATTCTGAATAATTTACTGCCATTTTGTGAATATTAAGTCATCATGTAATTAAAAAAGTAACTGTAGTCTGATTATAAGTATTTTAAAATGTAATATAATCTAATTACAAGTACCTGTATTTAAAGGGGTGGTTGATTATGATTTCACTTTTTTAACTTTAGTTAGTATGTAATGTTGAGCATAAACAACATCTGCAAAGTTATGCTCAAAAGATGCTTGAAGTTCAAAGCAAAGGGAGATATTTTCTTTTAAAGAAATCGCTTTTTAAGGACTACAACAAACGGCTGGTAGGAACTACAACAAGCTTATTCCCGGGTTAGTGACATCACTAACCCTAAAATTTACATAAACCCTGCCCCCGAGAACACTCAACAAAGGGGGTGAGGCCAACACAAATGCAATAGAGACAGAGCGACACGCGTCATAATCTGAAAACCACGCCCACCGGGGGGGAAAACAATCCAACAGTCCCCATTGACTTTATATAGCGTGAGGCTGCCTCTTTTTCATTTCTCGATTAAAACAAAAAATAGAACAATGTCTAAAAGCTGCTATGTGACAAGGTGTACAGCAAACAAGCCAAAAAACCCAAAAAAAAGTTTTTATAAGCTGTCGACCCCAAAAAAACGAATGTTTAAGGACACAAAAGTGGATACAGGCAGTGAGACAGAGCACAATGGGTCATATTACTATAAGAAATGCATTGGAGGGGAACGTATTCGGCGACAGATGAAATAATTCTTTGACATGGTTAAAAATAATTAATGTTTTTTTTTTTTCTTTGTTTGTTTAGCATAACCTGTCGCCGATTACATTCCTCTCCAATTTATTTCTTATAATAATATGACCCATTACGCTCTGTCTCACTGCCTGTATCCACTATCTTCATGCAGCATATATTCTCTGACTCTGTAGGCATCTTACAACAGTTCCCACACGAGCGATTTAAAGATTATCATGACAGAATATGCTAATCAATGACTTTAAAATAGTTAACTCCACATCAGCTACATAAATTCATCAACTAACCATTCAGAAACGTCCTGTTGCATTCTACATGTTCTCACTTCTTCCTGAGTCTCTCCATCATTGTCCAACTCCGGTTTGAACATAAAAGGCTGAACAGTTTCTGACATTTTCAGTGAGTCTGCGTGAGGTAATCGGAGATGCTAACACGAGCTCTTGAAACTCCACCCTCTTCTTGGGAGCAGCAGCTCATTTGCATTTAAAGGGACACACCCAAAGATGGAGCGTTTTTGCTCACCCTCAAAAAGTGACAATTTTGACAAGCTATAATAAATGATATGTGGGTTATTTTGAGCTAAAACTTCACATACACACTCTGGGGACATCAGAGACTTATTTTACATCTTGTAAAAGTGGCATTATATGACCTTTTTAATATTTGGAATCTGATTACGTAATCCAGAATACATGTTCAGTTACTACCCTGCACTTTAGATTTGTAATTTAGTTCTGCATGGCTATGAATTAAACTGCTGCTGTATCTTTAAAGGTATAAGTCACCCAAAAATGAAAATTATATCGTCATTTACTAACCCACAAGTTGTTCCAAACCTGTATGAGTTTCTTTCTTCTGCTGAACACAAAAGAAGATATTTTGAAGAATGTCGGTAACCAAACAGTTGGGCTTTATTCACTTCCATAGTATTTTTTCCCCATACTTTTTTTTTTTTTTTTTTTTTTTGAACTTGTCGGTGATTAAATGGTGACAAAATTTTCATTTTTGGGTGAACTATCCCTTTAAGACTTTTATGTAAACATCCTTTTCACATACAAAAAACAGCATTTACTCACAGGTTTGTGGGGTTGTTCCAATATAATTTGTGCTGCTCCATCCTTCAGTACCAGCGTCTTTAGAAGGGCTGATTAGTTTGTGACAGGTTCATAAAACAATCCATGCTGAAACGGGGCATACAACCTATTAAGGTCAAAGGAAAATCAAACAATAAATGTTGTTTTGATGCTCTCTAATGTGGTGTGACAAATCGCTGTAGCTGCCTAGTGGATTCAAACGGAAGCACTGTATAACACTCTCGCCACGATCACCCTCCACTGCACTACAAGTTTCAGCAAGAAAAAAAATATCAACATTAGAGGGTTTGTTGAAGACACAGTGCAACTGGCTGAAATCTCTCACATTATTAGTGTTTCAACTACATTCAAAAACATCAAAGATGTAAACAGCTTATCACTAACATTATAGTTATTTCAGGAAAGGTATGCAATGTCCATAGCTTGAAGTTAGTTAGCTAAAAAAACAAACAAACAAAAAAAAAAAAACATTATCTATAATCTTTTCTATAAGAGTGATAGCATTTACTACCGTTCAAAAATTTGGGGTAAGATCAGTATGATTTGAAAGAAGCTAGTCTCTTCTTAATCTTTTATACATTATATAATCCTTAGAGTTCATTTTTTTCAAAGTGATTTAAAGAAATACCATATATATCTTTTATATTTATGAAGAAAACGGCTTATTATTAAATCAGCAGTGTTTCAAAAATCAAATAAATGAAAAATCCACGTTAGTTGTAAAGTCTTCCCTCTAAATGATTTTATAGTTACATGATTTTTAATCATAACAAACCTCTTTATCATTTCCTTTTACACAAATGTTGCAGAGAATAATATTCAGAGAAAGGAAAAAACATAACTTTTTTTTTTTTTTTTTAGTGCCATGTAACAATATGCCCTGATGCTATTTCATGTCTTTCATGTTTTAGCAGATAGTTTTTGCGTTCTGTGAGAGAAGATAGTACCGAGTTTCTGGGGAAAATGAAACAGGGGGATCTGGACTGATTTTTGAAAGTGCAAAATAGTCTCATCTTCTCTCACATTGTCAACAACCTGCTGTTTACTGTCTTTCAGAGTTTCTCCATCTCACTTACGCATAAAACATTCATAACTGAGATGGCAGATGAAAGAGCAGCACTGGGTAAAAATGAAGCAAAAAGAGATGAAGAGCAAGAGAAGGAGAGTGAGAGAAAGAAAGAAAGTAAAAGAGGAAGAGGAGAGGAAAAGCGTGATGGTTCTCCTGAGAGCCAGTCCCTCTCTGATTGCCATGCAGAAGTATAAACATGTCTTTCAAAGAAGGCACTAAACATAGACTTATCATAATCCTCACAAATAATACACAGGATTGCACATTCTGCAATGTGTAACTCCAAAAAATGACTTCTTAAATCCTACATAATAACAAGTTGAAATGTTACGCTTTAGATGCACAGTGAAGATGTAAATATTTGCTTCTTTGGCAGATTTTCAACATTATCTCTCATACTTAAGAAACATTGTATTTTTAACGCAATTCACTGTAGGAAACATTGGGGCTAGTTGTCACAGAGGCTACATCTCAGTTTTGAGTCAAACACACACATTAGTTCAACACTGTATTAAATTAGAATAATCCTGCCCTTCAAAATGAAAATTCTAATATTATCATATTTGTATAACAGTTGCTGGGTAAAAAAGAATACAAAAACATGCATTCATGCAGTTTAAAGGGTTAGTTCACCCAAAAATGAAGAAAAAAAAAATTAAAAAAAAGTCATCAATTACTCATCCTTGTGTCGTTCCAAACCCGTCAATTCATCTTCGAAACACAAATGAAGATATTTTAAATGTAATCTGAGAGATTTCTGTCCCTCCATTCACAGTCCACACAACTACCACTTTGACACAAAAGGTTCATAAAGAGATTGGAAAAACTAATTTGCTTGAGTTTTTTAAGGTTGTGGATGTAAATAAAATTAATTAAAAAAAAAATACTAGTATTATGTATAGTGTTTTGGGCCAGAGCTTTAAATAAAAATGATTCTGTATGCTCATTTCACTTTTTGTCATCAAATTCTAGCTTAACTCAGCCAGGACTGTGCAAAAATTAAAGAGGTCAAAACAAGCGCTACACTGTGTGGAATATGCAAATACCTCCACCAGATGTCATATCAAATACATTTTAATCAATAATAATGACTAATAAGATGATTACCTGGTATAATCCTACACTGCATATGGCATGTTTTCAATACTGCCAGCCGCCTCTGAATTGCACCCTGACGGCAGCAACGCAATGCTTTGGGTTCAGTCACTCAAATGACAATCTATAGAGCCACGGATTCCTTTACACAAGTAGTTAGACAGCCAGAGGTAGTTCTGAAGCTTTCACAGAAAAGCTTGTTTCAAATAGCAAACTATAGTGATTATGAAGAAAGAATAAGCTAAAAGGAGAGACTAAAATTTTGCCAAGTCCATTGAGTTTGATGCAATGGAAATGCAAGGAAATAAGACTTAAAGGCTATAACTCGATACAGTGGCTAACTCACCTAAGTGACTCCATAATACAACGCCTGCAGCACTGCTGTTTTTCTTCAAGCAGCATTATCTACAACTGTCCTGTGAAAACTAGATTTAAATATTAATTATTTAGTTCTCTCAAGGCAGCAATGTGCATTTTTACATAGAGGGTAATGACCCGTTGCAATCCTAAAATTAATATTAATTATTCTCTTAACATTTAATAGTAAAATAAAGGTTTACCTTCATCATCCCTGTTTTTCAATCATTTATATTTGACATTCATTTAGTCGAAGCTTTTAGTGAGCTCCTAAGAAAATGAGTTTTCCATTAAGGTACCCTGGGCTTAATTTTCCATAATTACTTGCTTAACATTTCTAGTGTCTTTCTTTGATGATTGACATGGCTGTTTGTTATGATGCGATCTCTACAATAAAGCCTGCCTTCAGCTTCAATGTGTCAGAGAGCATTTATTGAAAAGGGTATTCTCTTTTTAAAAAGACAGATATTTAATAATTTTTATTTTTTTTGCATTCTTTGATGAACTTCAAAATTACAAATGTCTTTACTGTCTCTTTTGATCAAATTAATGTATCCTTGCTGAATAAAAGTGTGTGTGTGTATATATATATATATATATATATTGTATATGTTCTCAAATCTGAGCTGTGCGATATTCTCCTAGTATCAGCACTTGCACCGTTTCACCATTTGTATCACTCCGCTTGTGGCGACTGTCATGGTGGTCAAGCAAATCCACCATATTTTTTTATAAATACTACTGTTCTTGTGTCACGAAATGTAGTTGTTTTTTTAGGTGAGAATGTAGTTATTTAGACCTCAAATATGCGACTCATATATAAACATAGCGTCTATTTTACAGTTTGTTTTGACGTTTTAGCAGATGCGAGCTCCAGGCCGTCACCAGCCGTTAAGCGCTCATGTACCCACAGAGAACAGCTTCATCTTGGCCAGTCCTTCGGGTTTTTGCCGCTGGCTCTTATGTAGATAGTGGTTAAACATTTAATTAATTTGGGGTATATCAAACAGGCAATCTTTGGTCTTATTAATATATTACTTGTTGCAGAGCAAAAAGATTTAGGTTAAGGGGAAAAGTAAGTTTCATAACTTTATATTTAGGCTATATTTAACTTAAATCCTGTACTAGAGTGCTACTTTTGTACGTTTGACTGAACAATATATCACACTCCTCATATTTTGTTTGTTTAATTGAACCTGAAGGGTCATTAAAAGCAAATACTGTGCAAATATCCAAATATATATATTTTTTTTCCAATGGTAGTGTATGTAATAAAATATTTGCAATTCATGTTGCTTGCAAAAACATTATTTTCAGAATATATGGCTATGTTTGAATGGTTTTGTTATGGCATCTATATCTATGGCATAGATGTGGGTGGTCTCATTGGGGGTGGTCTCATTGTTTCTTTAGATTTTAGGGTGAAATATAACTGATGGGGTGAATAATAACTGAAATAAAACAAATCCTCCCCTTTTTCTCCTCTGATATGAATGCCTATATACAATAAAGAGCAAAAATCTGAGTACTTTAGACAGGTAATGAAGTCAAGTACTGTGCAAATAGTAAATCATCATAATTCTTGTTTTTATGAAGCCTTCATGCACCACCTACTGAAAATATATGAGAGAAACATCCCTAACCAGGTCTGATTATTACAAAGCAAATTACCCAAATTCCCAATAGGATCTGACTCAATCAATTGCTGTCTTTTAGTGCTTGCCATTAATGGTGCCTGAATTTCCCCAGGCGCTTCAACATGGAGATTTTATCCCATGATTAAATTACAGATCTCGTTCTGTCAGGCTTGTTTCATATCCAGAGCTCTTATACAGTCACATGGTGTGACGCATTTCATCATTTATGAAGCAGGATAATCCCTGGTCACTTTCAACTGTGCTGAACAACAATTCTTCAAAAAAAATTCCTTTTGATTCTTTTTTTTGTTTGTTTGTTTCCAGCTGAGGGGTTTGAAACAACATGAGGGTGGTAAAATTTAAAATGTTTTCCTTCTGACTCATACTATACAGAATATCATTTAGCATTCTCAATAAAAGGTGCTCATTATTTCAATATTAGTTTTATCAATTGAGCTATTCTGTATTTTGAAACTATTTTATACACATATAAAGAAATATATATATATATATATATATATATATATATATACACACATTCAAAAGTAGTTTGATTGATCGATCGATTGATCGATTGATTGATTGATCACTCTCAGAAAAAAAAGTATGCCGCTGTCACTGGGGTAGTACCCTAAGGTACAAAAGTGAAAAGGTACATCTTTGTACCTTACTTTCCCTTAAATGGGACATATTAGTGCCTTAAAGGTACATATTAGTACTTTAAAAGTGCATATTAGTACATTAAAGGTACATATTAGTACTTTAAGAGTACATATTAGTAACTTTTCACGGTAACACTTTACAATAAGGTTCATTAGTTAAACATTAGTTAATGTATTAACTAACATGAACTAACCATGCAATACATTTGTTACTGTATTTACTCATCTTTGTTAACGCTAGTTAATGAAAATACAGTTGTTCATTGTTTGTTCATGTTAGTTCACAATGTTAACAAGATTTTAATAATGTATTAGTAAATGTTGAAATTAACATTAACAAAGATTAATAAATGCTGTAGAAGTGCAGTTCATTATTAGTTCATGTTAACTAATGTAGTTAACTACTGTTAACTAATGAACCTTATTGTAAAGTGTTACCCCTTTCACTTTTGTACCTTAGGGTACTGCCCCAGCCCAGTGACAAGCACTGTACCTTTTTTTTTCTGACAGTGATTGATTGATTGATTGATTGATTGACTGAATGATTAATTGATTGATTGATTGACTGATTGACTGACTGACTGACTGACTGACTGAAGTTTCTTATGCCAAGTTTTCTATTTGAATATATTTTAAAATGTAATTTATTCCAGTGATAGGAAAGCTGAATTTTCAGCATCATTACTCAGTCTTCAGTGTCACATGATTCCTCAGAAATCATTCTAATATGCTGATTTGGTGCTCAGGAAATATTTATTATATTATATCTTATCAATGTTGAAAACAGTTGTGCATAATATTTTTGTGGAAACCATGATACTATTTTTCAGGATTCTTTGATGATGTTACAAACGAGTCTCCCGCACCAGATCTCTCACACTGCCAGAGGGAGCCTTCTCCCGAGTATTAACTTCATTTGGACTCAATTTCCCATCAACCCTCATACCTGGGACTGATTACATTGCACCTGCCATCAATTACACATCCACTCATTCTCACATAAAAGACACTCTCACTTGCACTTCTGTGCGAAGTCTTGATTAGCCCCTGTTGTCATTTCTGAGCGTTTACTACCTTTCTACCTGCCTGTGTATTGACTTGGACTGGACTCTGATTTCTGCTGCCTGCCCCGACCCTTTGCCTGTTTATCGTTTGTGTTTTGCTTGCTGCCTGCCTCGACCCCTTGCCTGTTTATCGTTTGTGTTTTGCTTGCTGCCTGCCCTGACTCTCTGCCCGATTCCTGGATTTGTTACTGCTGTACTACTGTTGTCTAATAAACTGCAGATGGATCAATACCCTTCTGACTCGTCACAGAAGACTTCGCCACATGGTGATCCAGCAGCGATCATGCAACTCTCGTCTGAGCTATCTGCACAAGCCAATCAACTCACCGTTCACCAACACCAACTAAACCGTTTAACATCATTAACGGAGGAACTGGTGAGAACTTTGCAGGGCTTGAATCTGCCTTCCACAGCACCAACGGCTGTTCCCACCAGCGCACCTGTCAACATTACAGACAACCCACCACCTACAGTTAACCCTCGACTGGCATTCCCAGAGAAGTTTAACGGTGAGCCCACCAAATGCAAAGGCTTTCTGCTACAGTGTTCGCTGTTCGTCAATCAACAACCCGCATTATACCCTACAGACTCAAGTAAGATCGCATTCATATGCTCTTTTCTTACCGGAAAAGCCTTAGATTGGATCACTGCCGTCTGGAGAACGGATGGTTCAAGTTCCCCCTCTTTTGACATTTTTGTACAACGTTTCAGAGAAATGTTTGAACACTCAGCCAGAGGACGGAGCGCTGGGGAGCAGCTTCTCGCTCTGAGTCAGGGAAAAGGAACGGCTGCTGAATATATTCTGGTCTTCCGTACACTCGCTGCACAAACTGAGTGGATAGAGGACACTTTAAAGCTGCTTTTTCGGTGGGGGTTGAGTCTGGATTTGCAGGCCGAGCTAGCCTGTCGCGATGAGGGAAAAACTCTGAATGAATTCATGGAATTAACCATCCAAATTGATAACCTGGTGCGCTCACGCCGACCCACTCGCACTACGCAAGTCACCTCATTCTCTCCCGCTCCCAGTTCGGAACCCATGCTACTTGGTTACACTCACCTGTCTCCTGAGGAACGAGAACGCCAAATTCATCTACACTTGTGCATGTACTGCTGTGAATCCGGTCATCTCAAGTCATCATGCCCAGTTCGACCCACCTCAACTAATGCAAAAACGGTGAGTGGCGGTGTCCAGCACAAACATTCCACGTCCTGTGTTAAAATACCAGTCAAATAGTTTATCGGCAGCAAGAGTGTGTCTGTAGAGGGTTTATTAGACTCTGGGGCAGCAGGCAATTTCATATCCAACGAGTTTGCTTGCAAACAATAACCTCGCTTTAACCCCATGTACTTCTCATTTGGCAGTGGAGGCGCTAGATGGCCGGCCCCTCGGAGGGGGAAAAATCACTCACGTCACCAGTCACCTACGGATGCAAACCGGCATACTTCATAATGAGACTCTCGAGTCATTAATTCTTCAACCCATCCTTTGATTCTCGGTCTACCATGGCTATGCAGACACGATCCACACATCTCTTGGAGGGAAGGTGAAATCACACAGTGGAGCTCAGCCTGTCACGATCACTGTCAGCACCATCACTCTAACCAAAGAAAAACCCGAAATTCCCGGACTTCCCCACAAATATGCTGATCTTTCTGAGGCTTTCAGCAAGATAAAGGCTTCACAACTACCTCCTCACCATTCCTGTGACTGTTCCATCGAGCTACTTCCCGACAGCACACCACCAAGGGGAAGAATATTCCCTTTGTCTCAACCTGAGTCAGAATCCATGAAGAAATATATCAAAGAGGAGCTAGCCAAAGGCTTCATCCGACCCTCTACCTCACCAGCTTCAGCCGGCTTCTTCTTCGTGAACAAGAAAGATGGCAGTCTCAGGCCATGTATCGACTATCGGGGTCTCAACGACGTCACTATCAAATTCAGATACCCACTTCCTTTAGTACCTGCCGCCCTCGAACAGCTCCGTCAGGCCAGATATTTCACCAAGCTTGATCTATGCTCAGCATACAATCTGATTCATATCAGGGAGGGAGATGAATGGAAGACTGCATTCTCTACATCCACTGGGCACTATGAATACTCTGTTATGCCGTTCGGCCTGGCCAACAGTCCGTCTGTCTTCCAATCCTTCGTAAACGACATCTTCAGAGACATGCTGGATCGTTGGGTAGTGGTATACATTGACGACATACTCATCTACTCTAACTCTTTCGACGAACACATCCATCATGTCCGCTCTGTCCTTCAACGTTTAATTCAACATCAACTGTATGTGAAGGCAGAGAAATGCGAATTTCATCAGACCAAAACAGCGTTTTTGGGGTACGTCATCAGTCAAGAGGGAGTGGCTATGGACGATAAGAAGGTGAGAGCAGTGGTGGATTGGCCACAACCACGCACTGTCAAAGAATTGCAGCGCTTCCTGGGCTTTGTGAATTTCTATCGACGGTTCATTAAGAACTTCAGCTCCGTTGCTGCTCCACTAACTTCCATGACCCGACGAAACGCATCACTACTCACCTGGTCCACTCCAGGCCTTTCAAGAACTCAAGAACAGATTCACATCAGCTCCCTTTCTCCATCATCCTGATCCTAGCCTGGCTTTCATTGTGGAGGTAGATGCTTCCAGCACAGGTATTGGGGCCATTCTCTCGCAATGTCATGGGTCATCAGCCAAAATGTTCCCCTGTGCATTCTTCTCAAGGAAGTTATCATCTTCTGAATGAAATTATGATGTGGGAAATCATGAATTATTGGCAATGAAAGCAGCTATGGAGGAATGGCGTCACTGGCTAGAGGGAGCACTACATCCATTCACTGTTCTAACTGACCATAAATCTGGAATACTTGATATCAGCCAAACGACTGAATCCCCGACAGGCCAGATGGGCACTATTCTTCACCTGATTCCATTTCACAGTCACGTACCGACCCGGGTCCAAGAACGCCAAAGCCGATGCTCTCTCACGACTCAACGAAGAAAATGATCACACCAACACAGAGGAAACCATTATCCCTGAAAACCTGCTTGTCGCACCAGTCCAGTGGGACATCTTAACCGAGACTGATCTCTCAAACACCCAAGATCCTCCTCCTCCTCCTGAATATCCTCCGCAACTCAAGTTCGTTCCAGAACAGCACCAAGACAAACTTCTGCATCAGGTTCATGACGATCCCAGTTCTGGCCATCCTGGTATCACCGCTACTCTTCACCTCCTCAGAAATCGGTTCTGGTGGTCTACTATGTCAGAGGACACAGTAACTTTCATAAATCACTGCACAGCATGCAATACATCCAAGTCTTTACGCCAGTTACCAGCCGATTTGCTTCAGCCACTACAAGTACCCCAGCGTCCATGGTCCCATATTGCTATAGACTTCGTTACGGATTTACCCAACTCATTAGGTAACACCACCATTCTAACAGTTGTGGACCGATTTTCCAAGTCTTGCCGTCTCATTCCCTTACCCAAGCTTCCTTCGGCCTTCGAAACTGCTGAGACCCTGTGCAACTATGTGTTCCGGTTCTATGGCCTACCCGAGGACATTGTATCTGATAGGGGCCCACAATTCATTCTCGAGTCTGGACAGCTTTCTTTCGACTTCTCAATGTGAACGTCAGCCTTACCTCTGGCTATCATCCCCAATCCAATGGACAGACAGAACGACTGAACCAAGAGCTCACCCGCTTCCTCAGAACTTACTGCCAGAGCAACCAAACTGATTGGAGCAAATATTTGATGTGGGCCAAATATGCACAAAATTCCCTCCAAAAGCCTGCCACTGGTCAACCGTCACAGTCGCCCAGGTCCAGAGTACACCCCAGGTCAATGGGTATGGCTATCCACCAAAGACATCCGCCTCAGACTTCCCTGCAAGAAACTCAGTCCTAGGTATGTGGGTCCATTCAAAATTCTCAGACAGATTACGCCAGTTTCATTCCGTTTAGAGTTACTTGCTAACTATCGTATTTCTCCCACTTTTCATATGTCGCTGTTGAAACCTGCTGGTGGTCCGAGAGAGGGTTGGGAGACTGAAGGAGCCGAGGTCCAGCCACCCCCACAAATTCTGGTCGACGATGAGGAGGTGTATCAGGTCAGAGATCTTCTCGACTCTCGACGCCGAGGCGGGGTACTCCAATATCTGGTTGACTGGGAGGGGTACGGTCCGGAGGGACGGTCCTGGGTCAATGCTAAGGACATTCTCGACCCCACACTCACAGAGGAGTTTTACAGGCCACACCCAGAAAAGCCGCCCCCTCGACCAAGAAGTAGACCCTGGCGTCACTTGCCTCCTCGCGTCAGGAGCCGCTCGCAGGGTGGGGGCTCTGTTACAAACGAGTCTCCCGCACCAGATCACTCGCACC
Source organism: Mylopharyngodon piceus (assembly GCA_039654765.1). NCBI lineage: Eukaryota > Metazoa > Chordata > Actinopteri > Cypriniformes > Xenocyprididae > Mylopharyngodon > Mylopharyngodon piceus. The sequence continues at coordinate 25,356,483 of CM077450.1, forward strand.
GCCAGAGGGAGCCTTCACCCGAGTATTAACTTCATTTGGACTAAATTTCCCATCAACCCTCATACCTGGGACTGATTATATTGCACCTGCCATCAATTACACATCCACTCATTCTCACATAAAAGACACTCTCACTTGCACTTCTGTGCAAAGTCTTGATTAGCCCCGGTTATCATTTCTGAGCGTTTACTACCTTTCTACCTGCCTGTGTATTGACTTGGACTGGATATCTGGATTCTGATTTCTGCTGCCTGCCCCGACCCTTTGCCTGTTTATCGTTTGTGTTTTGCTTGCTGCCTGCCTCGACCCCTTGCCTGTTTATCGTTTGTGTTTTGCTTGCTGCCTGCCTCGACCCCTTGCCTGTTTATCGTTTGTGTTTTGCTTGCTGCCTGCCCTGACTCTCTGCCCGATTCCTGGATTTGTTACTGCTGTACTACTGTTGTCTAATAAACTGCAGATGGATCAATACCCTTCTGACTCATCACAGATGAATTAGAAAGTTCATAAAAACTGAATTTATTTGAAATCAAAATCTTTTGTAACATTGAAAATACCTTTACTGTAACTTTTGATCAATTTAGCGGGTGCTTGCTGAACAAAATGATAAATATCTTTAAAAGAAAATCATACTGACTCCAAACTTTTGAATAGTAATATACTGTATATACATTTCAGTTTTCAAGGTTTTAAAAAATCGAAATCTTTCCAAGTACCCCTGGCGTACATGCACCCCTGGTTGGGAATCACTGCTTTAATGCCAGCTCAGATCAGTGAAAAGAGAGTTTTGGAGCTTGACATAACTTTGTTCTTCACCCTGTCAGACCAGAAACCAATGATTAGAACCTCAATCACATTCAGCTGCACAAGAGACTTTCCAGAGTTTCTTCTGCTGTTTCTCTCTGACTTTTGACTTCACTGTCAATGAGAACTGTTTTTCTCTTGTGTTTTTTTTACCAAATGCATCACCCTCAGTCATCACACACAGGAATCAGAGCTCGCAAAACACACAATTTTTCACTGACCTGCGAAACTGCCCACGCTGAATTGAGTCTAATTCTGGGAAACAAGAAAGTTTATTCACTAGGTTTTATAAGTAACACCGCCTCTCAGGTCAGGACAAAGGAGATTGGATTGCACATTGTTGACAATCATTTTTCTGGTTGCCCCTCAAAGATTCTATTTTGAAGCTGATGAGATTATATTTCATATAGAGATTGAGGCGGTAACCTTGACTCTGTGTTTTCAGTAGTTCTGGAATAGCTGTATTTTATCTGATTAGTTTTCTCAGAGGCACACAGACTATGTAAAGAGGAAATATGGAGCTACGGGCACTTGAATGTAATACTTTAGGGACTGGTAACAGGATTTTTCCTTTGCTTCTGATAAAAAAAAAGAAGGAAACAAAACCTGTGAGGCAAAACAAATATAATTACATGGGCAAATACTTTGAAAGGCTTTGGCGAACAGATTTACTGTACAAACGTAATACCTCAATATAAAAATACTCTCTTGATTCTACAACAGGTGAATCCTTATGGAGCGAGAAAATTACAAAAAAGGACAGATAACCTCTATTGTTCACTGTGGAATATCGAAGCTTGATCTTTGGGCTAATATTTGTACGATCTGAAAGCCTGAAGTTGTAATTTTATAGTTGAATACGTACAGCTAATTTCACAAAAAAAAAAAAAAAATCAGAGCAGGAAAAAGGTATAAAATACAAATCATTAAATGTCATGTCTACTATTAAAAGTATTCAAAACTATAAAATATGCCACAAAATTATTATTTTTTGTAAAAAGATGGCTAGATGGATGGATGGATGGATGGATACATTAGAAATATTAGATAGAATGGAAGCTTAATTAGATAATTAGATTAGAAAGGTGGCTTAGAAATGTAGATGGATGGATGGATGGATGGATGTATGTATGGATGGATACATTAGAAATATTAGATAGAATGGAAGCTTAAATTAGTCTCAGTGGCTTAGAAATATTAGATAGATAGATAGATAGATAGATAGATAGATAGATAGATAGATAGATAGATAGATAGATAGATAGATAGATAGATAGATGGATGGATGGATGGATGGATGGATGGATGGATGGATGGATGGATGGATGGATGGATGGATGGATGGATGGATGGATGGATGGATGGATATAAACCCTGCAGAAAAACAAATAAGAACTAAATATGAGCTTGATGAATGAAGCACCCATGTTTAAAACTACAACTAACAGACATGGCATGACAACAATGATCCTTAAACTAACCCTAAAAATCTTAAACAGGACCTGCTGTTGCTCATCTTTTAAAGTCAGTGAGTCTGTCAGTGATTCAGACTGTCAGTGGTCACAGTGGTGCGGTTCAAAGAAGGTAAGCTCAGGGCCAAACCGCACCCCAGGGAACTGCCGAACACACAAGGAACAACTCCTGTCAATCAAAGCCCAACAAAAACATGAGGCCAAGACAGTGAAGAGTACAGAAACTTCAGAGCAGAGGTCACTTTCAAATGAGCAGTGTTATGAAACTTTATGCACATAAACAGACAAGCACTCACAGAAAGATAGACTCCTGCTTTTGTTCTGACAAGAAAAGTACTGATCAACTGAGAAAACTGAGAGCTCCTACTAGTCACTGTTGGCACAGCGTGTCACATTAGACTGCGACATATTCAGTTTTTTTACTTTTACTTTTCAGTGGGCAGTAACTAAGTTTATACACATTTCAGTTGACATATTCATCCAGTTTTCATATAAACATTTACACAGACAAACACACTATTATTATAATTATAATTATTTATCCACCCCTGAATGACCTAACCCTCCTAAAAAAAAAAAAAATAAAAAAAAAAAAAAAAAAAAAATATATATATATATATATATATATATAAAAACATTCTGTTTGGACACGGTGGAATGTAGCCTTATAAAACAGTCATAACTTAATATTTTAATAACTTAATAACCATATTGTATCTGATCAGTAACTTCTCATTAATGAGTGAATGTGCAAAATTTTTAGTTTTGAAATTCTCCATGTTTTTTTTTTTTTTACCAAACTATGTCTTCATTTACCCCCTTTTTATTTATTATGCAATTGAGAAAAAATGTCCTGTTCTTCCTTTTTCAATTTTAGACTATTTGGTCTTTTGATCTACAAACAGACATTCATTTGTCATTTTATTTTAATTTCAGAATTATTGTGTGTGAATGTGCAAGCATAAACACAATGCAGTCGCAGTAGGAAGGAAAAAATGTGTGTGTGACCATAGGAAAGAGGCTAAATGTATTTTACAGAAGTAATCTGAGACAAATCTAACTAATAGATGTAAAAGAAAAAAAAAGAAAAAAAAAAAACAGACCCGGATGCAAAAGGTGTAGCAATTTAGTTTAAATGGTTATATCTCTTACGTTTTATATAAAATCTGAAGAAAAAAAAAAAAAGATGTATATTTTGACAGTTTTAACACACATCCAAAGTTTCATTTTCGTACTAAAAACTATGGATTCTTTTTTTTTTTTTTTTTTCATAAAATGTTTGTATCTCTTCTGGGTCAAAACTACGGAGCCCCTAAAGGGACGTGGTGGTGGAAAAAATTTGGGATGGGAGGAAAGATTTTTTTTTCAAATCTTTTGCGTTCCCTCGCAATATTTGCATTCCCTCGCAAAGATATTTGTGTTCCCTTGCAAAACTTTTGCGTTCCCAGGCAAAGATATTTGCGTTTTAACAATGTTTAGCTCACGAGTTATTGATCCGGGAAGTTCGAATCTGTGAATATATTGCCAACTTTACTGATCTCCTTGACTTAAGCACTGACTGCATTTCTTTATATTTGAGTCCAACAAGTTCAGACTCTATGAGCCACGCATTATTTGCGTACATTATTAACGTATGGAGCTGACTGAAACACTACTGCCAGTCAGCGGGACATTAAAGAGGAAGTGTTTGTCCAAGCTCACAGCAAGGGAACGATAATATCTTTGCGTGGGAACGCAAAAGTTTTGCGAGGGAATGCAAAGTTTCTCGGGGGAACGCGAAAGATTTGAAAGAAAAAAAAAATTCCTCCCATCCCATTTTTTTTCCACCACCACGTCCCTTTAGGGGCTCCGTACAAAACGGACCAGAATGCATTAGGAGGGTCAAAAAGGCTAACTGGGGTCACTTTACATGTCAGTCAGACCAGTTTTACATTTAAGTTCTATTAGGTATAACTATGTATGTCACACACACACACACACATGCGCACACACACACACACACACACACACACAAAAATATCTGCTTGGACTGATAGTGAAATAATTATAGTATTTCCATTTTTAGTGAACTAATTGTTTAAGTCCAAGATTAGATTTTTGTAAAATAATTTTGAATAGAATATTTTAACAAAATTAAAACAACAAACAAACATAAATACCCCATAAGTCAAGAAGGTCTAATGATGTGAACAGACATACTGCTCACCTTAAGTCAACATGAACCAAAGCTTATAAGAAAAGACATGCATGAGGTGTTCTAGATATGCATATATAGACCAAACATCACACAAACTGCAGGGATGCACATAACTGGTGGAGGGAAGCACTTTTGAGTACCAACATTTTTGGGGACAGGGACACGTTTATTTACTGGAGTAGGATTTTTCTCCATCTCTGGTAAGATAACAATCATGATGACAAGTGTGTTCATTAATTATTAAGGGTGCAACGGATTGCAGTTGATCCGTGATCCGTACGGACCAGGCCCCACAGTTCGGCACGCATGTGATTCGCAGATTAACTGCCAAGTTTAACCATCATAGAGGGAAAACTTATCATTTGTACGTTTTTTTGTCTTGTCAATTTACACATTCAAACGATTATAAATGCAGAAGAAGAGGGGAAAATCGGCACTTGCGCTCTGTTATCTGTGCACACACACACAAAGCGTGCGCACGCAGAGAGGGGCGCGTTTCAGACAGCACTCAAACACAGAATTGATTCCTCTTTCGCGGTTACTTGCGCTTGCACGGTTATGTCATAAGTGTACAGTTGAGAAAGAAACCGAATGTTTGTCAGTATATTCAGTCCGTGCATTTGGTCTTAAAAGTGACAGCAGGCTAATATTCCTGCTGTTGTTTGTCATTAATGTTAATAAAATAACAGCTTTAACAAAGATGAACCTATATTTAATTTCTACAGTGAACAAATAGTGTTATTTTACATTTAGGCAGCTTGTAGGATAAGTGTGCCCCGTAACGTGTGAGTACCAAGCAACATCTCCAGATGCTCCTTTGAGAACCAGACCAAAAAAGTTATGTGCACCCCTGCACAAACTGACATATGCAATGTAATGTATGTAATAATATGTTACAAAATCAAGTTAACTTTTAGGTTTTATAGCTCATTATTGTAAAAGCATTGAGAATAGAGAGAAGCCTTGTAAAGTACACTAGCTTTGTCCAAAAAAATTGCAAAAAATAAATGGAAGAATAAAGCAAAAATAAGCAAATTCTGAATGTCAGCTTGACAAAACCTTGTCTGAATGTTAAAAAACAGTTTTAAAAAGCCTTTGAAGGTTAAGTAGAATTGCAGACTATCCATTCCAGGAAGTATGAACAGTTAAAAAAAAAAATAAATAAAAAAAATAAAAAATCACATACTCAGTAGAGAGTTCTGTTGATGTAGATTGAAACGTTTAGGAGGAAAACAATCAGACATTTTCAATATCAGTCCCTATAGCAACCCGTGTCAGGACAGACCTGTGGGTCTGTGCTGCATTTGGGTGGTGTAGACTAAAAACTCTTGGAGAAATTTAAAAAATCTTTTAGAAATGAATGAAATTTCCCAAATGAAGACTTATGGATTATTGATCATTTGCTACTGGAAAATCTGATTGAATCTGATGATTTAGAAAACATTTTCTGACCAAAGAAAAGAAAAAAAAGTAGTCCCGCCTCAAAACCACACCAGAAAACTGACATATCAGAGCAAAGGTCAAAGGAACAGAGCAAACTTGCAGTGCAACAATACATTTAAAACAGCCTATGACTAGCTTACAGTCTCTGCACATTAAAAACTAGGTTAGAGAAAGCTTTTTAACATCAAAATAATTACTCACATCATCCTTAAGTTCCACTGATATAAGGAGTATATTAGGTCCAGGCGAGGGCACCTTCATTATCTCCAGTCTGGCAGAAGAAATGGACAATTGAGTGTGAGCTTGACTTATTAAGGTCAATGAACAAGTGTGTGGGTGAACAGACTTGGCAGATGCCAGCAGGTAAAGAAAACAGCACGATCACAAGAGACTAATCAGTGCTTTAGCACATCCCTCTGGATCCACATACACACACGCTTCCCCAAGCCTTTGAACCAAGACCGACCGCGGTGTCAGACATAGTTTATTCCAGCTGAAATCACACAACCGGTCACTAAACATACAAACACATGCCAGCAGCTGCTGCAGCGACACTGCCATTGAGAAATCCTTGAAAATAAGAGTGCATATTTAGAAAAAAAAAAAAAAAAAACATTAAATAGAAAAGTCATCAGAGCGGTAAATACAAGGCCGCATGGAGCAGACAGATCCCAGTGTGCTGGACCTCTACAGAACCTCTGCTGATCCTCAGTCTTGTTGTTTCTGCTCGAGTACATTCTGTGTCTATGTGAGATGGGAAGGAAATGAGTTGGGGTTCAGCAGAGTGAAGCACACAGCGGGTGAGAGTGGAGAGCTTCACCTGTACTGCATTTAAACCATAAACCATATCTGGAGCCAACTATTAAAATGCAATGAAATTTCTTGACAAGAGCAGTTTTCTGCCCTGTAGTGACATTTTTCCTGTTCAAGAAGGAAACAGGTCAAACTCAAACCAAGAGCACCATGTCCCCAATATGACATAAGCAAGTTTGTTAACCAACAAATATCACTTTAACTTTAAAATGCCTAGTCAGAAACAGTGTTAATTTTGTCTTAGGTAACACTTTATTTCAATGGTCTACGTTAGACTACTTAATACATCTCTACTACATGTCAACTAACTCTCATTAGAGTAGTAGATTGTCTGCTTAATACTTTATTTTGATGCTCTCCTAACAGACATTCTACTGACTATAAGTAACTTTGCAACTACATGTAACCTTATTCTATTAACCTTAACCCTAACACCCAGTAGCGGCCTTTGTTTCATGGGCCTCGCAACAGAAGGGGCCTCCACTTGTGCTCGGAAAAGAGCCCTGCCCCCCGCAATCACACAGAGCATGCGCACCAGGGTCGAAAATTAATGGAGGCTTGGGGCAAAAATGCCACCAAAATTAATAAAAATGCTTCCAAAAACCAAGAAGGTGCAAAAAGGTTTTTTAACATTTATAAGCAATATTACACAAGCAAAAGTGCTGTTTTCCCGAATATCAGCACATTTGCAAATGTGATATTGATTTTATACAACAATTCAATAAGCAATAAGTTAATAGGCTATTAGATGACTTACATTTTAGACACAATATTGCCAGTATTGTCTGTTTTTCCTCTATTTTTTAGATTTTTATTCACATATAAACATTGATCAGCGAGCATAAACAGAATCTCAACAGCACATGCTTGACGCACGAGGACAAACCTCATTGGTTCTTGCGGAAGCTCAAGCGTGCTGCATAACACACGAAGAATGAACCTCATTGGTTCTCGCACGTCAAGCGAACATGCTTGAGCTTCAGTTTACCACAACTGATGTGTGAGTTGATTAATGTTTATATGAATAAAAGCCTAAATTAATTCTGTTCATCATATAATGTGATTGTGTCTCTTCAGAAAATTTGGACTAAACCACTCGATTCATATGGATTAGTTTTACAATCTCTTTATGAACTTTTTGAATCGTCAAAGTGGTAGTTGCGTAGCCGTCTATGGAGATACAGAAATCGCTCAGATTTTATTAAAATATCTTAATTTGTGTTCTGAAGATGAACGAAAGTCTTACAGGTTTGGAACGAGGCTGAGGGTGTGTAATTAATGACAGAATTTGCATTCCTATATAATCCATATAGGAATGCATTAAGATGAATTAAATATGTTATTTTTTAGTTAAGTTATTAAAGACTGACCAAACCTTACCTCCATCATCATTCAAACCTAAACATTATTAAAAAAAAAAAAAAAAAAAAAAAAAAAACATCAAAAATGTATTATAAAAACAACCAAGAGATTGAAGGATAAGCTTTGCATGAGCTGCTTTTATAATATATTGAGATGTTCATTCACCAAGTCATGTTATATCTCTGCTAGAGAAAAATGAGTTGGATATTCCTTTAATTTCTTATTAATGATCAATTCCTCCAGAAAATGATTCAGGTATTAATGACAATAAGTTGTACATGAAGTGAGGTCAAAGCACCTTAATGAGTTTGGTGACTTTTGCAGCTACTTCAGGGAAATTCTCCTTCATTGCTGTTACTGTCAAACTGAAATGGCAGATGCTGAAATCTTTGACATATATGGCCATTACAGCTGTGAATATTAAGTAAGCAAAGCCAGAATTTCCTGGAAACATCCAGCTAACATTTTGAATGTCTTGAAATTGCTGTCAAATGCAGAATTGTTGTTCTCTGTCACAAATGGCATAATTATATTTTTCCTACCATTTTTCGAGAATAAAGTGTTTGTATTCCACAAAGAAAGACAGGAAATGACTTTGTGATTTCAGAACGAAGTCTGATGTCAACCGTGAGTAACAGCCTGCAGTCGTAAATAAAAAAAACTAAACACTCCAGCCGTGTAATGAGCTGGCAGATTGGGCTAACGGCTTAGTAAGAAAACAAACACATTAGAAGAACCCGCCTCTCCAATGGCCTAAAGCTAAGAAGACATGATCAGAGAAAGACGTTGAACAGAGAGAGTTGGACTGAGACATATGAAGGACACTGAGAATACTGTGAACTTCCCTCCACTGCCACTTCTGTTCAGTAGTTCATTTCATTAACCAGCCTTATAATGAGTTGCTATCTGGAGGTTCAGCAGGATCAGAAAACGTTTACATCATGTCTAGAGCCTATATGAATGTCGTTTATCAGGACATTTTATAATGTTAACAATTAGTCAGTCAAAACTTTAAATAATAATAAAGCAAACTGTATGTGGGGGACTCCAAATACCTTTACAATTTAAATAAATATACTTAAAGTTTTTCAAAAGAAGTTTGTTTCCATAATCTTTAATCAAAATGAAATGCTTTGCTTTAGCCTTTGAACTGACTTTTCAGATGACATTAGAAATTAATCTTATTTTTCAACCCTTTCATACAGACAACTTTTCAAAATCCAATCAATTCTTAACATGTCCCGCCCAACATGTTTTTATTGAATATCTTTTTACTCAGAAATGTGTCACATTTTGCAAGTGAAATGGGATCCAAACTAGTTTAATGTATTGTAGTTTAATGCATTTATGTTTGTATCAATTTAATGTGGAATTTATCAATAATAATTTAATTGCTGAACCAGCATGTAACAAAATGTCATGTAACCAAATTCATCTTTTAGTAATCTTAAAACAATTAGCTAACCATCAAGAAGGCAAACATTTTTGTCATTACAAAAGTTCAAAAGTTTGGGGTCGGTAAGAGCTTTTTTAAATGATTTTGCTCACCAAGGCTATATTTATTTGAACAAAAATACAGTAAAAACTCAGATGCACCGATATATCTGCCAATAATTGGTATCAGCCAATAAAAGCAATTAACTTCACTATCGGCCATCATTTAAAAACTGTTTAAAAACAGCCAGGGGCCGATTATATCCTGTCAATCAAAAGGGGGCAGAAAAACGTGTCAAACTGCAACTCATACCGTGTGAAGAAAATGTCTTGTGTTGAATTTAGGGCTATCAAAGTTGACGCGACAATAACGCATTAACAGTTTAAAAAATAGTGACTTTAAAGCAGATTCTATCTGACCCTATGAATCACCCGTAATTCAAGCCAAGGTTGTTTTTCCTACACCAAACATTAGTTTGTAGCGCGCCTCCCATCCAATTGCGGTGTTAATGCGAAGTCGTAATTACCCTAAATAAAGCTCTGTATGCTTTCAAATCGCTCTCGCGGTACATTGATGTCATACACCGATCAGTCTGCACAGCACCGCATCAAGTCGAACACAACTAAAATCTGCAGTGGTCAGGAGGCACAGGGGCCACGTGGTACAAGTTGTAGCTCTCAGAAAATTATGAGTTTACACGTTGTAAGTTCTGCAAGCATGTAAAGGCTTTTTACAGTTCAGAATCGTTAAGGTAATTACATCATGGCGTGAACGCACCTAATAATCTCAAAGAGCTTTGTGCCTGACAAGAAACTAAGTCTCAGCTTTCAAATTCTGTCCATTTTATCATGAAATTCAAAAAATAAATGGCAATTTGACGCTCTTACATGTGACGTGACAGTTCAAGTGGCAGCACGGAGTGTGTCTTTTCTTCCACTTTAATATAAGTTGCATGAAAAAAACATGCATGAACATCAAAAGGTATGTTAAAAGATACAGTACAACTTAACAAAATGTATAATTTCTCATGTAATCGCTCAATCAGTGTTTCAACCGTGGAAAGATGTCAATAAAACAGCTTGTGAACAATGTCACCTAACGTTGCATTCAGGAAGTCATCCAATATTCACAGTTTGTTAGTTAGCTATAAAAAAACAACAACACTGAGATGCTTATTTACTGTTAATTATATATGTATGTTTGAATAAATTTATCATAAAGACAAGAGTTGTATACAAACATTTCAGGTTTTATTTGAGTGTAATTATTATTTCTGAAAATAAAAAGCAGTTGAAAATAATAGTTTGTGCTCTGTTGTTAATTGTAACCTCTAATGTTTAACTTTTATTGCCGGAGAAATCTAGTATTGGTGCATCTCTAGGAAAAACAGTAATATTGTAAAATATTCATCTTCAGAAATCATTCTAATATGCTGATTTGCTGCTCAAGAAACATGTATTATTCTTATCAACATTGAAAACAACATTTTGTGCTACTTACTTTTTTTATTTCGAAACAGTGATACTTTTTTTCAGGAAGTTCAAAAGAACAACATTTATTTGAAACAGAAAACTTTTGTAACATTAAAAATGTCACTTTTGATAATTTAATGTGTCTTTGCTGAATAAAAGTATTAACTTCTTTAAAAAAAATAACCATATTTTACCCAAACTTTTGAATGGTGTACTTTTGATAAGTAAATGTAAAATAAAGTTAAATGATACGTTATCTCAATTTATAGAACTATACAAAACCCGACAAATGGAAAGCGTTTGAGCAGAGTTGCTATAGTTACCTTCTCAGCTGACTTCTGTTTTTGAGCATCTATTTAGCACATTTTGAAAAAAATGTGTAACACTTGTGGTGGCTAAAGGTCACGTACACTTACTGAATAATGTATACACACACACACACACACAATATGAACATTAAATGGAACAGTAACTAAGCCCTTTTGCTGCTGTTTGTGCACAAGCATTTTACTCCAGTAAAGTGAAGCACCTCTCTGGGTAGTATGGCTGTAGTGAGATTGAGCAGTGAGGGTTCGTGAGAGCGCTAAACCTGAAGTGAACTGGCCCTGACTGCCTGCGGAGGCCTCAGATCCAGCAGACATCCTCAGATCAGAGTTCGCCAGTGGCAGATTAGCAACACAGAGCAGGATGTGATCTGGACCCAGAGGAAGAAACACATCCAGTGCCCCACTGAGCACTAAAGAGCGCTAGCATTCACAAATCACAGTGTGATTTCTCATTCACAGAGGCCAGAGGAAAGCAACACAGTCTTGCGGTTTGTATTTTACTTTGTGAATATTAAATTAAGAAGCATTAAGTGTCTGTAGAGTGAATCTCTATGTATGGACGTGTCTCTGTGCACAATATAACAGCAATTAAACTAAGTAATTATTTCAGATTTCCTATCCTTTACAAAGTTTTGCTCATTCTGAAAAAAAAAAAAAAAAAAGACTAAAAATATGACTCTAATTTCCCGTTGTAATTAGATAAGCAATGCATTTACATTTATTAATTTAGCAGATGCTTTTATTCAAAGCTACTTAAAAATGAAAAAAATGTTACAACAAAAGTGATTCATCCTATTTGTTCATTTAGCAGAAACTTACAAATGAGGAACACTTCAGCAAAGATGATTCATTTTTAGCAGACAGTAACATGAGAAATGTTGTAATAGAAAGTTCCAAAATCGGTCAGAAAAGTACAAACTTTATTTAGTGTCTATTTAGGATGTTTAGGGGTATGTTCATTAACATATCTGAGTTAAAGGGATATTCTGGATTAAATACAAGTTAAACTCAAATCACCAAAGTAATCTCACGAGTATCCATATATTTTACATAAAGTGTGGTTACTTGCGTTTGCATAGACAAAACATGTCTGATTTACTTAGAAATTATAAAATTTCATTATGAAATGGTATATTGGTATATTGTAACAAATTGTTGTCACAAAACATGTTTTGTTTTTATATTATTGAAAAGTGATTATGTTTAGATTTGGGGATAGGGTGGGGATCTAAAATTATTTATGATATAAAAGCTTTGTAAATATTTTACAGCTATAGAAATGTAAAATATGTAATACTTACGTTTTAGATGCTGTCACTATGTCAGCATCTACCCAAATGTACAAAAAAAACTATGTTTTTGTATCTGCATATGTTGCGTATGAATATAGGCTATGCATTTAAAAAGAAATGACCAGGGTGAATAAACATAATTTGTGGCATAATGTTGATAACTGGGGCCATGATATGAAAAATCAAATTTGCCTTGATCTTTTGAGATATAAGAGGTCTTTTTACCATTAAAACATCCGGCAACTTTCATAGATTAAAACATCCTCTTCCTTATAAAAAAAAGTATTTATTTTCAATCAAGCTCCAAAAATGGCTCGTTTTGATATTGCGAGATCTGGGGTCACATAGGTCAAGAAAAATATATTTGTATGACTGTCTCCAGGGCAAGACACTGACGAATAGTTATACATCATCACAGCATAGGCCTCATCCACTGGCATTCAGTCACTTAACGGCTGACATTTGCCTACACTGGATGTGAGCGCCGCGTCGCGTCAAAAGCAAATAGAACCCATTATAATCACTGACGCTGTCTACAGTGGATACAGTATACAGATGCGCGTTCAGTTTCTGAAGTACTCCACGCACTTGAGTCTGTTGACAACAGGACAAATGGAAGAGTGAAATAATGTTCACTTTGAACATTCAGTTTAAATAGCTCGTTTGCATCTCTGTACAAACTTCAGAATGATCCCAGATGGAAAACAAGTGCATGGTTTTGTTTGGAGCATTATGTTTTGTAAACAAGAAACAGTGTAATGGAGAGTTCTCAAAGAAACTTTTGTTGACAGATGAAGCAGCCAACAGTATTGGATCTGACAGCAGCTGCATCACAAACAGTTAAGGGGGTCGTTTCAAAACACGAGTTGGACGTATGACAGAGTATTTTTGTGCCAAATACACTCCTTCCGGATTTGTATAAGTTTTGGAAAGTTTTTTTCGAGTATGGCCCTGTATTACGTCATAAAAGGCGGAATTCCTTGTATGGACACTTCTCCCTAATAAGCATGTGCACACATCACCCAGAGCGAGAGCAAATGCACGCCCATCAACGTGCTTTGTTCGGGTCACCAAAGAAGTGTGTTTTTTGTTGTGAGGGAAAGATAACCTTTTTCAGCTTCCCAAAGAACCCAGCTTTAAGGGAACAGTAGATGCAGTTTGTTTTTCTGGGGAGCAACGGAGTTGTGCACGTATGTTTGTTTGTTCCAGGAATTTGTAAACACGTCCCAGTTCGACGCTAGATTTGCAGATCGCAGGCGGTGAGTAAAACTGCATCAAATGTCTGTGTTTTTTTTTGGCAATCGGCATGCAAGTGCATATAATGTAAACAACACAAACGTTTTTGTTCCCTTTTTATTTATAATGATGTCACAGCTTGCAGATGATTCGCTTTCGGAAAGAGTCGGTACAGCGTGTCTATCTTTTATAAATATGATAAAACTAAAGACTTTTCAGAGATATGAAGGATGCAATACTACTATATAAGTACTCAAGATCAACATGAGATTGGAGGAAACTGTGTGTGTTATGTACCCTTTAATGATTTCATAATGCTTTGTAAATTAATTAAATAATATGGATAATGTTTTCAAAACACTTACTTGAGTACAGTAGCAAGTGGATGTTGATACTGTTTCCTATGCAATGACGTTGGCCAATCATAACAGTGGCCATTTACTGACAAGCCTTAATGAAGTCGCCCCTTAAAAACAGATCATTTCAGACAGAAGGTTAGAATGAGGGTTGAAAATAATCGTTTTTCCACATTATATATATACACACTATAATGCCAAAAGTTTTGGGACGCCTGCCTTTACGTGCACAAGAACTTTAATGACATCCCATTCTCAATCTGTAGGGTTTAAAGGAACACTCCACTTTTTTTGAAAATAGGCTCATTTTCCAACTCCCCTAGAGTTAAACAGTTGAGTTTTACTGTTTTCAAATCCATTCAGCCGATCTCCGGGTCTGGCGGTACCACTTTTAGCATAGCTTAGCATAGTTCATTGAATCTGATTAGACCGTTAGCATCTCGCTCAAAAATGACCAAAGAGTTTTGATATTTTTCCTATTTAAAACTTGACTCTTCTATAGTTACATCGTGTTCTAAGACCGACGGAAAATGAAAATTTGTGATTTTCTAGGCCAATATGGCTAGGAACTATACTCTCATTCCGGCGTAATAATCAAGGAACTTTGCTGCCGTACCATGGGTGCAGCAGGCGCAATGATATCACGCAGCGTCTCTCACAAATGTTTCCATGGTTGCAAGGCACGCTCCCTGTGCAAGCAGGGTCACAGGCACTGATATGAAAAATATCAAAACTCTTTGGTCATTTTTGAGCGAGATGCTAACGGTCTAATCAGATTCAATGAACTATGCTAAGCTATGCTAAAAGTGGTACCGCCAGACCCGGAGATCGGCTGAATGGATTCGAAAATGGTAAAACTCAACTGTTTAACTCTAGGAGGTTGGAAAATGAGCCTATTTTCAAAAAAAGTGGAGTGTTCCTTTAATATGGAGTTGGCCCACCCTTTGAAGCTATTACAGCTTCAACTCTTCTGGGAAGGCTTTCCACAAGGTTTAGGAGTGTGTTTATGGGAATTTTCGACCATTCTTCTAGAAGCACATTTGTGAGGTCAGGCACTGATGTTGGACGAGAAGGCCTGGCTCACAGTCTCCACTCTAATTCATCCCAAAGGTGTTCTATCGGGTTGAGGTCAGGACTCTGTGCAGGCCAGTCAAGTTCCTCCACACCAAACTCGCTCATCCATGTCTTTATGGACCTTGCTTTGTGCACTGGTGCGCAGTCATGTTGGAACAGGAAGGGGCCATCCCCAAACTGTTCCCACAAAGTTGGGAGCATGAAATTGTCCAAAATGTCTTGGTATGCTGAAGCATTAAGAGTTCCTTTCACTGGAACTAAGGGGCCAAGCCCAATCCCTGAAAAACAACTCCACACCATAATCCCCCCTCCACCAAACTTTACACTTGGCACAATGCAGTCAGGCAAGTACTGTTCTCCTGGCAACCACCAAACCCAGACTCGTCCATCGGATTGACAGACAGAGAAGCGTGATTGATCACTCAAGAGAACACGTCTCCACTGCTAACAGTTGACCGTGGAATATTTAGTAGTGAGGAAATTTCACAAATGGACTTATTACGGTACCACGCTTGAATTCACTGAGCTCCTGAGAGCGACCCATTCTTTCACAAATGTTTGTAGAAGCAGTCTGCATGCCTAGATGCTTGATTTTATACACCTGTGGCCATGGAAGTGATTGGAACACCTGAATTCAATAATTTGGAGGAGTGTCCCAATACTTTTGGCAATATAGTGTATATATATATATATATATATATATATATATATATATATACAAGTTTGTCTAGCTTTGACGATTATACTATATATATATATATATTTTTTGTGTGTGTGTGTGTGTGTGTGTGTGTGTGCAAAAAAGCATATTTAAAAATATAAGTGAACCTCAAGGAACATTAAAATAATTAAAAAAAAAAAAAATCCATGTTACAACTCCTTTTCTAAATTACACTGAGGCACTTACAGTGGAAGCAAATGGGGCCAAATTTTGGAGGATTTTCAAGCAGGAGGGAGTCAATCACTGAACCCTGGAGGTTAGACAATATCACTTACAGTAGAAACCCTTTCTCACCAAAATACCCTGAAAGATCTACCTGTGATGTAGGACCCGAACCATAGGATTGCAATTATCGTGACGAGAGGGTCGGCAAGAAGATCTGGTGATTTATAATGTCTAGGGCTGCAGACATGTCTTGCGGAATGAGGACGGATGATCCAGAGCCAACTCTGGCCAGCCGCGAGGCTTCAGTGACGGATAGCGAGGCGGCCTCCGTTAAACGTCCGCTTTTGAAGCCTGACTAATTGCAGGTACTTCTGTAAGAGGAAAAAAGTCACCTGATTGAAAACCACTCCCTCAAGTGTTTACGCCATGAACTGGAGGGGAGAGACAGGTTTGAAGTTTTCTACTACTGTGGAGCTGTTTTTAAAGCAGTGTGGGTTGAATGTGGTGGGGAAAATGTCAGTGAGGATATGATGTGTTGTTGAAGTGTGTAAATGTGGGCAGGAAGAGCACTGTGCATTGCAACACCAAGGTCATGGGTTCAATTCCCAGAAAACACATGAATTGATGGAATGTATCTTGTGTACAATTTAAGTTGTTTTGGATAAAAGTGCCTGCCAAATGCATAACTGCAAATCCTGTCAATCAATATATATATATATATATATTTTTTTTTTTTTTTTTTTTTTTTTTAAAGCTGCTGTCCGTAACTTTTTTTGGTTTAAAACTTTCCAAAATTAATTTTTGAGCAAGTACATAACCAGCCAATGTTCAAAACTATCTCCTTACCTTAGCCCGATTCACAACGGTAAGCTTGTAAAAATGTTTTGTAATTCAAATGGTACTGGTGGTTTTCCACAGGAAATTCGAGCATGCAGCCGTTCGTCTTTGCGTCATTACAGCGGATCATTTATAGCCTTTTCTCACAGCATCTGGAATAATTAAACTTATCATTTTGATGGCGGATTGTAATCCAGAAAGGTCCAAATGACAATCATCAGTGACAACTGGAAATTCACATGTAATCAAAAGCAAAAGACTTCGGACTGCAGAGTGGCTACAGAAATTGAAAACTACAGGTAATGCTAATACACATTAAATAAACATAGTCACGCAATGCTGATGTTGTTAACATTAACAATTTGAGAACAAAGTATAAGAATAATAATAATTTGCACGGTTTGACATGATCTGAGCTAAGTGATCATTAGATTTAATCAAGATTGGCAGCGCAAATCCAATGTTAGCTTCACTTCCTGTCTCCTGAAATACCTTCATCTGATCGATTTTTGAAGGCAGCATAGATGTATCTTTCGCTGCCTTTGATATCCCACAATCCTGTGCGTTCCATTCGGTGACAGTTGAGCTAGAAATTAAAGATGGCATCTGAAAGTAGCGGTTGGTGGTCAGTTTGTGCGTAAATTTAAGTTTTTGACATGTTTTCCAATTTTATTCATTTCTAGCTAGAAAATACTAATGTAGTAATTAAATATTCTCCTAGTTATCACAAAAGCTCTCACTATTTTGCTGTAGATCATTAAACCGTTATGCTGCCTTATAAGTCTCTCCAAAATCAGTTTCGTGAGGTGCCTTTGTGCACAAATGCTGCCTGCAAAGTCATTGCCTGTTAGGGCAGCAAGGCAACAAGTCAGCTGCCTAAGCTTTGGGACACAGCCTCTGTTTGTTACCTGTTTCCAGCATTAATCAGTTTTATCTGAGTTGTGAGCTTGTAGTCTGAATTTACATTTACACATTTGGCAGATGCTTTTATCCAAAGCGACTCACTTTGCATTCAACATACACATTTTTTTCAGTTCATGCATTCCCCGGGAATCAGACCCATGACCTTGGGTTAGCTCCGTGCTGTACTGTTGGCTCTATAGGAACAAATCAAATTGAATGCAATGAGATGGAAAGACTGAGTGCTGTGAAATAATACTAGACAATAAATGAACACATTTTTTCAACTGCATTGTCCTTACAGTGCATGTTGTCCTTCCGCTAGTCGCATCTCGGATCACAATTGTTTAGGTCATTTTTTGTACAAGCATTGTTCTAAAGTTTGGGGACAGTAAGATTTCTTTGAAAGAAAAAATATTTATAATGTCATAAAAAAATTATAATTCAAATAAATGCTGTTCCCTTTCAAGGGAACTCGCGCTGCGTCAAGCGCTTTGGGAACGCCTCTGCGTGATTGCGTCGTGAAGCACATGTGAAATCTGTCCAATGGCGTGAAGGAACGTCATAGGCGGGTGACGTCACGACCAGGAAACTATAAAGCACACCCGAACCAAACAGAGATAGCTTCTGTGTCTTCAGTAAGCGCTCTCTGTGAAACTGTCTGTCTTATTTATTGTTGTTTGTCTCTCAAGTTATTCAAGCACATTTATCTAAGACATTATTATGGCGACTCAGGTGCAGCAATTCAGGCAGTGTGCTCCTCCTTGTCCTCGTTACATCCCGGCGGGAGATGCACACGAGCTTTGTGTTGTTTGCCTGGGAGTGGAGCATGCACAGTCAGCTCTCGAGGGAGCTGGCTGTGTGCATTGCGAGCAGATGTCCATGAGAACGCTCCGCTCCCGCCGGGCGCTTTTTGAGGAAAGCGGTTCGGTTCGCGCTCCCCGCGGCTCGGGTCCCGCTGTTGCCGAGGCACAGCGAAGGCTCGCGTCGTGGGGTTCGCAAATGGATCTTGCAGAGGGGTTAGAGACGGGCCCCGCCCTTTCTCTGCCTTTACCTGCAGGATCCAGCGCTTCATTTCAGGAGGCAGAAGCACGCTCTGCGGTTTCTTCTGTCCCTGGTGAAGCGCCGATGCTGCAGTGTTCTAGTTCTGAGGAACTGGACGTTGTCAGCATCGATCAAAGTATAGAGTCGCCACCACACACACAAGCATATGAGGAGCTCGTGGAGGTTGTAACTAGAGCGGTGGCCAGATTGAACATAAGCTGGCCGGCCGAGAAACAGGAAGCCCGTCAAGCAAGTTTATTAGACGAGCGCTTTCTTCCTTCTCGTGCACAACCTCCACGCCGGGGCTTGCCTTTCTTCCCCGACCTCCACACCGAGGTGTCGAGGTCGTGGAATAGACCTGCGTCCTATCGGGTCTATAGTCCTCAAACATCTAATTATAGTAATATCTTGGGACTAAAAAGGCATGGTTATGGGGAGATGCCGCGGGTGGAAGAGACGCTCGCCAGCTATCTCTCCCCCGAGTCGGCAGCCTCCCTCAAAGCCCCGAAGTTACCCACTAAGCCCCTACGTACTTCATCTGCTTTAGTGGGTAAAGCGTACTCGGCAGCAGGTCAGGCGGCGGCGTGCTTACACACTATGGCCGTCCTCCAAGCCTATCAAGCTGACCTGTTGAAAGACCTTGATGAGGGTGGGGAAGTTAGTCGCGAGGCGTTCTCGGAGCTAAGGAAAGCTACAGATCTTTCTCTCCGTGCCACCAAGGAGACCGCCAGATCTATTGGGCGGTCTATGGCAGCCCTGGTGGCCACGGAGAGACACCTTTGGCTCAACCTCGCCGACATGAAGGATCGAGATAGATCGTTTCTTCTCGATTCTCCGCTTACGCCGCCTGGCCTCTTCGGCGACTCCGTCAACACAGTCGTCGAGAGGTTCCAGGAAGCAAAGAAACAGGCGGCAGCTTTCTCTAAGTTTCTTCCCCGCCGGTCTCAGGTCTCTGGGACTGCTGGTCAAAAAGAGCAGTCCCAGCCGAGTACGAGCTCCTCTCACAGGGCGCAACAAAAAGTGAGCGTTGCTTCCCGTGCCCCCCCGCAGAAAGACTGGGGGTCGGGTCAACGCTCACAACCGAAGTCTTCCAAGGGTAAGACGGATCTGAGGACCGTCATTATCCAGCGGAGGGCTTCGGGAAAGAAGTCCTGACGCCAGTGGTGTCGGGCTTCTGAGGGCAGTCCCCTCCGGGGCGAGTCGGTGTCCACCTCAGTACACGGTGCCCGTCTCCCCTCGGTGCCCTCAGGGGGCCGTTCTGCCAACCCTGCCACCTCGCGTGCTTCAGGGCGCTGCGGCTCTCAGCGAACGTGTATCCCAGTGTCCACCCGGCAACGTAGTGGTGCTGGGGTGTTCGCTCCCTCCGAGGAGGGATCAAAAATGGCCAGCTCGGTTGCTTCCTGCCGGTTCGCCGCTTCAGGGCACCGGGCTGGTCATACAGCAGACACCAGAGGTCAGTCTCGAGAGACTGATTCCCTTAGTAGATTTCTTGGCAGCGTGGAAACTTCTGTCAAACGTATCTCAATGGGTCCTGCGCACAGTAGAATTTGGGTACAGAATTCAGTTCGGGTTGCGACCGCCCAGGTTCAACGGGGTGCTATTCACCGAGGTGAATCCCGAGCAGGCTCTGGTTATGGAACAAGAAGTACAGACTCTCTTGCGAAAAGAAGCTATAGAAAGGGTTCCTTCTCCCAGCAGGGAGTCAGGGTTTTACAGCCGCTACTTCATAGTTCCGAAGAAGGATGGAGGGTTGCGTCCCATTCTAGATCTGCGCCTGTTAAATCGCTCTGTCAAAAAGCTCAAGTTCAGAATGCTAACTCTGAAGCAAATCGTGTCACAAATCAAGCCCGAGGACTGGTTTGTTACGATAGATCTGAAGGACGCATACTTCCATGTATCCATCCTTCCTCATCACAGGAAGTTCCTGAGGTTCGCTTTCGGGGGCGAAGCGTACCAATATCGGGTCCTTCCCTTCGGCCTAGCTTTATCTCCTCGCACCTTCACAAAATGCGTGGATGCAGCTCTGGCTCCTCTGCGACTCCAGGGCATCCGCGTATTGAATTACATAGACGACTGGTTGATTTTAGCACAGTCAGAGGAATTGGTGGTTCAGCATCGAGATGCTGTTCTCGCCCATATGAAGCGTCTGGGGTTACGGTTGAACGCAAAAAAGAGTGTACTTTCTCCAGTTCAGAGAACCTCTTTTCTAGGCGTAGTTTGGGACTCAGTGTCAATGCAAGCATGTCTGTCGCCAGCTCGCATAGAGGCCATTGTTACAACCGTAAACAAGCTGAAGCTAGGTCAGTCATTCACTGTGAAACAGTTTCAGAGACTGTTAGGTCTGATGGCAGCTGCGTCCAACGTGATACCTCTTGGCCTGCTGTACATGAGACCTTTGCAGTGGTGGCTCAAAACCAAGGGGTTCTCCCCGAGGGGAAATCCGTTTCGCATGATCAAGGTCATGCGGCGATGCCTTCGTGCTTGTGTCATGTGGAAAAAACCTTGGTTTCTTTCCCAAGGCCCGGTGTTGGGAGCTCCTTGTCGTCGCGTAACGCTAACGACGGATGCATCTCTCACCGGCTGGGGGGCGATCATGAGTGGTCGCTCGACACAGGGTCTGTGGAGGGGCCATTATCTTTCCTGGCATATAAACCAGTTGGAGATGATGGCTGTGTTCCTGGCACTCAAACACTTCCTCCCGGATCTCAGGGGCCATCATGTGTTGGTCCGCACGGACAACACAGCGGTGGTCTCCTATATAAACCATCAGGGGGGTCTGCGGTCGCGCCCCTTATGCAAGTTGGCACACCAGATCCTCCTGTGGGCCCAGGGGAAGTTACTGTCAGTCAGGGCAGTATACATCCCAGGGCGTCTGAATCAGGAAGCAGACATCCTGTCGAGGCAGGGGCTGAGGCTCCGGGGAGTGGAGACTTCACCCCGATGTGGTGGAGCTCCTTTGGGAGCGCTTTGGGAAAGCGGATGTCGACCTATTTGTGTCTCTGGAAACGACTCACTGTCCTCTATATTTCTCCCTCACACATCCAGCCCCTCTGGGGTTGGACGCTATGGTGCAGGCGTGGCCGAGGCTGCGTCTGTACGCCTTTCCCCCGATTGCTCTGCTTCCGGGAGTTCTGGAGAGAGTGCGCCAGGACGGGGTCCAGTTGCTTCTAGTGGCCCCGTTTTGGCCGGGCCGAGTTTGGTTTTCGGACCTCATGTCTCTCCTCGACGGCTCTCCCCTGGAGATTCCGGTCAGGATGGACCTACTCTCACAGGCGGGGGGCTCACTCCTTCACCCCCGCCCGGAGCTGTGGAAGCTGTGGGCGTGGCCTCTGAGGGGGCACAGCTCATAGACTCCGGTCTCCCTACTGAGGTGGTGGAGACCATGCTCCATTCCAGAGCTCCCTCCACAAGGAGGCTGTATTCCTTGAAGTGGAACGTCTTCTCTTCTTGGTGTAGAGATCGTAACTGTGATCCTGTTCACTGCCCTGTCGGTACAGTGCTGGAGTTCCTTCAAGAAAAGTTCTCTTCAGGGTTAACCCCATCTACACTAAAGGTTTACGTGGCGGCCATTGCGGCTTACCATGGTCCTTTAGAGGGTGCTTCTCTTGGCAGACACCCATGGGTTACTCGCTTCCTTCGTGGTGCTCTGAGGCTGAGGCCTGCGGCACGTCAGAGGGTTCCAACCTGGGACCTAGCCATAGTGTTGGAGGGCCTGTCTATTGCTCCGTTCGAGCCTATTGAAGAGGTTCACGAAAAATTCCTCACTCTTAAGACTCTTTTCCTCCTCGCTATCTCGTCTCTTAAAAGAATTGGAGACCTTCAAGCCCTTTCGGTCTCGCCCTCTTGCTTGGACTTCGCGCCAGGCATGGTAAAAGCCTTCCTCTTTCCGCGGGAAGGCTATGTTCCTAAGGTCCCCACTAATGTGGCGGGCCCTATTATGCTGCAGGCTTTTTGTCCTCCTCCATTTCTGGATCCAGACCAGGAAAAACTTAATTTGCTGTGCCCTATTAGGGCTTTGGATGCTTACGTCCACAGAGCTGCCCTGTGGCGTAAGACGGATCAGTTATTCGTTTGTTTTGGGGCCCCTCGTAAGGGGCACCCTGCATCCAAGCAAACCCTGAGTAAATGGATAGTTGAGGCTATCTCTCTCGCATATGAGTCTGCCGGTCACCCTTCTCCTCTGAGGGTCCGTGCTCACTCTACACGGAGTATGGCGGCCTCCCTGGCTCTATTATCTGGAGTTTCCCTCCAAGAAGTTTGTGAGGCGGCGGGCTGGTCCTCGCCGCACACTTTTGTTAGGTTTTATAACCTAGATGTGGCCTCCACCCCGGGGTCTAGAGTGCTGGTGTCTTAGTGTGCGCTGTACAGTTTCACACGGACAGGCACTCGGTTTTATGGCGGCGTGGGTATCTCGTTCCCAAAGCGCTTGACGCAGCGCGAGTTCCCTTGAAAGGGAACGTCTCAGGTTACGTATGTAACCATGGTTCCCTGAGAGGGAACGAGACGCTGCGTCACGTTGCCATACTCCCTGCATGCCTGTGATCGACTTACTTCGACTTTTCAGAAGCTATCTCTGTTTGGTTCGGGTGTGCTTTATAGTTTCCTGGTCGTGACGTCACCCGCCTATGACGTTCCTTCACGCCATTGGACAGATTTCACATGTGCTTCACGACGCAATCACGCAGAGGCGTTCCCAAAGCGCTTGACGCAGCGTCTCGTTCCCTCTCAGGGAACCATGGTTACATACGTAACCTGAGACGTTCTTTAAACTTTCTATTCATCAAAAAATCCTGAAAAAATGGTCATGGTTTCTACAAACACATTAAGCAGCACAACTGTTTTCAACATTGATAATAATAATAATAATAATAATAATAATAAATGTTTCTTGAGCATCAAATCAGCATATTAGAATGATTTCTGAAGGATCATGTGACACTGAAGACTGGAATAATGATGCTGAAAATGCAGCTTTGCTTTTACAGGAATAAATTACATAATAAAATGTATTGAAATAGAAACAGTTCATTTAAATTGTAATAATATTTCAAAATAGTACTGTTGTTACTGTCTTTCTGATCAAATAAATACAGCCTTGGTGAACATAAGAGACTTTTCAAAAACATAAAAAATCTTACCGACCCCAAACTTTCATACGGGATTGTGTAAATGTATCAATCAATCAATCAATCAATCGTGTAACAAAAATAGCAACACTTAACAATAAGGTTAACATTAGGTTACCATGTACAATTAATTTTTCCAGCATTTATTAAGCTATTTAATTTATAAACATATTATTGTTCACTCCTAATTTATGGTTGGTAATATTACAAATTAAAATATATTATAAAAATTAATATATTAAGAATAATACATGATATAAAAAAAAAAAAAATAGTACATTGCATAAATTAATGCAAGCAACTTGAACCTTATTGTAAAGTGTTACCAGATATATTCTGTATAATATATACAAATGATTTGAAGTGCGGTTTTGATTTAAACTGTTAAGGAACCGGTATTGTTATATGGAAACAAAACCCCTTCCCAGCCCAATTAGTCACTCATCCCAGATGATCTGACTGTGAGCGTTGTCTCTGTGAACCTTCTTACCCTTTCACTCAGTGTATGTTACAGCTCCGACCTCTTCGCATTCCCTACCCTTTCCTACCCTTCACATTCTCTCTGTCCTCATCCTCACGCGGCTGCCCCCCTGCGTGTCCGTGTGGCTGTGATTAATTCAGCTGGGCTCTGGGAGCTGCTCACGATGAGGGAAATTTACGCAGCTAACGGCAGATCAGCTGTTCAGCGGTGTCCTGCACGGGAAGGACCATGCGGCACAAATGATAAATAACAACAGATGAGGTAAAAAAAAAAAAAAAAAAAGAAAAAAAAAAAAAAAGAGAACACAAGAGAGCAGTACGGACGAATATGATGAGCAAAAAGGGTTTCAGTGTCCCTCAGCGCCCACCTCGTGTCTCTGGAGATCTGATTCTACCGCACAGAATTATTGATGAAGCACATAGCAGAAAACAACACACTTATGAAGACACTAGGAAACTCCAGATAGCTGGAAGGGGAAAAAAGCATGAAGAGTGAAAAAAGATGGTAAATACCCTTATGAAAGTCTCACTGTAGAATCGTGGACACACAGAGCAACAAAATTACCACTCACAAAAATGGTCTTTGTGTCCTTATCTGATGTCAGGATGATAATGGCTCTGCATAAATGTCATGTTAGCCACATACACACTGCAGGTACATATAGATGTCAGTCTTCCTTTGAGTCCTTCACGAGCTGTTCACGTAGTAAACACAGTGCAGCGCATCCAGGTTCTACATCAGAACACCGGCTCAGTATTGGCAGACGCTGTTTACGTGAGCACCACGACGCATGCATGTGATGCTGACGCAGAAGCTGGCCAATAATGAGCCGGCATTCTGACGTAGAACCCGGAAGCGCTGCACTGTGTTTACTACGTGAACATAACATTAAAGTTGAACCACTGTAGTCACATGGACTATTTAACGATGTCTTTACTAAAGTGGTAATAACGTTGCAGTCTATCGGAGGTCAGATACCTCTCGGATTTGATCACAAATATCTTAATTTGTGTTCCGAGAATGAACGAAGGTTTTACAGATTTGAAACGACATGAGGGTGAGAAATTAATGACAGAATTTTCATGTTTGGGTGAACTAACCCTTTAACATTCCAAGGAAAATAAAATAAAATAAAATAAAATAAAATAAAATAAACAAACAAACAAACAAACAAACATGAGCCATTGATATCGGAGCCTTTACTGTGTGGGCAAGTGTTTTGACATATGGTGTGATTAATATACAAAACAAAACAAAACAAAATAAAAAAAAAAATCAAAACACAGCACAAAACAAAACAAAACAAAACAAAACAAAACAAAACAAAACAATAAAATGACAGCAGCTCTTAACATTCCAAGGAAATAAAATAAAATACATAAACAAACAAACAAACAAACAAGAAAACATGTGCCACTGAAGTCAGAGCCATAGCTGTGTTTCAACATATGGTGTGGTTGATATAAAAAATAAATAAATTAGAATAATAAAATAAAATGACAGCAGTTCTTAACATTCCAATAAAATAAAACAAAACAAAACAAACATAAGTTATAGTATAGTATAATATAAGTATAGTGAGGTAGTAAGCAAGCAAATAAAAAATTCTCACTATCAAACCATACGCCATTGATATCAAAATTCTCATTCACAGAGAAGCCACAAGCAAACCCACAGAATACATCAAGAAACACGCATTTGATCTGAATTGTTCAGCTTATTATAGTAGGTTATTATTAACAAGAAAAGAGCTGGTGACAAAAGGCCAAGAGTAATCAGAGACTACAGCACTAATGAACAGAAATATCTTGAAAGCACACTGAAGCAGGGACAGGGGGCTCGTCGAAGCATGCAGCCCAGTTTGAATGGAGATGAATGGCTCCATATATCATTAACCCTGCCAAGGAGCAAAGAGCAGTCAGGCAAAACAAAAGCCCACAGGTTTCGGACACTATTCATTCCATTTGCAATATTAACCGCTACGTAATCTCTATGTGGCATAGAGAACTGCAGTGAGGAGAAGTGAAAAGTGCACTGAATAGACATGTTTTATCAATAAATGATACCACACTGGGGGATTCTGGGAGGCTCTGCTCTCAATTTAAAAGCTCATCATCTTGTGACAGCAAGAGAATGTGCATGCAAGGTCTGGGATCTCTTTTGTCTTGTTCATTACACAACCCTCCACATTTAAATCCCATCAATGCCGAATATTCTTTATCTCAATTGTAACAGAAGCCGACCTTTCCTCTTTCTCAGAGAAGAGTGATTAGAAACCAAATGGGATAGAGGAGCAGATGGCATTCTCCCATCAGATCCGAAGCGAAAGGTAGCGTAGTAGGAAAGTTACGAGCATTTCATCATTGTTACCTCACTCTCATGAGCACGTAATGGAGATGCCTTGGAGAGATTTCTATGTGATCTATCAGAAGGCCATTCAGAACCAATCCCAGTGTGAACTACAGATTCCTGACAACACCTTTTATTCAGGTTCAATTCAGGTAAAACTGCCACATGATTTCCAACAAAATTGAGCAAACACAAACATATAAACTATTTAGTTTATATGAGTTTAGCCTTCGATATTTAAGACATGCTCACATATTGCAGCAAGCGAAGCATGAATAAAATAAAAGAAAATAATATGAAAGAGAAAATACATAAATGGTTTATACATGATTACCTACAAAACTGAGCAACCACAAACATATAAACTATTCTCACTGAGCTTAGCACTCAACATTTAATATTGACCATATTGGGTCAAAAAACAAACACGAATAGAATAGAATAGAATAGAATAGAATAGAATAGAATAGAATAGAATAGAATAGAATAGAATAGAATAAGTTTACACATGATTTCCTACAAAACTGAGCAAACGCAAATATATAAACTATTCTCACTGAGTTTAGCCCTCAATATTTAAGACATACATATTTGGACAAAAACAAGCATGAATAGAATAGAATAGAATAGAATAGAATAGAATAGAATAGAATAGAATAGAATAGAATAGAATATGTTTACACATGATTTCCTACAAAACTGAGCAAATAGAATAGAATAGAATAGGTTTACACATGATTTCCAACAAAACTGAGCAAACGCAAACATATAAACTATTCTCACTGAGTTTAGCCCTCAATATTTAAGACATACGTATTGGTACAAAAACAAGCATGAATAGAATAGAATAGAATAGAATAGAATAGAATAGAATAGAATAGAATAGGTTTACACATGATTTCCTTCAAAACTGAGCGAATAGAATAGGTTTACACATGCTTTCCTACAAAACTGAGCAAATAGAATAGAATAGAATAGAATAGAATAGAATAGGTTTACACATGATTTCCATACGTAATGATTTACATACGTAATGGTATAAAAACAAGCATGAATAGAATAGAATAGAATAGGTTTACACATGATTTCCTACAAAACTGAGCGAATAGAATAGAATAGGTTTACACATGATTTCCTACAAAACTGAGAAAATAGAGTAGAATAGAATAGAATAGAATAGAATAGAATAGAATAGAATAGAATAGAATAGGTTTACACATGATTTCCTACAAAACTGAGCAAACGCAAATATATAATCTATTCTCACTGAGTTTAGCCCTCAATATTTAAGACATACGTATTGGTACAAAAACAAGCATGAATAGAATAGAATAGAATAGAATAGAATAGAATAGAATAGAATAGAATAGCATAGAATAGAATAGAATAGGTTTACACATGATTTCCTTCAAAACTGAGCGAATAGAATAGAATAGGTTTACACATGATTTCCTACAAAACTGAGCAAATAGAATAGAATAGAATAGAATAAAATAGAATAGGTTTACACATGATTTACATACGTAATGATTTACATACGTAATGGTACAAAAACAAGCATGAATAGAATAGAATAGAATATGTTTACACATGATTTTCTACAAAACTGAGCAAACGCAAAGATATAATCTATTCTCACTGAGTTTAGCCCTCAGTATTTAAGACATACGTATTGGTACAAAAACAAGCATGAATAGAATAGAATAGAATAGAATAGAATAGAATAGAATAGAATAGAATAGGTTTACACATGATTTCCTACAAAACTGAGCAAATAGAATAGCATAGAATTGAATAGGTTTACACGATTTCATACAAAACTGAGCAAACACAAACATATAAACTATTCTCACTGAGTTTAGCCCTCAATATTTAAAACATGCACACTGCAGCAAAAAAAGAATTAACAAAAAATAAGTAAATAAATAAATAATTTCTACATGTTTATCTACAAAAGTAACAAAAACTGAGCAATCAAAAATATAAACTGTTCATAATGAATTTATCCAAAAGGGTCCTCTCACCATCGGTTCTCAGGCCCTAATAAATAAATAAAAAATTTAAAAAAAGTAAATAGAATCTAAATAAATCAATGATTTCCACACGATTTTCTACAAAACTGAGCAAACACAAATATATAAACTATTCTCACTGAATTTTACATGTACAGTATATATGATATAGTCATGTACTGATTCATTTTCCAACCCTAGAGCAACCAATAAATCATACCAACCTACAAGGAAGGTTTCTCAAGTCATAAATTTAAGAATGCCCTGGTAACAAAGAAAACACAGTTACAACAAATCAGAAATCATCTAACTCAATGAAAACTCGCAAACTGGTTCAGGTTTTCAGCTTTACCAGGTTTGGAAGAGAGAAAAAAAAAAAAAATGTGTGGAAGTTAGTAGGCTCATGGTTTATGAATGAAGCAGTATTTTTGTTGTGCTGGTAGAGATGTTCTTGTTGGGGGTTGCTAATATTGAATTCAGTGATGAATGTGTGTGAAGATGTTTACGAGCAGTGATTAATCTCAGGGCTTCATGGTGAAGTGAATCATGAGCATCTGAAGTTGAGCAGGCAAGAGTACAGATGTCTGGAGGGGAGAGAATAAACCAGCTTTTCCAGGAAATGACAACAGAAACATGTTTTGTGCCAAAGCTAAATTAAAGATGGACCTTCAATTTCATTGCTTAGCAAGTCAAAACAGTTCCTACCAGACAATATTCTCAATCAAACACTGTTGTTTGACATTTTTCATTCTTTCTTTTTTGAGAGCAAGTCAAATAAGAGTGTTCTTACCAATTAGGGCTCTTCTGATAAATGTTGTAAGAGTTGCAAAAAACAGTCCAGTTTTATCACAACTACATCCATAAGTATGTCAATGTCACTATCTGGGGACTGTCAGGGTAATTTGCTTACTGTAATTCTACAAAAAGAAGTGTCAAATAATCTCATGTCTTGAGATGTTAAGGTAAGAAAAAAA